>CAWUFW010012543.1:0-535170 GCA_963921515.1 Calotriton arnoldi | reverse complement strand
GAAAAACCCATACCACCCTGCACATATGAACAAGACACATGAAACGGAACACCAAAGAGCCCGGGGACCGACAACAGGTGGCCCAAGAATAACATCCACACACAAGGCCCAACGCAGAGCGGAAAGGCAGCCTGCCGCCCACACAAGGGAGAGCAGACAGCACTGAATGACCTTCCATTCCAACACCGAAACCACAGCCCTACGACAGAAGCCGGTGAATACAGCCATTGTCCAAGAATAGACCAACACAGGCATGCCGAGGAGACCGACCACAGGGCAGATAGCGCATATCACAGAAGCACACAACGGACGGGGAAGAAAGAAGAAAACACTCCCCATGTCGGCCACATGCAAGTTAATTGGAAGGAGTCACACAGCACTGACCTTGAACTGTCTGAGAAGCATGTGGGAAGAGGGCCCGTGTCCTCCAAACAAGCCAACAGAACACAAGTCCTGTCTCCCCACGACTACACAGAGCTCACAGCAACCCCGGAGCGTGCACATTGCAGACTGCACACACAGCCGGAGCACGCCACCTCTACGAACCGCTGCGAAATGGCAACCGCAACACACCTACCCAACTACGCCCGAACAGCTCAAGCTGTACCAAACCAACACGATACATACATTGGGATGCGATCTCCTGTCCCTGCTGAACGTAAGTTACCGACTGACTTACCGCATCACATTGTTCAGCTGCGTCATGCCCGTCTTCTACTGTCGGAGGTGTCCCTACCAGCATCCCGTCGAGATATGCCTCTCCAACCCGGCATGTCTGAAGGCGGACCTGCTACCACTACTCCTCCCTCTGGACGCACACGACAGGGCCTGCTCTGCCTATGGGGGCATGGCGTATGTGGCCAACATCGCACGCGCACTGAAATGGAACCACTGTGCCTCCACCACGACGGATCATCGAGAACAGCTACATCGAATGTCACCCAGCATGCCCCATCATGGTCCTCCAAGGGACAACCTACGAACAACACCTTGACAGCCACCATCCGCTTCATTGGCTGGCAAACATGTACACCACCAATGACATGGAAGCCCTGCTGGACGGCATCGCATACCTGACAACCTGTAAATACGTCGGACCACAACGCAGGTTCCCGAGTGACCTATGAAGTCCAACCCCGCACCCATGCTCAGCTTCCGCACGGACTGGCCAGTCACCACCACAACAGCCATACCAAACGACCGGCAACTGTAACCACACCATCAACGACATCGCCATGACATCGGATATGACCGGGACATGCACACTGTTCCCCATCACATCCAGGAACACCGCATGCATCGTGGGAGGCAGTGGCATGGGCTCTGTGCATCGCACCCACATGGACGGAACTGCACGAACAACCAGGACACGACATGGATCCAGCGCACATGGACACACACACCGCTCAGTGGACATGAATAGGTCGCCTGGAGTCTGTGGGTGCTGCACCCTCCCACCCCCGCCCGGGGAATCCCATACCAGGACCTTTGCATGGACGACAAGTGCATACAACAACAACACGACCCCAGTGACTGTGACATGTCCAGTAACCACCACAGTGCAACAACAAGTGGCACGCCGCTGCATGCACGCAAGCACATGCCCTGATGTCATCTCACATGCACGCGTGCATGAGGAACAACCGCAGCAAACCTGTCACATGGAACTGAGATGGACTGTGCCCATGATGCCAAGCGGTCTGGTAGGCTACATGTATACCGTCTGTGTCAAAGTCCGCAGCTCCGCAGCTATACGTAAATGTACATTAGCACAGCCTTGGCCAAGCAGATGTAACCCCACACCCTATCCCATTTGTTATCATGCTCAGTATATCCTCAACATGTATTCCGCTGCCAGTAGTGTCCACTATACTGCATCACAGAGGACAGAAGACTCAATATAATGTTTGAAACCAGAACTGTCTCCGCTGACTCATTTCACAAGTACGAATGAGAGAGGATGAGAGTATGTGAAGTACACGGCAGTCGTGACATGACCATGTAGTCCACTGGTATTGGATGTCAACGCAAATGAGTAGCACTACTGTGGAAGACACACATGTGTCGTGTGAAGTCGTATGGACGCAGTGCTCAGGTGGGTGGGTGCGACGGGTAGATGCGCACATGCCAAGTTGGAGCACGCCGTGTTGGGAGGGCTCATGAACAGTACACCACCGCTTCCCTGGGCATTGTGAGAGGACACCTGTCGGGGGAGTGAACACGTGTGTGCACAGCAGCCGGGCACACGTACAAAGCGGTACCAGGCGCACCTCAGCCCACCCTCTGTGGACAAGCTGGATCCTGTTGTGCGCCCGCCATGCCCCTTGACAAGGCACACACAGCCCCAGTCGACCAGGTGTAACCCCAACATAGTCAATCCGCACAGGCGATACAGGGCACGGGATGGCAGTGGAGCATGGTGTGTGAGAGGTCTCCTCGCGCTCCTCCTGGTCATATCACGCAGGCAATAGAACCTCAACGTCTAGCATGGCACAAGTCAAATGGAAGTGTAGGGGGACGCACCACAGCACGAGCAGCACTGACGTCACGGGAGGTGGCTCGCACCATCCCATCCATTGCCCATCATACCAACCACGCCACATGCCATTGCGACTAAGTGCAAGCGCGTGCGCCACCACCCCGAGCCCTCCCCAGAGAGGCCAAAGAGTGAATGTGTGGGCCATCAGCCACAGACGGACGCGGCCTGGCCGCAAGGGCAGCCACAGCCACTGGGTGTCGCAGGTGGCGGATCCGGAAGGCGAAGACTGTGATGCATAGTCCATGCAGGCCGGGTCTCCATTTGGGGCACCACGCAGGTGGACGGCGTCCCGCCACACATCATACCCTGAGACAGCCCACTCGTGCAACTGGACCCACACATACACTCCTTGCCCTCTCTGGTGCGAGCTTGGGGCTGCCTGTGCAAGCGCTAGCCTCGCAGGTGAGCATGCATATTGGGGGGCGAGGGGAGGACATGAGGGCTGGGGCGATGATGACTGTATCACTGTCAGTTAGTACAAGGGATGACCCAGATGTGGAAAGGAAGAGACGTGTCCCGTGTGTACTGCAACTAGTCGCCAATCCAACTACCCCCATTGTCCGGAATGTAAGCCCGCACCTAGGCCCGCCCATCCGCCACATCGAACATACCACCAGCACGACAACCTTCCCATTCGAAACACTGACTGGGGGTGGCGACCAGTGAACAATCATGTGTAGCCTACCCACGCGTACATGTGGGCCCTCCATGATCCATGTCACCTGCGGCAAAGACATGACATGCGCAATGAGGGAAGTGAGGAGAGCGGCCCGCCCCACGCGCAGAAGGTGCATCAGCTCCACAGACCCAGCAGCGAGTCCAGCAGGGGTCACATGTGCAGGGGCAGCTGTGCCTGGTGTGAAGGCACATGCATATAGACAGCACATCGACCAATGTGTAGTCTGCCCACATCCACAGTCCATCATCATGCGGACATAGGAATTGAACACAGGGCAACACATATTAGTTGGTGCACCCACCGTGACCAACAATGCGCAATCATCGACGTACCCGCCCTGTGCATGGCCCCCCACCCAACGGAGGCACATCCAGTGCCACCATCCCACACACACAAGCCTTCCACGGAACATGCTGTGTCCAATGGTCAGTACAGAGTCAGCGCCCATCTGGTGGATCCTGAACAGGAGACACATGCACACACATGCCAGCTCCCACTATGTACGTCTGCCACCTTGCACGTGCAATGCAACCTCTCACCTGTGACGTGTGACTGCAAGCACACAGCCGTCTTGGCATGGGGCTGTCAATGTGGACACCAGTCAATGTTTCGGGAGCTGTGATCCGTACAGTGCTGTACATAGGGTGCAGTGCTGACACCTACTACTGTCTCATATCCCCTCGTGCCACAGGTCCCACTTGTATTGGCCGCTCAGCCCGTGCCCACATCGTCGTCGTCGTGTGCCATACTCATCCAGCCTCGGAAGCAGTTCCATGCTCAGCAGACACTCATGTTGCCGTGGCGTTGCCGCTTGACGGATATGCAGTCAGTCCCCATCAGCACGCCCCGCAAGTCATTGGGGCCTAGATCCCCATGTGCATGCACATGGCAGTGGTATGTCTCACTTACCATTGCCATTGTTGGGAGACCTGTGGAAGTGTATTGTGGCCGTGCCGTCCCAGCTTGACAGCTGGGCTGTGGCTCATGTGCTTGCTCAGTCATGTCAGTGATGTGTATGCGAAATTGCTATGTGCCGTGTTGCTTTGACATGTGTCCTCTGCCATTTAACCCAGGCGGAGACCGAACATTGACCGCCCATACCAATTGCTGGCGGACATGGACGATACAGAGGTAATCAGGAAGTTTCGGCTGGACAGGCCAACTCTGCATCGACTGTGTGCCATGTTAGAGCCCCATCTCCGTCCCCGCAGGGTGTATCCGACTGCTGTCACCCCCACGGCTAAGGTGATGGCCGCCATGCATTTCTTCGCCACTGGGTCATTCCAGCACACAGTGGGCAGTGGAGGAGGGATGTCCCAGCCCATGTTCAGCAAGGTGCTGAGGGATGTACTGGCAGCCATGATGCTGTACCGGAACAGGTACATCAGATTCCCCAGGGCTCGTGAATTGGCGGCAGTGAAGGGTGCATTCTATGCCCTTGGCAGAATCCCACACGTCGTGGGAGCCATTGACTGCACTCATGTTGGCCTTGTTCCACCACAGGCCACTGAGCACCTGTACCGCAACAGGAAGCACACGCACTCCTGAATGTGCAAGTGGTGTGCCTTGCGGACATGGTGATCACCCACGTGTGTGCCAAGTTTCCAGGCTCGGCCCATGGCGCACACATAATGCGCAACAGCATCTTGCCACGACTGATGGCCAATCTGCAACAGGATCGTGCCTGTATTGTCGGTGAGTATGTGGAGTGGTGTAGCGTGCTGGTTGTGCGATGCTGTCCCCTGTCCAGTTGGAATTGCAACGGTTCTCTGTGTCCCTCACACCCAGGTGACTCTGCGTATCCGAATGGGGCATGGCTGCTCAGTCCATTGAGGAATCCTCGCACCCCAGCAGACGATCGATACAATGAGGCACATGGGAGGACCAGACGTGTGGTCGAGCGTACCTTTGGCCTCCTCAAGTCCAGGTTCAGGTGCCTGGACCGCACCGAGGGTGCACTGGCGTACTCCCCACAGAAGGTGTGCCAGATAGTGGTGGCGTGCTGCATGCTGCACAATCTGGCCATTCGGAAGCAGATCCCCCTCATTGTGGATGACGGAGATCAACCAGGGCCCCAGCCCGCAGACCAGGACAGCTCGAGTGAGGTGGACAGCGGAGAGGAGGAAGCTGGGAATGTGCGGCAGCAGCTCATCGCCCGCTACTTCACTTGACGGTGAGTGTCCATGTACGACGGATGATGTGTCTGTATCTGTGCAGGTGTGTGTGTGCTGTGTCAGGGTGGCCGTATGTTCACTGCGTGCAGTGTGTCAACGCTCCATGGCCAGGGTAGTATGCCACTGTTGGTGACTGTGGCATTGTGCCCTATTGCTCTGTGCGATGTGTGTACATTGCTTGTAGTTGTTGACATGTACTGTGTGATGGGTGTGTGACACACTCATTGAATGTGCTCCTGTTCTGTCTCCCACCCCTAGGTCCCTACAGGCCTCCGGATTCCATTGCCATGCCACGCATCAGGTGCCTTTCCGCCCAAGGTGGCCGTTGTATTCCGTACAAATAAAACACAGGGCACAAACAGCAGTTAGTGAAAAAGGTGCATTTATTACAAACTGTGACATGTGATTGTGTGTAAGGTGATGACAAAAGTGGTGCGTGCAGTGACAATGAGCTGTCGGTCATGGCTGCGTGATGATCAGGGTGTACCCACTGGTTCTATGTCCATAGTCCAACACACACATGCCATCCAGATGGCTGTGTGGAGTGGGATCGTAGAGCAAGTCAATGCAGTGGCTGGTCAAGGAAGGCTGGCGGAAGGCTGGCTGGCTGCCTCACTTGCGACTGGAGCGTGCGAAGTCCTCCCGGGAGATCTGTTTCCTCTTCGGACGGCCCCTTCCACGTTTGGGAGGGGGTGTGTGGTGGCGACCTGCTGGTGGTGGGTGAGGTGTGCTCACTGGCTGTGGACGCAGGGAAGTGGACACTGCTGCCCGAGCCTGCGCCCTAGCAGGTGGTGGCGGAGGTGGTGTTGCTGGCCTTGCCTGTGACCCCACCGCCACCACCAGCTGGCCCATGAGGTCCACGAGTTGGTCCATACGGGACACGAATTGGCCCATATGGGCGTCCATGGACCTCAGCACCCCCAGCACCTCCCGCGTGTCAGTAGCAGACCTGGCCCATTGTCCTTGGGCCTCTTCATAGGCCCCAAGGACTCTGGCCATTTGAGGCAGGGCATGGCTCCCAGGGGAGGCTGGCGTTTCCCTGACCCTGCTCCTCCTACCAGTCCTGCTGCCACCGGCCTGCCCACTAGCCACATTGCACACCACGGTCCTCGCTGTGGCTCCCAGGGTGGATCCAGTCGGCCGGGCCACCACCTGCGCTGGGGCTGGTGCCAGCGAAGACGTGGTGGTGGTGGAGGCGGTGGTGGTCGGTGCGGCGATGGTGGCGGTTGCGGCAGTGGTAGTGGCCGCAATGACCGTGGGTGTGGCCGCAACGACAGTGGCAGCAGGGGACTGGGACTGTTCAGCATCCCTGGATGATGGGTTGGTGGAGTAGGAGGGGTCCTGGGGAGCGGCTGGGCCCTGCCACGCCAGATGGGCCAGCTTGGTGGTCCGTGTCCGAAGAGGAGGACAGATCCTCCAGATCCGTGTGTCCTCGTTGGGGGCTTGTAGGCTGGCTGTGCTGGCTGCTGTCTCCATCCCCAGCATCCAGCAGTTCGTCACCTGTGGAGAGAATGAGATTTGTTATTGTGTTGCACCTGGCGAAGTATGTATTAGTCGTCTGACATTGGCAGTTCGTGCAATCTCGTACATGGGTTTCCCGGAGGCGAGTGTGTGGCTGTGGCATCTGTAGTTGTGTGTGCTAGGCAATGGGACTGTGTGCTGTGCACATGTGGCATGGGACGGATTGGCCATGCCGATGGGTGTGTTGCTGTGCCCCTACTCATTGTGACTCTGGTGTATGCGGGCTCCTGGCCCATCCTGGGTCTGGTTTGTACTTTGCTTTTGGAGTTCATATGGAACGCTTAGGAACGCATATGGCAACATGGGGGCCATGCCCCAGATTCGCATTTGGGAGGGGATATGCTTTGGGGTTCAAATGGAACGCTTAGGAACGCATATGGCAACATGGGGGCCATGCCCCAGATTCGCATTTGGGAGGGGATATGCTTTTGGGGTTCAAATGGAACGGCTTAGGAACGCATATGGCAACATGGGGGCCATGCCCCAGATTCGCATTTGGGAGGGGATATGCTTTTGGGGTTCAAATGGAACGCTTAGGAACGCATATGGCAACATGGGGGCCATGCCCCAGATTCGCATTTGGGAGGGATATGCTTTTGGGGTTCAAATGGAACGCTTAGGAACGCATATGGCAACATGGGGGCCATGCCCCAGATTCGCATTTGGGAGGGGATATGCTTTTGGGGTACATGCTGTGAGCCATGGGTGCCGAACGTGACATGTGTTGTGGCTGCATGACAGTGCATGGTCTGAGGTGTGTGCATGCCTGACATGCCCTGCATATTTGCTGTCTGTTGTGGTTACTGGACATGGCATTGGACGCATCGTTATGGGTGAGTGATAGTTGTGTGCCAGCCAACGTATTGCAGTTGTCCCATCTCCTTGGTGTGCGTGCTGCCCTGTGCCATGTGCATCACTGCAGTGCTCGGGGGGTGGCCCATGTTGTGTGTTGTTGCTCACAGTGTGTCGTGCGCTTAATTGACTTCTGGCACATGGTTGGTCATGGGCATGTGTCTTAGCGTGACTGCTGTATGTGTGGCAGCTGTGCGGATGACATGCCTTTCATGAGACTGGGGCTGACGGATGGGATGGATGGTATGTTGTATGTGCATGGTGTGTCTGTGAGTTTGATGGGTTCAGTGGTGTTCGTGTGCATTTCTGTTGTTCCGCTCTGTTGCGTCTAGTGTTGTTTGTCTTACATAGGCGTAGTTGTGGGGTGTGTGGTTGACAGGCAGTAGGGGCTACATGGACAGGACTTCAATGGTGTTTCGGTTGTGTGTGATGAGTTGCACAGTGGCTGCCGTGTGGGACTATATTCAGTGTGGCTTGTGCATGCAGACGTGGCTCCTTGGGTGTTGCTATGTCTGTGATGGGTCATGTGGGTGTGAGTCTGTTGTTCATGTCCGTGTGCACATTGTTCACTTGTTCGTGACGGTGGGCGGTGCTGCGTGTTCGTCTGCTACGTGACATGTCCCATGTGTTGGTGGTGTTATGGTCCTCATGCCTCCAGTAATCCAGCCCTGTCCAGTTTCCCACCTGCAAGTTGTTCGTGCGTGCACTGTACTGGATGCCACATGGCTCTAAGCGGGGAGTGCTCCATGTTGCAGGTCTGTGGGGGTGGGGGGGTGTAGTGGGTCGTGGGGGTGGCTGTACACCCACTGACACCGATTGCTGTGGACCGTGATGTCTGCCTTTCGGCTGTCGTTGTGCACTGCGGTGGCTGACACGTGGCTGTGGGGTGTGGGGGATGCTCCTCCTTGCTGTGCTGTAGGACTGGGGCCTGGTGTGTGTTGTACTTGGGCTGTCCACCCTCCCACCCACTGCACTTTGTGTTCCTGCCACTTACCTGTTACTTGTCGGTTAGTGCAGCTGTGGCGGACACATGGGTGTGGTGGGTGCTCGTTGTGGCGCTTCTGGCATATTTGGGGACCTGTTGGTGGTTACGTGGCTGGCTTAGTGTACACATGTCCCCACGCATCTTACAGTTGTTCGGTTTGGGCTGTGTGTGGTAGTGTCTGTTGCATGTGTGTGTGATGTGTTGTGTATTGTGTGCTGGACATGGGGGTGTTTGTCCCTGGGAGCTGTGGCATGGTAGTTGCGCATGTGAGTACATAGCGGTGTGCTGGTATACATTAGTTTGTACTTACCAGCCTCCACTCCCCCTGCTAATCCGGCGAGGATCTCCGGATGGATTACGACTCGCACCTTCTCCTCCCACGCTTTGAAGGTCTTAAAGAGCGCGGGATTCCCTCCGCCAGTGACGGCAGCCAGCTCTCTGTTTTTGCCCTCCTTCTTCTTGACCAGGCTTTTTACGTCATTCCAACGTTTGTTTATCTCGACTCTGTTCCTGGGCAGGGTCCCGACTGCATTGACCTGGTCTACGATCCGGTTCCACATTCTGTTTCTGGTGGCTAGTGGTGTGTGCTGGACCATGTTCCCATAGATTTGTGGGTACACCTTGATGATCTCGTCGACTATGACCGTCAGCTCCATGGGCGTGAACTTGGGCATCCTTTGTGGTGCCATGGTGTTTGTGGTGCTGGTGCGGTGTGTGTTGTGTAATGTGCAGGGGGTTTGTGGTGCCGGTGTTTGGTGGTGGTGGTGGTGGTGGTGGTGGTGTTGGTGGTGGTGGTGGTGGTGGTGGTGGTGGTAGTGATGTGTGCGTTTCTGTGGTGTGCTGCTGTCCTTGCTGTGTCACTGTGTCCTCTCCTCTCCTCTCTGGTTTGCAATGTAGCAAGGGGTTGTGGTCTGTGGGAGTGCTGCTTTTGTACTCACCTATGTGGGTGTGTCCTCATGGTCTGTTGTTTTCAGGTGTGTTGTGTCTGGGGTTCTGGCCTTTGTATTTTTTGTTTGTCCGGGGGGTGTTTTCGGGATGTGTACTGTGCTTGTGTATTTGTGTGTGCCTTGCTGTGTGGACTTGTTGGCCATGTTGTGTGCTATTGGTTTTGTGTGCGGATGGTTTCTGTGCAGGTACGTTGGCGCCATGGCTTCTGCCGTGTCGATTCTCATCGGCGTTGTTTGCGCTGGCGGGCGGTATATTTGTTGTTTTTCCGCGCTCATGGCGGTGCGATCGTAATTTCACGTGCGGTGTGTCGGCCGTGTGGGCGGGCGGTTTTGTGTTGTCGTGCGTGTTTCCCGTCCGTGGCGGGCGGTTTGACTCCGACTCGGACGATGGCGGGCGGTATTTTGTGTGATTTTTCGCCGATGGCGGTTTTCGGTTTGTGTACTCATAATGGCGTGGTCGGTGTTCAGGCGGTGTGTGCGGGCGGATTTTTGCCGCTTCCATGCCTGGCGGATTCTTTTACGCCGGGTATCGTAATGGGCCCCTTATATACAAAATATTACAAAATATACAAAAAATCACACAATACTACACTTTATCGATATTTTATCATAACGATATTATGACATTCGATATATTGTACTTCGATATTTTACTACACATACCAATATCGAAATTTTTGATGTCGATATGCAAAACATTGATATTTTATACCATCGATATTTTACATTCGATATTTTGTTATATCAACATTAAAATTTCGATATTTTGACTGCTCACCCTCACAGATGGCCTAGCACAGTGTCTCAGTGGAGGTACAATAGGGCACACATTCTTATACTAGCCATTATAGAGCATCATATTTCAGATGCCTTGACCATACAGGGGATCTGGGGTTTTGGCGAACTCCCCTGAAGTTGTGTGCAAGATAATTGTAGCCTGTTGTGTGTTGCAGAAGACTGCAATATGACAAGGCTTACATATAACTCTGTGCCCTCACCCACGGCCAAATCCAGGGAACCATGGTGATGTTAGTAACAAAGGTCAGGGTATGCTGGTCTGTGATCTGTTGTTCAAATTTTTTTCCGCTTGAGCTGCTAGTTCAGTTACGGCCTTTATGTGGATGGACAGTCTGTTGTCAGTGATTAGTGGGCATTTATCACTCTTTTGAGAAATTCCATTCTGAGACAACTCTTTAAAACTTTCATAATGCATGTAACGTAAATGTTGCTCTCAAGAGTTAAAAGGTAGGTGATAATTTGGACTTAATGTGATGTGCTTTTATTCCATCAGTGCAATGGAGAGAAGGACTCCAATGCCCTGAAGCATAATCTGTTGCACTATTAGTGAATTGTCACATAGCCCAGTGGATAGCTCTTGCATTGTCATCTTAATGCATTGGTAGATTGAGAGAACATGATGGAGTGGTAGAGCTTTGATAGTAATGATTTTTTAATTAAATAAAAACGATAAAAGTATTGTTTTTATATAAATAAAATATAAGTGATACATTCATCATGGCATTTTGTTGTTATGTTGTGTGCCTAATTTTCCCCTTTTCATGGACCCTTACCACCACATTTTACATGGGGGTAACACCCACTCAAAGTTCTCATTTGAGCACAACAACTGTTTTTGGGGTAACCAACAAATTGGAAAAACTCAGACAGGACTTAACAGTTTGTTCAGTTGGACCTTTCTGTGAGCAGTGGGGATGGAATACTCTGTGGCACCACCATAATCAACCTATGACCAACTCTAAATGAGGGTGCCGGACCTTGAGTTTTGTTGAAAGGGTAGTATGATGCAGTTGTCACAAGCTACCCTCTTAGACAAACAGTAAGGTGTCTATGCATCAATCAGTGAGGCAACACATCACTGCAAGCTTTTACAATGCAGTAGAAAATCTCACGTTTTTCATTTCCAACCACTTTGCCCATTTTTTATCAAGATTATTGTCGTAAATCTCATATAAATTTGTGAATTGATAGAGGCAATCGTCATTAAAATTTTATGCTCCATCAATTTCCACTTTGATGGCGAATTAAGCCCTCACACAATCTTATCTTATCTTTTATCTTAATCTGATGTCACATTAGAATGCAGTTGTCTTCATTTGTTTCTGTCTCATTTGTTCCAAATTTTTCATCTCATCATAATAATCCCTCTTCTTGTCTTCTAATTCAATTTCTGTTCTATTTATTTTTCGCCCTCTAGTTTTTTAGAGCTTCACTTATTTTTAGAATATTGATACATTAGTATTATTATTAGTAAGCCAATAGCAATTGATATTAATGGAATTAGTATTTTTCCCACTAAACTTTTTTCCCAGTGCTGCAAACCAATTTCCCCCAGAAGAAAATCCTTTCTCAATTTTCTCCCACACACCAATTGCTTTTAATTCTGTTAAATCTTTTCCTAAATTAGTAATATGGCTTATATATGCCTTCAAATCTTTACTTTTGTCCGGGATATAAGTGCAACATTGTTGAACTTTCAGCATGCGACAGACTCCGCCTTCTTTTGCTAATAGTACATCTAACGCAAGTCTGTTTTGCAAAACCATAGACCTAATAGCAACCTTTCTGTATCGATTACTAAAAATCCACCAGCAGTATCTGTTGACAAACGATCTACTACTGTTGATAGTTTTCTAATTTTGTTAAAATTTAGTATTACCCCAACAGAGGGTATTATACCTCCAAAAATATCCCCAATAATTTCAGCAGCACTTAATCCTCTTCTAAAGCACGCAGTAATAAGCATTTTTCCCACACACAAAATACACTCCAGGAAATACTGGATCCAATCTTGCCATAAATAATCCCCATCCTCTCATAAGTAGGAAGGTATGTTCACATTCACTGGAACCAATTAATTTATTATTATGCTCTGTTTTGCGTCTTAGTATGCAAGCTTTCCTTTATGTTGTCAATCTACAGTCATTGCAGGGTATGTATCTCCTTTTTTATAATCACCCTCTGCTATGAGTCCATGGAGGTGTTTTCATTTGGTTTTCAGATTTCCTTTTTATTTCTTCCCTACAATTTTCTACTGAATTGATAAATTCTTTCTCTACACTATGTAAGACACTGGTAAAATTTTGTCGGTGCGCATATACAGTATTTATAGGTGATGTAGGATGAAAGAATTCCCCCATTATTTCAGCATCTCGTGCATCAGGCACTATATTTAAATTTTTCTTTACCGGAACTTCTGAGACAATCAAGTCATAGTTAGAGAAATAATATTGAAATTGTCCTTTCCCATAAAACAAACTTTTTAGTACACTACAGGATATACCGTAAGTTAAAGGAAGGTGATTGTATGTCACCCCTACAGACACAGAAGTTGGTAATTGCATCCATACATAACAATCTCTCGCATCCATAGTATTTACATACTCATAGAGCAATTTAGTAAACACATGTAAGGAAAAATCGTTAATTGAACGATCATGATGTAAATCATCACTTGTTAGATCATTAGTCATTACAAATCCTTCTTGCATTGTAGTCACTTCAGTTGTTGTGGACACATGCAAATTAGTATTCTTAGTTAAATAAACATGATGAGGTAGATTTAGTATTATCACAACAGAAAAAGAATTAGAACGAAAGCAGTTAGAAAGCAAGCACACATACTTTTACGCTTACGTTTTAGTGAAACTAGATTTAATTTTTCCATCTCAGGATTAGAGGCATTAATTTTTTTATACTTAATCTATAGCAATAGGCTTTGTGCGGGAGCTTTTGAACAGCGTCTGGTCACACACTTATTCCTTGTTTCTCTTCTGGCCTTTTTGTTATTCGTTTCTCCTTTCTCACAGCAGTTCTTTTCATGGCGGTTTGTATGACTCACAATTTTTAGAGCAAAACGCGAAGAACTCTTTTTCCCAGTCGTTTGCAGCAGCTAAATATGTTCAGTCTGGAGCTGCATATCTTTGACTTGGTGTCTGTGCTCTTTTTGTTCTTCAGACTGTAGGCTCTTCTCCGTCTGTATCACTTTGCTCACACTGATTAGAAACTTCAATCACAGTGGAAGCTATTCTTCCTGCAGTCAGTATGTGTCTCAATCTTTCAGATTTTCTGGGCCAACGGTCTCATTTTTGCACTCGAGACAGGTAGCTGACGCCCTCTCTACTCTGTGCTCAGTCTGAACAGGACGTTTCTCTGTTACCACTGGTTCGCCCACCACTGGCCCTACACTTAAAAGAGGACATGGGACTCAACGAGTGTGGGCTGCATGCACCCAATTAGGTAGACCACCACTTTTAACAGCAGTTGTGGTTACAAGAATCACTTGATAAGGCCCACGCCAACAAGGTCCCAAACAGGATTTTTGCACATGCTTCTTAATGAGTACCCAGTCACCTGGGCACAAATAGTGTCACTGCTACTGTTGAACGGTAGTTGCGACTTCTCCAACCTGGTGAGACACAGAACGTACCACATCAGCCAATCCTTTACAATAATCGAGTACCAAGTCATCAGACATATTCACAAGCTGATTTGCTGGGACTGTAGGCTGCCTCATAGCCCTCCCCATAAGTATCTCATGAGGGGACAGTCCAGTTCTCCTGTCTGGGATACTTCACAAACTCATCAACACCAAAGGCAACGCATCAGGCCATTTCAGGAATGTGGACGCACACACCTTCACTAGTCTGGACTTAATCGCTCCATTCACCTGTTCCTCAACACTGGAAGCACACTGGAAGCCTCCAGGCGGTATGCACAATGTAGCCTTTGCTCAATTTGTAATGCAGCACAAAGCATTCGTATTACTTCATTATTGAAGTCAGTTCCTCTATCTGACTCCAATGAGACTTAAAATACAAATCTAGGTATCAATTCTCTAAGAAGCAGTTTAGCCACAGTAAATCTGTCATTGTGCCTGGTGGGGTAAGCCTCAACCCAACGAGAAAACAAACACAATCACAAGGACATATTTCAATCCATTACAAGGGAGGATCTCAATGAAGTCCAGCTGCATGTGGGTAAAGGGACCTCTTGATTTTCCAATGTGACTCGTACTGACCACTGTCTTCCTTCCTGCATTTTGTTGTTGACAGATTACAGCTCTTTGACACAGACTCTCTGCAATGGCGATAAATCTCTGTTTGTACCAAGTATGATGAAAGAGACGTAGGATAGCATCTCTACCTACATGTACAGGCCCATGGCAAGTCCTTGCCATCGGTGACAGTAGGCTATCTGGCAACACAGTTCTCCCATCCGTGTAAACCCAAACCTCATCTTCCTGTCTGTGATTACTTCCTGTTTTAACCCACCCTTCTCTTTCTGCCTGTGGTACTGAATCTTGTAATTCTCTGATTTCTTCCCAAGTCTCAACAACTGAAAACATCAATCTGCATTCCGTATCATCAGAGTGTTCCTTCAAAGATTCCCCATTAAATGCATAAGAATTTAGGGCTCAATAACACGCAGTCTCATCATCATATCGATTGCCAATGGTGACATAATAATGTCCAGTTTGATGGGCGGAACACTTTACCACTGCAATTTGGGCTGGCAGTTGTAGTGCCATCAATAGGTTTTTTACACACTCTCCGTTATGGATAGGTGAACCGAAGAGGTCATAAACCCACGTTGAGACCACAACTGCCCGAAATCATGCACCACCCTGAAACCATATTGACTATCAGTGAATATGGTACTCTCATTTGTTTGGTAATCCTGCAAGCCACTTGTGCTAAATCCACTCCTTTTATCCACAATGCTTCCACCACACCCACCACAGTACAAATTGCATTTGCAGCCCACAAGATACCTCCCGAATCTCACAAGCATGATCCATCAACAAAGAGTACATGGTCTGAATCTGGCAACGGTGTATCTTGCATGTCAGGGCGTGGTTTAGTACACATCTCAGTCACGTCAAAGCAATCATGATCAGCTTCTTCCATCACAACTTCGTGTCCAGGTAATGGCATCAAGGTAGCTGGATTCAAACTCGTACATCTAGTCACAGTTACAATCTCTGCACCCAAGATCACCTGTTCATATTTTGTTAACCGACTACTCGTGAGATGCTGTGTCCGAGTTCATGTTAACAAAATCTCAACTGAATGTGGTACATACACTTTTAACGGAGGTACCAACACAATGTTCTCACACAGTTCCAAACTCACACATGTTGCAGCAACAGCTTTCAAGCATCCAGGTAAAGCAGCAGCCATAGGATCCAATGTAGCTGAAAAGTTTGTAACAGGTCTGCGTGCAGATCCAAGCATTTGCGTTAGAACTGATAGCACAACCTCACGCTCACTGCAAACAGAGTAAAACTCTTGTTAAAGTCAGGCATACCCAATGCCGGTGCTCGACACAAACTGTCTCCCAGTTCAAGAAAAGAGCGCATGCATTACTCATCCCATGGAACAGGATCTGACACGTCTTTGTGTGTCAATCTCTGAAGAGGCTTGGCTATCAGGGAAAAAATCAGAATCCACTGCCTGCAATAGCCAATCATTCCCAAGAACATTCGAACTTCCTTTTGTTTACTCGATGGATTCATCTGCAATATAGCAGTGATTCAATCTTGTGACACTTTCCTGACTCCCTTTTCAATGTGATGTCCCAAATAGAGAACTTCTCTCTTGAAAAACTGCAGTTTTGCTGGTGACACCTCATGCCCACTCGCCGCCAAATGATTCAGTAGGGCCACAGTATCTGAAAAACATGCTCAATTTCTCTTCAAAATCTGATTGGAAATTGAGGGGCTTTCCATATGCCCTTGTGGAACTCAGCACCATGTCAAAACACGGTTTCCGAACTGGAACGCAAATAAATATTGGCTATCCAGATGCAAGGGAATGGAGAAAAACGCTTGACACAAGTCAATCATTGAAAACCATTCACCTTCACATGGAATCTGATATAGAATTACAGCAGGATTTGGTACTATTGGGCAACAGGGTATCACAATCTGATTTATTTTCCGCAAATCCCAAACTATTCTATATTTTCCATTTTGTTTTCATATGCCCATGATGGGTGAATTACATGGACTGCCCAAAATCTCTCTCAAAATTCCTTATTCAATCAGAGTCTCGATCAATGGAGTTATTTCAGCAATGGTCTCAGGACTAAGATTACATGCTGGAGTTCTCGGATATTCAGCATTTGGTTCCCCTGTAATCGAATTGGAGCTACTCCTTTCATTAGACCAATATCTTTTCCTGAAAATTTTTGCACTTCAGGCAGGACCATCTCTTTCAATACAGGAGGTAAATCATTTTCAGTAAATAAGGGATATAAACTCTACGCTTCTGTCTACTGGCTAGCCATTTGAAACACAACATCCTCGTCTTTGGTATGAAATTCTATTCCTTCAGGTGTACAATAGATGGAGCAATTCATTTTGCACAATAAATCTAGTCCCAACAGATTCAATGGACTAGTTTCACAGACCACAAACTTATGTATATCCTCAAATGTTCCAATCTGCACTTGCACTGGTTCTGTCACTGGGGTTGGAATTAATTGATTCAATACTTCTACTACTTGGATTGTTTCTCCCGAGAGGGGTAGGTTGGGAATTTCCACAGTTCTCACAGTGGATCGGGTAGCACCAGTATCTACAAGGAATGAAATAGGCATTCCATTTAACTTGCCGCCCACATAGAGACCATTCTGATCTACCTCTTAAAATGTGCCAAGCACGCATTCCTCCTCCCCTCTCAGGCATCGTCATTGGGAAGTATCTGAGTCACTTTCATCCATCTGTAATAAATATTGTGAAGCCACTTGTACATTTGGATTTACTTGATCATTTGTATGAAAACCCATATTCACATTTTATTTTTGTACTTGTCCATTCAAATTCTGCATAGGAGCTTGAGGCATATTCTGATTCTGACCCCTTACATTTAACATTGACTGATTTAACATATCACTAGTCACCTGTGATTGAATCAATCCATCCGCACCTGTCACAATTGCTGGTCCATTCACCTGATTAGCCAAATTAGGCTTACACTGGTGCTTCCAATGCCTGAACTTGCTCCAGCTGTGACAAGGTAAAGTCTTTTCCAATGACTCTATATTTGATCCATGTCTCCTTCCTTGTGGCATCAAATTTGGCAAGGGATTTGCCATCACACCTTTTATTCCAGTAGTAGTCTGACCATTTGCCTATATCATGCCTGTAAAATCGGAATCGAAACCCCCATATCCTTTCTTGGCTGCCCTCATCTGTGCCAACATCAACTTCTCTTTCAACTTCTAATGTCGCATCTCAATGTCATCTCCACAATACTTTGCATAACGCAGTATTTCATCTATTGTCTTGCTCTGCCAACAAATCAAATGCTGCTGAATCATAGCACTAATCTCAGGCCTCAAACCATAAATAAACCAATAAACAAAGTGTCCCATATCTTTCTCCGACATATTCTCAATTCCACTATACTGTTTGAATGCCTGCAGAAGCCTCTCATAGTAAGCATGTACTGTTTCTTTTAGTTCCTGGGTAGTCCGGTCTATTTTTACTCCATCTGTTTCTTTCAGCGAAATATTTCCTTTCAAATATGTAATGACCTGATTGCATTTTTTCATCACCGCCACTGATGGCACACCTGTTTTTGGATCTCTAGCATACTCTGTTTCTGGCCAATTGACTGCAATCTTACATTCCACCCATAAGTCTGGAGGGACCTCAATATCAAATAAAGCATCCAAATCCTATAACAGGACCTTTGAACCCTTCAAAAACCTTTCCACTTGTTCATACCATTTGACAGGTTTCTCTCTCAACCTCGGGAAATCATTTGTAAATGACAATATGTCCTGTCTATTCCAGGGGACATGTACATACCCTCCTCCTGGTACTTCTCTCATAGGAAAGGCCAAAGCATCTGCCTCGTTCTTTTCTTTTTCCATCAATGGATATAGAGACAGTGCCATATCCTTTCGCTAAAGACATCTGCACAGCAGGTGTACCTTCCGTGGCCACAGGAACTCTTTCCCTTGTTGGTATCGGCTCATCTTTATGCACTAAAGCCTTTAACAATTTGAAACATTTCATGATTTCTTTCCTCTAACTCAATCTGTTGTTTAAAATCACTAAATTATCTTCCGTATTATTGTTTTCTACCACCAATCACTGTTTGTTCTCGTCCACTAATACCAGCGCGGCTTTACACCAACCACCAATACCAGCGCAGCACTTTATGACATCAGTCTAACTCCTCACTGCAACTGACCCTCCCTTCACAATGTATCCGTCATCCTTTCTTTTGTCCTTTTAAAACAAACTTCACAAAACAATACAAAATAAAACAACTTTGTCAGCTCAACTAAAAGAATTATAGCTACCCACTCATTCAGAAAATCTCATTCGCTTTCCGTGAAAATCTCCACCAGTGCGATATAACTTTCATTAAGTAAAAATTCTTAAGATCTCCCCTAGTGCGCCTCCTGAAGAAATCTCAACAATTCCAACTTGTCATGCATCAAGTTCCCTGTCTCAGTACCGGCAGCGACGTCTCATTCACAGTACGCACAAAACAGCAGACAAACACACTTAGGGGGATATTCACATGAACGTGCGCTAAACATCTCCAAAAAATGTTAACGCAACTTTACACATCGCAGTCTATTGCGGGAAAATAACCCTGTGTTAACCTGGAATTCACAACACGGCTGTACCATGCGATAGTCTTCCGAAAATGCGGCCAATGTCTGTGATACAACCACGGCGACGGAGATAAAAACACAAACCCCAAAACCAAAAAAAGTGCGATGAGCACATTCGCGATGAGGAAAGCAGCGATAAGCAGCGCCAGGCCTATGACACACATACGGCAGGCGGGAATAAGCACAACAAAAGCAGGAAAAAGAAAGACAAACCAAACAGAAAACAACAGCGAAGCACAATGGAGGCAACCGGAGCCAGTACACAACCCCACAAGCCCCATTGGCAACAAAACACTGTACATGGCAGGGCATCGTGGACAAGGTGAATGCAGCCGGAGAGCGGAGGAGGACAATGGAGGAAAACCAGAACAGCTGGAATGATGCGAAACGCACAAACAAGCAGAAACACGCCAACAACCAGAAGGCAGCAATGCACACCGGAGGTGGGAGTCCAGCGCCACACCAGGAGCTGGATGACATGGAGAAAATGGTGTCCACCACATCAGTCTGGAGATGGTGGCAGGAGTCGGGGACCGGAAACTGCTCAAAATCAACAGACACAACAGCAACAGGGAGAGGAACGACCAGGGACTGGGGGGACGGGGGAGATGGGCACAAAGGCACACATGCACAATTAAGCACAGCACAACTGCAGACAAACCATGCCCAAGAGTAACAACACCAACCGAGAGCAC
This sequence comes from Calotriton arnoldi, assembly GCA_963921515.1. Taxonomy (NCBI): domain Eukaryota; kingdom Metazoa; phylum Chordata; class Amphibia; order Caudata; family Salamandridae; genus Calotriton; species Calotriton arnoldi. The sequence goes on along the minus strand of CAWUFW010012543.1, from coordinate 515,121 downwards.
AAGTCACACAACCCGGCAATATCACACCACTGAACAAGCACAGAAGTGAAAACCACACTGCCTGAATGGGAGAAGGGTGAGCCAAATCAGAGCTGAAGGGACATCTCACACACAATGCAGCACACACACATAGGAAGCAGAGCACCCCAACATCGAACACAATGTGGTACAAACACCAACATTTGCACAACCGAACACAGGACACAAGTGCACCCGCTTGTGGCCGGTAAATGGCCATACGCATCTGGCAAAGCACGAAACAGGGACATGATAATGCACAAGTACCAACCCACAGCCCTGATGGGGTAGCAATGCATGACTGGCAGGGACCCAGATAGGCCGTGACACACACATTGGCATACAAATAAACACTCAACACAGTTGGAGACAAGTGAACGTGCGGAAACTTTATCAACAATTGCGTGTCAGTACGGCCAAGAGAAGTGCCACTATGCAAACCAATGCAGCAGCATGTCTGAATGAGGAACGTTTGAAAGCGCCCATGTCCACCCCGGGGGAGTCCATCACCAACACAAGTCAGTGCCAACCCGCGTTGGTTGTCCGCGCATGGATCAGGAGTCCAGGCCAATGCAGCCATGTCCACTGTCGTCTTGGGACATGTGACCAGATCCCCAACATGCAACCAGGTGTCGGGACACGTTCAATGGGTCACATACAGTTCTGGCTGCAGGTACCTTGTCACTCGTCCATGAATGCAAGTGCAGCAGCGTAGGCCAACATTTCCAATGAGAGATCGTTGTTCACCACATCTAACATGTCGGCGACGTAACCCATCAGCTGTCCCGGACAGATGTGCTGACTCCAACCCCTGGCACCAATTTGCACAAAAGCCCTATCGGGGAGCGGCTCAATTGGTCACTGCACACGACGACTCGTGCAATCTCCCAGGTCCAGTTGCCAGCATGCATGCCAAACATCCAGGCATGCCATAAACGGGCATCACGGTGACCGCCTCAATGTGCCTAGCGGAGCTACATTGGCTCCCTGTGCAGCAAAGAATTTATTTTAAATCCCTTTGTATAGGGTTTAGGGCTTTGCATGGACTCGGTCCTGGGCCCCTACAGAAGAAATTGGTTTGGTATACTCCTACCCGGACCCTTCGCTCCTCTTTTGCCTACTTGGCAAAGGTACCCAGGTTGAACAGGGTCAGACTGGGAGGAAGATCTTTTAGTTTTGTTGCTGCAAAACTCTGGAACGCACTCCCACTAGAAATTAGACAATGCAGTACCCTGTCCCTATTCAGGAAAAGGATCAAAACGTGGTTGTTCCCCAGAAACTGATCCTGTCGCTTTTGAGTAATGTTTTTGGTTCTGTCCGTCTCGCTTCACGTTGGTCTGTATTCATGTATCTTTAGCGCCAGGGTACCCGTAGGGTGTTTGTTGCGCTCTATAAATGCTATATACAATACAATACAATACTCCTGGTTGTGGGCCAACAGGGGGCGCACACACACGTCGAAATCCAGGTCAGCTACCGTAACGTTGGAGAGGCAGACATCCATGGACCACTCGAATATGCACGAGCGACAATGCAACACAGGCTGAACGCAGGTGACGTTGGCAAGGTGGAAGCTCAGCCGGTAACTGATCCGCAGCACTGCCAATGGCAGTGCCCCCAGTACATGCAGCAGACGTGCACGGTACAGGTCCACGTGACTGGAGTTGAGCATGTGTCCGGGATGGTCTGCCATTGCGTTAGTGGCTCTGCTTGAAGCGGCACTGGCTTGCCCCACGCCAGTCCTGTGGATGAAATGGCACAGCTCGGAGCAATGAGCAGTGTCTGTGTGCAACGGGTGCAGGCCTGGGGTGGGGTGGGAGTACGTGTGAAGGCCATTTCACGCACGCTAACTACGACCAAGGACTTCAGCGTGTGGGATGTGTACACGTTGGTCTCACGTCGGGCAGTGCGTAGTGTGGGAGTCGCCAGCAAATGCTATCGTATCTGTCAGGGGGTGCTGGGCACATGCAAGTCCCAGCTCGGAGCTGCAGATGTGCTACCGCCTGATAGTTCAGACAAAGGACCTTTCATCCCTATAGTAACTTCACCATCTGCATGCATACAGGAGACGTACAGAGGCCTGTCGTGGGTGGGGTGGGATGTCTGCGACCCAGGGAATCATGGATGATATGCCTAGCACGTGGCACATGAGCGGCCTCACTGTGTGTTACGTTGCCTCACAGCTGCTCCTCCCTCCCACAAGCCCCCACACATGTGTGCGCTGCACGGTTGTATCACGTGCACTCCTACGGCACACCATTGTCATGCCTGTCCGTGCATGTCCAGCGACATGCCAACAACACCTTGAAGCTGGCCGTTGAGGGTGTGCGGCCACATGAGTGTAGGCCAATGGTCCAGACAGGGCAGACACAGGGGTACAGTCCATGGCTGGCTGTGATCGCACTGCGATTGAGGCTAGGCACCTGACTCATGCAGCCGCAGGACTGATACACATAACACTTGGCATGCATGTGCCAAGACCCCGAGCGGTCTTGCGCTCCTACATTTCCCCATACGTGCGGACCCGCCCTCCGGGTGCATGCTACATTGGAACATTGACTACTGTGGCCCTGGTGGCGACAACACCCCAACACAAAGACACACTTACCGCACTTCCTTCTCAAGGCCAGACCAGAGCCACGCCCTGATCCCCCTGCCGAATCAGCACACCCCTGCGCTGACCTGACGTATGCCGGACCAGCACACGCCGCTTGTGCATGCAGGGGGCGGGCGAAGCTACATGTCCAAGGTCTCAGCCACTGCTGAGGTGACATGGTATCCTCCGCTGAAGACAGCACACTGTGATGTTGCAGGGCTCAGGCCCATCATGCTGACATAATGACCACACGGACACATTTGCTTAGATGGTGGGAATGGCTATGGGCACGTGCGCCCGGCCACTTTTATTAGCAGGCTCACATGTCGAGTGACACCTGTGTTGGATGTGTGTGGGGTGTGTGCACACCAGCCGTCATGGAGTGCCTCGTGCAGTCAAAAAACGACAACAGTGTACATTGTTAAGGACCCACCCATTCAACCATTAAGGCCCCATGACTTGAGCTGCACAGAGTTAGTGGCCCCGGATGCACAGCGTCCTGCACGGGCCTACCACCACGGGCCGCTGACTTGCAGTGCACTGGGGCAGGGTCACGAGAGCAGAGCAGGTTCTCGTAGATGACAAAGGGGGTTGTCACGGAGTGTCTCGTGGACAATGGAAGGTGTACCCCCAGGGCATGATGCAGAGGGCAGAACCACGCAGAAACAGTCACTATGGTGGAGATGAATGGAACAGACACATGTCGGACACCAAGTCCGGCCCAACCAGATGATGATGCAGACAACCCCCAGGCCATGGACTCAGACGCCACCAAAGTCCAACCAGAAAGTGCCCATGACTCATTGTGCACAGAGTCAGTGGCACCAGTGCTGATAGGGGATGCCCCCTGCGATGAGGTGTGTCCAATGGTGTGGACTCCTCCATATCTTACCCAGGACATAGTTCCACATGTGTGACCTACTGGACCGCAGTGTAGGCCTGAGGCAGCGGTCAGCAGGGGCCATTCACCGAGTGTCGCCGGCTTACATTGGATGGTCCCACCGGCCTGCATAGTTCAGGTTCAGTGGCACCACGGATCGCGGACTTGCGGTGAACAGGGTTAGTGGCACCAGGTCAGTTGTTGCTAGTGTTCGGTCACCTCCATAACGAGGATCCGTCTTTCATCCGGAATGAACCGCATCTTCCTCTTACTCCTCTCCGTGCGTTCACTGATATGGACTCTGCCATTCATGAATCACGACTAAGTGCTGGATGTGGGATCTACTGGACCACAGTGTAGGCCGGGGCAGCGGTCAGCACGGGCCCACAGACATGTGTCGTGTGCTTGCGATGCAGACTTTGGCCTCACTGATCGGAGGGAGTTCAGTGATGTGGACGCTGCCACGGACTTGGGGTCACTGCCATTCAAGACTCAGGACACAGTTTCACATGTGGGACCTACTGGAGCGCAGTGTAGGCCTGAGACCTCATCCAAGTGATGCCGGCTTGCGTTGAACAGGGTTAGTGGCATCACGTGTCGCCGGCTTGCGTTGAACAGGGTTAGTGGCACCACGTGTCGCCGGCTTGCGTTGAACAGGGTTAGTGGCACCACGTGTCGCAGGCCTGCGATGCAGACTTTTGCATCACTGATCGGAGGGAGTATAGTGATGTGGACGCTGCCACAGACCTTTGGTCTCTGCCATTCAGAACTCATGACTCAGTTCAACATGTGCCAACAACTGGGCCGAAGAGTACGCCAGTGGAGTATGTCAATGAAAAAGGAGTACCGTGGGCCAGCGCCGTGGAGGCCAGCGATGGTCTGCGGAGGCTGCAGAGGTCGCGGGACTGGGGCCTGGAGCTTGCACCGGCACGTGGTGGGCCCTCTTTGACACACGCTGGTGTCGGCAGGTGAGCGGAGCCTCCTTGGTGCGCTGGGCCAGGCATGATGGGTCTGGGGACTAGCGGCCTTGGGTGCAGCAGGCGCACAGGGACGCAGGCCCTGCCGCACACGGCGCCGGCCTCGTGGTGGGCTGGGAGGCGCCGCCCTGGCAGATGCGTTTGCCATTCTGAAAGAGAATCACGCCCAGTGCGATGGGCTGTTTATTCACACCCCTACGCAGGCCTGGCATACGCAGGGCCAACCCACTCAGCCCGCGCATACAGGGGGGGACGTAACGTGCGACATTTCCGCGTTTTGCCCCACAGCCTGTGGGGACATGGTAGCATCCACTGGCCACTACACTCCATGCACCAGCAGTTAATGCCCAAATGGCCATTTTCGTGGTTTGCACACAGAAGTCTGTCCGCCACCTCCACGCCACACCTGGCATTGGGTAGGTTCTCATTCATTAGTCACTTGCCGCTCTCGCAAATGCCTGCTCCAAGCCTCTCCTCACATCCTGCTATTGTGTGGCTGTGGTGCCATGCCGTGGCTGGGTTGTGGGCATGGCAAGCCCAGGTTCCCAATGGAGTCGGGTTGTCGTGTCTGGTCAGTTGGCATGTTGTGTGGCATGTTGAATGTAGTTGTGCTGCGTGCCCATTGCCAGTGTCGTGAGTTGCATGACTGTGGGTTGGAGGTGTGTGGTGTGTTCATTTTGGACTTACCAATGAGCACTGCATTTCCATAGGTGCCATCCTGGGAGCGCTGGTTGATGATGGACTGTCGGGAGATGTAGGAATCATGCACTCTGCCTGGGGAGTTGGCCACGACATTGTTGAGGAGTCCCGGGCGGTCCACTATTGTCTGCACATTCATGGGATGCGTGTGCTTTCTGTTGAGGTAGTTGTGTGCAGTGTCGGCAGGGGGCACGAGGGGTACATGTGTGCAGTTGATTGACCCCCGACACGTGAGGGAATCCAGCTATGGCGTGGGAGCCTTGCTTGGTCTCCAGCTGTTCCTGCGCAGTGTGGGTGGAGTGGGGGTGCTGGGGTACCAGGCTGCTGATGGCATCCAGGACAGGTGTGATGAACTTGGATGGGGCTGGCTGTGAGACTCCTCTGACTCTGGCAGTTGTGGGTTGGAAGGTACCAGAGGCCAACATGTGCAGCACAGCCGGCAGCTTTGTCTGCGGAGGGATGTTCGTTGTGCGCTGTGTTGGTACCCTCAGCAGGTGGGCGATGTGGGTCAGGATGCGTGGGATGGTTGTCCTTTTGGGCCTGTAGTGGTAAATGTCCTCCTCTGGCATTCGGTCTGTGCGGCTGGTGCATTTACGGTGGGTCCGCTGTCTTTCTGTACGCTGCCTCTGTGGTGGTCCGGGGGGGTCGGGACGGGTCCTGGGGGTGGTGGTGGGCCTGGGGGTGGTGGCGGTGGGTGTTGTGGCCCTCATGGGTCTCCGAGCTGCATGATCATTGTCTCCATGGCATCTGTGGGTCTTCAGATGTGGCTCTTGGCTGGGCTCCCTTTCATGCAGCAGGTAGTCGTCCTGCTTAGCACCAGCAGAAGGCAGGTGTTAAATCCCTGCTGCTACCGCGGCTTATCGCCTGTTTTTGGTTCGCATCGCAGATCTGGCCGTTCGTTGTGAAAGTGGTGTAGTGGTGTTTTCATGTGTTTTTGCACGGGAACGCCTACTCTGCATCTCATTAGGGTTAGTTGGTGGTGTCACCCGTGGAGGTAAATTTTGCGGCAGTTATCACGGGAATACTTGCGTTGTCTGCAGTTTGCACCCGCTTGTGAATGTGGCGTTAAATCTATCTCCACTTTTGATGCGTTAAGGTGGCGATAACTCGGCGATAAGTCCTTGTGAATATGCACCTTAGTGTATGCCACACTAAGACTGCCATAGGCTTTTCCCGGGATCTTAGGCCTCGACATATCCGTATTCACTTAGGCCTCAATAGGCCTAATTCAATGCAACATAGACATACAATTTTCACAAAACAACAATTTTCTGTGATCACAAGTCCATTTTAATCTTTTCGTCAATGTCAAAACTTCATCACCTGTCAAAACCCTACTATTCTTTTCACTACTATAAAAACCCAATCTCTTTTTAATCATGTCTCTTCATATCCTAGTTTAATTAGTCAAACTAACCATCCAACAAGCTACTAGAAAACTGATGCAGCGTTAAGCTGGGCGAAAACTATTTTCATTATACTTATATCATTTTCATTATATCTCGATCTATTTCCTCTCTGGGCCCATGACAAACACTAAATAGCCATTGGTCCTCCAATGGATCTTTTATGTGAGCTAACAGGGACTTGGATATTTAGAAAACATGTGGTAACTACTTTTGAGGACCTGGAATAAGAAGATGTCGAATTTATACTGACAACAAACAACTCTTGTAAACACTAAATGATAAAACTTGTGACAAGGAAATTCACACCAAGAATGACCAAAATATGGTAAAGTTTGCTCATGTAGAATATTTATCTAAGCCTCAATTTGAATGGTCAAGAAACACAAATCACATTTAAGTTTCTTTTATAGATAACACTTAGGGGCCTATTACGATGGCGGTCGGAAAACCTCCCCGACCGCCATGGTAACGGGAAAAGACCGCCCGCAAGGCCCGCGACATAACCGCCGGTCCCATTAGGATGTTCCTTGCTCGAAATCCAACCGCGGCGGTCGGATCGCGGGCCTTAACATTGCGGCGGTTGCTGCTGCCGGCAGCACTGCAGCGATGTCCAAATGAGCATGTCCTGCATTTCCCTGCACTGCGTGGCAGGCACTGCACAGTGCTTGCCACCTGGTACAGGGAAATGTAGGGGGGACCATGGGTCCCACACCCCCCACAAAACATTGGGGGCCCGCAACGGGCCCCCGGAAGACAATCACCGCATGCCTTTCCATGGCGGACTGACTGCTGAGGAAAGGCTGGCTGCCGCCGGCATCATAATCCTGCCGGCGGAGCCTCCCCTGCACTGCCACCATTATCCCGGTCCTGCTCCATCCACCAGGCAGGAGTGCGGATGGCAACCAGCGGAATAGCGGCGGTCGGAATTTCCCACCGCCGCGGTCCCCACCGCCATCCTAATTTGACCGGCGGTTTTCTGGCTTGCGATCGCGGTTGGATGTCCACCGCCGGTCCGGCGGGCACCACCGCCGGCCCGGTGGTGGACATCCGACCGCCATTGTAATAGGCCCCCTAGTACAATTAGCCACACTATGCCATACAGATTCAATAAAATAGACATATGCTGATTACCTGAGGGAAAAAAGAGAGAGAAACATAGGGAAAGTCAAATTCAGCATTTAGGTTATACAAATCAAATATGCAGAGTTGAAACGTAAGGAGTCACATAACTCTCTAGCTGAAGAGTTACACCGGCACACTTTACCAGCTGGCAAAGTACACGTTGAGTCAGTTCAGAAAGTTCAGTTCAAATGTGTTTGGCATTTGAAAAATAAATCAGAGTTCAGTCCAATAGCATGCCAGGCATGGAAATTGAAAAAGATAACCAGCCCTAACTCCTCCTTCAAGGGGGCAATTATACTTACAAAAGTTCTCAGTTTATGCCCACAAAGTATCCTTTCTCATCATTCAATATGGTTTCCATTGGTTGGCCACAGTGGGCTGCTCATGGTGTGATCAATACCTCACTAAGAAATCTGAAAGCATTTAGAGGCCCATTAGGATGGCGGGCGGACTTCCGTCCGCCCGCCACCCTAGGGGTGCTGGGACCAGCCGCCAGTGGTGCGGCGGTCCCGCACCGGCGATTAGGATGCCACCGCCACCGTGGCGGTGGCATCCTCCATTCCCAGCATTGTGGCGGGCGGTGCTCACAGCACCGCCCGCCACAATGCTGGGAATGCACTGCGTGCATTGTCATGCACAAGGTGACAGGCACCACGAGGTGCCTGCCACCATGTCCATGACAATGCTATGGTACCCCCCATGTGCACCCCCCCAATACCCTGGGGGCCCACAACGGGCCCCCGGAAGAGAATTCCGCATGCCTTTCCATGGCGGCAACGCCGCCACGGAAAGGCATGTTTCCGCCCCCATGCTAATATGGATGGCGGTGTCTAGCAGACACCGCCACCATATTAAACCGTTTTCCGCCCGGTCGACTTGTCGACCAGGCGGAAAAGCGGCGGACGGTCTTCCCGTCCGCCGCAGTACCCCCGCCATACCAATATGGCGGGGGGTAAATGGGTGGCGGGCGGGGAAGGATATAGGGCGGATCGCCTCCGCCATGCGGGCGGTGGCGATCCGCCCTACATCCTAATGGGCCCCTAAGTAATCATTTTGCCAAATCATCAATCTCAACAATCTTATAATTTCCATCCTCTCCTCGTAAGTAAGAAAATTCACTTGTTCACTGTCTGTCCGTTCCATGATGCTCTCTCTGGGTTTGCAATTGTATTGATTCATTTCTGTCAAAAGTGTTGCTCAATCAGAAAAGAAACTATTGTTCTCATGCGCAAAAAGAAACTTCATGAAATGTTCTCATAGCATCTGAAATGACTACTTCAGCTAGATTCTGCTTTTCAAAATGAGGAAAAGAAAGCATTTGAGGCCTACATGAAACTTGGTGAATCATTATCACGTTAAGGTTAATATAAAACACACATTAATATAAATAATTCAATTTTCTTAATTAATTCACTCATTATTCTTTTCTTCAGAAGTTACATGACAATATTAGGTACCATAAATAAATATCTTGCACGTTTTTATTTTTCAAAACAGATTAATATGCGTGTCACTTTTGTTATTAATGTTTGTATCACATATTGCTGAGATAAAACTGTGAATCTTCATATTATCAAGCATCTTTAAACCTAAACCTTTAAATTGTTTCAAGTATTTCTTTACGTAAGCATTAGTTTAATTTATGTCATCTAGAAATCATCAGCACATTTTCTGAATTAATAATGTTTGAATTCGTAAACACGTGTTTTCATTGCATGTGCAAATAACTTTTTCTCTCTATTTATGTTTTTTCATATTTTCATGTTTTTAGAACATCTCTGCATGCTTTTACGATGCAGTAGAAAATCTCAAGTTTTTCAATTCCAACCATTTTGCAAATTTTTTATCAAGATTATTGTCGTAAATCTCATATAATGGTGAGAATTGATAGAGGAAATCGTCATTAAACTTTTACGCTCCATCAACTGCAATTGAGAGTGGTGATGACAGGGATGTGTGAAAACCCACATACCACTAACACTTCAGACATTACATCAGAAGGTGTCCTTATGAAACTATGAAATGAGTAGAATTACCTGTGTCTACCATCCACTTACTGTGTGGTGCCTGACCAGATGCAATTTCCTTTCTATTAACTTGCATATTGAGATTGGTGATGACAGGGATGTGTGACCTTGTCAGTAAGTAGCTTCCCTCGTCGCACAGCCCTGCCTGGTAGCTGTTGCCCCCCTGACCCTTCCAGGTCCTGAGTTCGAGGCCATCCACCTGCACCTCATCCATGGTGGTCCAGTGGGGAGTATTTCTGCTCTGCTGCTGCTCTGCCCTCTGTCTCTCTGCTTTCTCCCTTCTCTCCTCTGATCTCTTCTTTCCCTCAATTTAAGCTTTTCTTCTTTTTTGTTACTTACTTTCTCTTTCTGCACTGTTGCACTTTTTGCTCCTTTTTTCTCACCATGTCCCCGCTGCTACTCGTCCCCTGTGGCCGGCCCCCTTCAGCACCACTTTCCCGCCTCCCAGCTGTCCAGCCCTCCCCTCATGCTACTTAATGGTGGCCGCTGAGCAGTGAAAGAGTGACCTTACTGACCTTGTCAGTAAGTAGCTTCCCTCGCTGCAGAGTTCTGCATGGTAGCTGTTGCTCATTGACCCTTCCAAGTCCTGAGTTCGAGGCCCTCCTCCACCCACAGACACCCACCTGAGCCTCATCCATGGTGGTCCATTGGGGAGCATCTCTGCTCTGCTGCTGATCTGCCCTCTGTCTCTCTGCTTTCTACCTTTTCTCCTGGGATCTCTTCTTTCCCTTAGTTTAATCTTTCAGCTTTTCTGTCACTTTCTTTTCTTTCTGCGCTTTTGCACTTTTTGCTCCTCTTTTCTCACTGTGTCTCTGTGCTGCTCGTCTCCCTCAGCCCGCCCTCCCCTAGCGCCGATTTCCCACTTTTTTTGGGTAGTTTTATGTAGCGCGAACTTGACCCGAAGGTATCAGAGCACTTTACATGAGCACCTGTTGCATTACACAAGGACACATTAATTTATGTGTTTGGCACAGGTAGATTAAGTCGCTTGACACCTGTTGTAGCCCATCAAGTGACAGCCATCCTGCTACTCAAACGCTTCTCCATAGAAAAGGACAGGGGGATACCAGAACTGCATCAGACAAATTAATGGCTAGATGAATCCAGCCACTGGTGACTGAAACAGAAGCCCTTGCTCCCCACAGGATGTTGAGCACCATTTCCGAGACTCGAAACCTGTTTCCCAGATTTGAGATTGACCACCCTAGCCATTAGGCTACATCATCACTTTCCATTTTCCCAGCAGTCCAGCCCTCCCCCTCACACTACTTAATGGCGGCCGCTGGGCGTCTGTGCTGCTGGTGTGCCAAAAGTGTGCCAAAGGCTAGTCTGTCTGTACCCGTCCGTGCCTGGACCATGCCCAGCGCCACAGACCTTGTTCCTCGGACCATCCATCGCTACAACGCCAGCACTCTCCATGCCCTCAACATGGGACGCCACTGCAACTGCCACCTCACATCGCCGAAAAACATCCAAGGCTCGTTCACCTGCCACACCTGCAACTGCACCACATGACTCTCAAGAACCAGACCCGACCACCTCAGATGTAATCTTCTCAACACCCACTCCCTCAAAAGACATGCCGTGGAGATCTGGGACCTGCTTGACTCCACCTCCCCCGATGTCGCCTTCTTCACAGAAATCTGGATGAACTCCAGCTCAGCCCAGAACATTGCAACCACCATCCCGGACAGAAACAAAATCACCCATAAGGACTGCGACAACTGACCGGGAAGAGGCATCATCGTCATACACAAAAACACCCTCTGCTTCACAACCAGCTCAGACGACCACTCACCAGACATGGAGCACCTCCACTTCCAGATTCAGACCAACCCGAACACCACCCTCAGCGGCACTCTAGTCTACAGACCTCCCGGACCCCACCCACCTTTAGTGAAGCCATAACCGACTTCATTGCTCACCACGTTTTTGCCCCAATGGACCACATCCTCCTCTGTGACCTCAATTTCCACCTGGACAACTTCAAAGACCACAACACTTTATCCCTACTAGAGAACCTCACTACCATCGGACTCAAACAACTGGTCACAATGCCAGCCCACTCAACAGGACACACACTCAACCACATCTTCTCCGCAAGCAACATCTCCATCAGCCACACTGGACCGAACACCACTGCATCCACTTCTCCTTCACTAAACCCACCATATGCCCCCATGCCTACCCCGATCCTCGCAGAAGTTGGAACAAGGTCACCAAAGACCAGCTCATCACCTCCCTCAGCAAGACCACCACAGCCATCCACCGATGCCAACACCTCAGCGCGCAGCCTCCACCGCTGGATCTCCAACTGCACCAACACACTGGCTCCCCTCAAGAAACCCTCAGGCAAGCAGCCTTCCAAGAAAGCCAGCTGGTTTTCCTCCACCCGCCAAGAGTACAGGCGCACCTGCAGACAGCTTGAGAAATGATGGAGGAGCAGCAAGATCACGGCAGACCACGCAACCTTCAAATCTGCCATCACGGCATACCACCGCCTCATCAAAACAGCAAAGATAGCAGCCATGGAGGAACGTATCAACACCAAAGCATACAACAGCAAAGAACTGTCAAAGAATTCACCAAACCCAGCACGTAGAAAGCAGACATCCCCCATCCCAAGACCTCTGTGACAACCTTGCCACCTTCTTCCAATGCAAGGAGATCTCGATAGCTTCGCAACCCAAGACTCATCCACCCCACCTGCAACCAAAGCACCCAATGGCTCCAGCCCCCAGCAGACCTTGAACACTGGACTACCCTCACCTCTGACGACACCATCAATATCATGAAGAGCATCAACTCCAGAGCCCCCTCGGAACTCAACCATCACCACATCTTCAACAGAGCCGGCACCTCCAGTGTACCCAAACTCTGCCACACCATCAACTGCTTTATTGAGTCTGCAACTTTCCCAGAAGACTGAAAGCATGCAGAGATCAACCCCCTGCTGAAGAAACCAGCTGCCGACCCGACAGACATCAAGAACTACAGACCCATCTCTCTGCTCCCCTTCCCAGCCAAAGTCATTGAGAAAGCCATCAATGTCCAACTCTCTGGGTTCGTTGAAGTGAACAACATCCCAGACCTCTCCCAATCAGGCTTCAGAAGCAACCACAGCACTGAGACCACTCTCCTTGACAACATCTGCACCCTCCTTGACTGAGGCGAGACTGCAGCCCTCATCCTCCTGGACCTCCCAGCTGCCTTCAACACTGTCTCCCACCACACCCTCTGTGCACGACTCCACATGCCGGCATAAACAACAAAGCCCTAGAACGGATTTGGTCCTTCCTTGCCGGCTGAATGCAAATAGTCAGACTAACATCATTCAAATCAAAACCCACAGAGATCAGCTGCGGAGTGCATCAGGGATCCTCCCTGAGCCCCACCCTCTTCAACATCTACATGGCCCGCTTGCAGCCATCGTCAGAAGCCACGGACTCAACATTGTCTTCTACGCCGACGACAACAAGCTGATTCTCTCCTTCACAGATGAATCCACAGCTGCCAAGAGCAACTTCCACGACGGGAAGAAGGCAGTCTCCACCTGGAGGAAGGCAGCTGCCTCACGCTTAACTCAGACAAGACCGAAGTCCTCACCCTGGGCTCCTCTCCCTCTGCCTGTGATGACTCTTGGTGGCCCGCAGCACTCGGAACCCCCCCCACACCCACGGACCATGCACAAAACCTCAGCATCATCATAGACTCCTCACTCTCAATGAACCATCAAATCAACCCGGTATCATCATCCTTCTTCCACACGCTCCGCCTCCTTCATAAGAACTTCAAGTGGATACCCACCCAGTCCAGGAAAACGGTCAGCAATGTGCTCATCAGCAGCAGACTCGACTACGGCAAGGCATTCTGCACTGGCACCACCCAGAAACTCCCAGTAAAACTGAAGACCACCCAGAACGCCTCCACCAGATTCATCCTGAACATCCCACACCGCAACCACATCACTGGCCACCTGAGAGACCTTCACTGTCTACCTGTCAACAAGAGAATCACCTTCAGGCTTCTCACACATGCCTACAAAGCCCGCCACAATGCCGGACCTGCATACCTCAACCACTGTCTCTCCTTCTACACTCCCACCAGACATCTCTGCTTCGCCCAACTGGAAATGGCCACCATCCCACGGATCCGTAAAACCACAGCTGGAGGAAAATCCTTCTCCTGCCTTGCTGCAAAGACCTGGAGCTCTCTGCCTCTGCACCTCAGGCAATCACCATCGCTGCTGCAATTCAGGAAAGACCTCAAGACCTGGCTCTTCGACTGATCTGCAGACCCAGCCCCCCCCCCACTCAGCACCTTGAACCCTCACAGGGTGAGCAGTCATGCTTTACAAGACTCTGATTGATTGAGAACCCACACACCACTAACACGTAAGACATTACATCAGAAGATGTCCTTATGAAACTATGAAATGAGTAAACTTACTAGTGTCTACCATCCGCTGACGATGCGGGGCCTCACCAGGTGCAATTTCCTTTCCATTAACTTGCATATTAAGATTGGTGATGACAGGAATGTGTGAAAACGCACATACCACTAACACGTCAGCCATTACATCAGAAGATGTCCTTATAAAACTATGAAATGAGTAAACTTACCAGTGTCTACCATCTGATGACTGTGTGGTGCCTGGCCAGGTGAAATTTCCTTTCATGGAGCAGGTCACTCTTGACAGAGATAGTGGGAGTGTCAACATAAGAGGGCCTATCAAATAATCAATTAAATTGTATTGTAAAAAAACATTATAAGTGTAAATCACATATATAAAATTAACTGTTGTATTCAACACCAAATCATGTACATGACTATACATATATAATGAATACATTTAATTGTAAGTACTTGCTAACAAACAGTTTTGGTTAGCATATGACCACACCAGTTTTTGGTAGCATGGGTGGTGAACTCGCCCTCGAAGCTGACCTCCTGGTGGTACCTGTAGTCCTATCCCAGCTGTAGGATTCACACTGGCTGTATGAGTAAAAGAATATTATAACATTAATTTTGCATAACATCTTGAATAACCAGGCCACGTGTATCACATTGCCAATGTTGACACATTGTAAAGTAGGAACTTTCTAATTGTTTTGCAAAGAATTCTGGGACATGTAGTGTCAGAAACAAAACACATAAATTATATTAGAATTATGAATACTTTTTTTCAAAAAAACACCATAGAGTGCCTTCTATAGTCACATGCAATGCTAAATTTGTAAGAGTAGGAGTTCCAGTAGCACCCACCAGCAACAACCAGCTCAAATGAATCAGTGTTACCATATGATACACAAAAAACAGTTTCTTACAAATAGTATGTATGTTGTTGGTTAATATATTACCTGACATCACATTGTGCCTCTTTGTAACAGGTAGCCCATGGAACAGGTATGGATGCATAGTAGAGAGGGTATCTTTCTCCAGCGGGGTGAAACAGAGACGGGATCCAGTTGGTCCACTAGGAAGAGCTTTTGCCACCTCTACACTAGATAAGTTCTCCTTCACTTTTCTCCTCTCATCCTTACACTTTTTTGTTATGTCTCACAGTGTCCAGACATCCTCCTCCTATGCATTTACCCATCAGCCAACTGCTCTCATAAGGCTGCCTTCTGTCTAGCACCAAGAGAGTATGAGGGAAGGCTGTGTAGTTGTTTATAGTTAGCTACAAATCTAACTATCATTGCTGCCTTCTCCTCAGAAACGTTTTTCTTTCTCCTCAAAATAGACAGCATTCTTGCACACAGGATAGCAAAGCAGCAGTCAGGTAGCAAGGTCCCAGAGTTGAGGAGTAAAGAAACTGAGCCTGGGTTGTGGTCAGTTTCTATGTGGTTTTGTAAAAATGGTTATCAGGAGTGATTAACTGGAATGTGTCCTTTTGAATTTCAAAGCAATGTGGAATACTCCACCCCAACAAAATGATAATCCGGTTATTGTTTTGTGGTTGATTGAGGTCCTTCTCACGGACCCTGCTAACATCTGCCAAAACCTCTCGTTTTTATCGCTAAAGCCCTCACGTTTTTTATACACAATGTTATACACAATGTTATACATTCCACGAACATTCTGAATGCAACTGTTCATAATCTGGTGAATAACAACTATTTACTAGTGAGAACCCATGCTTTAAACTTTTTTTCCCTTTCTGTTATGTATATGTTTAGAAGCAATGGGTTATAGATCTCCTTATTTCGCATTGATCATATTAAATCACCTGTTGACATTTCTGATATGTACACATTAATCGATAAATCTTGTGGGATTATTTGTAGTTCTTATAAGGTCGTTTTATAGTCTTGGTACGCACGCCAACATGCCCTCCAGCTTGGATGAGCCATATTATCTTTTATCAGGTGCAGAGCATCAATCCTTGTTACGTTCTGAAGGGACCATCTGCGTTCCTGCCGTTCTTGTTTTCAGTGAGTCTGTTTGACTTTTGAACAACTGCTGCTTCTTGTGAGCCCATTCCGCGTTTATAGTTTATCACCTGTAATAACCTACAAATGCTGCTGTTTACACTAATAACTAATTTTTCTGTTTCATCTGCACTACTTTCAGACTTATATTTAACAATATAGCATCACTCCTCAGGAAACTCTATTACGGTCTTGCGTAAGCCCCCCTTTTTTCAAACGTAAAACACATATACATTTGTTATAATGCATGTTGCATTCTCTTTATTATCTATTTACTGGCACGTTTTCATATATACACCTGACAGGACTTTGTCTTGTTTTCCTCCTGTCTTTGAAATGATTTAATCCTTTTCTATTGTACCAGAACTATGTCACTATTAGTGACAGGATTATTCAAATGAGCCATACGTCACATTATGCCGATGATTTAATAGTTAATTGCTACAGATCTTTCTTAGCACTGATAAGTCTATGGTGAAGGCACAATGTAGTGAGTATAGCATTTAGCAACCACTGAGTGGCTCTGGCACGCACACAGACACTGGGTACTTTGCACCAAAGAGAAAGTTCTGGAATCCATTTGTCCTGTGGCTATGTTTCTTGTCCAGAATGAAAAAGACCACCTTCTTCTAATTCTTCTAATTGCACTGATGGGGACCGTGTCACAAATGAGACCTTACAGTTCGAAATGTTGACTCTCCTTCATGGGAGACAGAATATGTGACACACCTGGATACGTGTACCTTGATAACTGTCACTCTAATATAAAAAGCCAAATGTATTTCTACTTTATTTTACATTTACTGCATCTCATCCTATTTGGACACTGGTCACTGCACGACTATTTATGTTCTTATAGACAGCAGTTGTTCCATTCTTGTTTACTCTAATACCCTATGGATCAAAATATAGTTTAAAATTAATAAAATTAGAAACCACCAGTTAAATCCTTCTAATACCTTCTTTTTATTTTGAACCACTGATACATTTATTGATTTATTGATTTTTGTACAGTAACTAAGAACTAAACTATGTAAGTGAATTCTCTGGGAACACTGTCCATTTGGTTGCATAATATAATTTTTTGGCCAGGACGGAATGGTGAACCACTTCAAAGGTGGCAAACAGATCTAAAAGAGGCAATGCTGCCCTATCACTGTTATCCTCTATTGAATAAAGACACTTTCTCCAGTCTAATGAGTCATATGAAAGCGAAAGAGGGCAGGGTCCAATGTTTCTGAATGTTAATAATAATTTAGAGAGTTGCTGATTCACTGTTTCCTCAATAAATTTGGCTCATTGGAAGAAGGGCTATCGGTAGAAAATTGAAAGGGCAGCAGGATCCATAGTGTCTTTTATGTGTAGTTCGATGACTATTGCTTTTCATAAATCACTGGGATCTCAGCTATCTCCATTGAATGTTTTGGGCAGGGAGATAAAGCATTAAACAATTCCATAATTATATATACTACTCCTTTCATTTGAACCAGAGGGCAAGAGTGCCACCAATGCAATTCATATTGTACACTATGCCTTCACAGTCCAACTCACAGCAGCAACTACATCAAACACTTAGAACTCAGAATAGGAATGTTTAAACATTCTATTCCACATATAATCCCTTGACTGGCAGCGATCTTCCTTCTTTTGCTGTGAACATAAGATCCCAAGTGAACTTAACACTTGAACATCCCTGTCCGAAACAGCATCCCAATCTGGAACAACTTATCTTCCAGATCTATTTAACTTAGTTACTTATTTTCTGTAATCACCTCCTCCTGAAATCACATAAAAATTAATTATAGGGTGGGTACAACACAGGGCGGGATAACATCAGTCTTTAATAAAATCATGATTTTCTACCTAACCCTGCTGTGGAAAATCTGAATTTTATGGCAAGGACGGAGGCCAATATTATGCATGTTTAAAGCATTGCCATAATATTCTTCACAGCACACTCCACTGGCTTAAGGTAAACATTTTCAAACACAGACTGTTGACTATTCTGCTGCAGCAAAAATACTTGTTAAACCACTTCCTGTTAAGAAAGCCTTAGATGCCATAGCTCCCCTGTGAGAAAGTACCTATTTTGACATGGTTAGCACCCACTTTGTGCCTGGAAAATGATGAGGTTTGGATTGAAAGGGCACAGGGTCCCTGCGAACCAGGTCCCTGTGCCAGACCTCCTTCCCTAAAACTGTACCACAATTGGCCCTTCAGTCCCCTTGTAAGTCCCTAGTAAATGGTACCCTGGTACCTAGGGCATTGGGGCAGAAGAGAGTCCCCTGGGACCCCTCACAAAGGCCATGCAACCTGTCACTTCAGCCTGCATGCCTTAGTGCAGCAGCACTGCCTAAGTTATAGTTAATTCAACCCTCTAGCAGGCCTTACAAGCCCTAAAGGCAGGGTGTTCTGTATCTCAGGTGTTGGGCATATCTGCATGAGTAGATATGCCTCTATAATATTTAAGTCTATTCTTAATATTGTAAGTGCTAGTGAAGCCATTGAGAGTACATGCGCTGGAAACGTGACAACTTGAGTTCCTAAGCACCACAATGGCTTTACTTTTTTTTTTGTGTTTAAGAAGCTTTATTTAAATATAACAAGTCAATAACATACATTAAAGGCCTAGAGATTAACAATAATGGAGTAACATGTAATTAAAATAAGGTAGGCAATAAAACAGAGAAAAATAAAGCTATTTATATTTTTGGGGAAATTAAAGGAAAGGAAAGGAGGGGAGGAAAAGAAGATGGGGTATAAGATGTCTATATAGTCCAAAAACATTAAAACCTACTACAAACCTATGCTCATAAAAACTTCAAAATATAAAGAGTAAATAATTGTTGAAATACATATATTACCAGATAGTAAAAGAAGGGGAAAGATAACACAAAGAGGAGGGAATTCAAGGGGGTTGGAAATTTTCGGAACGATGATGAGAAACACTATTAGTTGCTACTATATTCAAATAATTAGTTAATGGTAACCAAAAAACATCTCTATTTACATGTAAATTGCATTGGGAGGCAAAAGCTACATCTAGTCTATGATATTGACATACAGTATTCCACCATGACTTAGTTGAAAGTTTAGTCAAACATTTCCAATTCGTTGTAATTTGTTGAAATGCTAGAGCCAACATCAGGTCAAACAGCCCTTTTTCATAGGAAGATAAAGGAATGTATTCTGAGAGACTTCCCATAAAAAGAAGAACAATGGATAGTGGAGTGTGGAAATGGAAGATCTTTGATAAACGAACCCAAATTTGGGACCAAAAAGAGAGAACAGAAGGACATGAAAAGAGAAGATGGGAGAGATCTGCTGACGGAAAATCACAGGACCAGCATTTCATATTGTGTGTGTGTGTGAAAGTAGCTATGGAAACAGGAGTAAAATATAATCTGTGATATAGAAAAAACATAGATTGAGTAGTAGAAGCGGATCTTGAAATCCTCAGCGAGCGAGCCCAGATCTTATTCCATATATCAGTACTCCACTGAAAGCCCAAGTCCGATTCCCAAGCAAGCTCCACTTTAGTCTTATCTCGTTCTGCTTTTGTGTTGGAAAAGAATTTATATATTAAGGAAGCTTTTGGACTTAATGCTAAGATTTTAAGAAGTGAATCTTGAGTCACGGGAACATTGTCAGAGGGGAGAGAATAAAAGGTGTTTAAAAGTGCTTCCATAAGTAGAGAAAATTTATGTAAAAAAGATCGGGGGCAATTAAATGTAGCCTGAAATTCAGGGAAAGAACAAGGAGATGTACCATCAAACAGATCGTTAACCCAAGAAATTCCCTTGGCTTTCCATGAGGTCCAGTATATAGATCTATTATTAATAGTTACAAGACAGTTATGCCACAGAGAAGAAAGGAGAAAAATATTTCTGGAAATTGATTTTGGTTGGAAATGAGATTTTAATAGGGAGCAGGTGTGTTTAAATAGGGGAGATGATGTGAGGGTATTCTTGGCAGTAAAGGATAGAACCTCCTTAGTCGAGAAAGGAGCCAACGTACATCGCTCGACAGTGACCCAGAGAGGAGTAAAAGGAGAAGATTCCGTAATAAGCCAATGAGAAGCTTGCTTAAGGCTGAAAGCTTTATGATATACTCGAAAATTCAGAAAGTTCACTCCACCCACAAGTTTCGGCTTTCTAAGATGAGATAAAGAGATTCTAGACTTTTTATTCTTCCATAGAAATTGAGAGAGAAGAGAGTCTATTTTTTTTAAAAAGATATCAGGGATATGAATAGGAATCATTGAAAAATAATATAGTAAAATGGGAGTAATCATCATCTTAATGGAGTCAAGGCGACCCCACCAAGAGAGGAAAAGAGGATTCCAGGATGAAAAGAGTTTAGATATGCGATCTAGTGCAGCATTCATATTCAATTTAACCAAGTCAGTAACAGAGTTGGAAAACCAGATCCCAAGATATTTGATTTTGGAGCTATTCCAATGAAAACCGGTGGATTCGAATTGTTGTTTGAGGCAAAATTTTGTAATTGGCAGAACTTCTGTTTTATCAGAGTTGATTTTATAACCAGAGACTGCTGAGAAATCGGAGATTTCTTGTAGTAACGAAGGTATAGAAGAGTCTGGATTGGAAATGAAAAGCAAAATATCATCAGCGTATGCAGATAGTTTCAGATGATGATCTCCATATGGAAATCCAGAGATAGAGGGATTTTGACGTATACGAGAAAGAAAAGGTTCAAGAGAGAGAATAAACAAGAGGGGGATAATGGGCAGCCTTGCCTAACCCCTCTATGAAGTGAGAAATACTGCGACACTTGACCATTAACAATAGTAGAAGCAGAGGGAGTAGAATATAGGAGAGAGATAAGAGAGATAAATTTGGGACTGAAACCATGCCATGTAAGAGATTTAAACAAAAAGGACCAATCCACCCTATCGAAAGCTTTTTCCGCGTCAATGGAAATTGCTGCAAGCGGGAAAGATAAGGAGGGGCTTTATTGAGAACATTGAAAAAAAGACGAGAATTATCGGAAGTCAGTCTACCCTTAACAAAACCACATTGTTCAGGGCCTATTAAATGAGGGAGGAAGGATTCAAGGCGTAGTGCTAAGAGTTTAGCGAAAATTTTATAATCTACATTTATCAAGGAAATGGGACGGTAATTTTTGCAGAATTTGGGATCTTTGCCTTCTTTGTGGATAATACAAATGGATGCTTCTAGAAAGGTACCACTTGCTGCCCCAGTTGAAGAAAAATGTTGGAAGAGGTTGAGAAGTTTTGGTAGTAATAAATTGGAAAAATGATGGTAAAATTCTACAGAGAAGCCATCAGGGCCAGGGGATTTATTCTTCTTTAAAGAATTTAAGGAGAAGAAGATTTCCTGTAGAGAAAGATCTATGTCAAGAGAAGTGAAGTCAAGGTCGGAAGAAGGAGGAGAAGGAATATTACTAAGATATTCATTAATAAGTGTATCAGTTGGGGGCGACTCAGGAGTGTATAGGGTCTCATAGAATTTAGTAAATTCAGCTGAGATATCTTTTTCTTTAAAAAGATGTTTACCATCAGTAGAATGAATAGATTCAATAAATGTTTTCTCTTTTCTGGATTTTAAATAGTTAGCAAGGAGTGAACCAACCTTATTGCGACCACCGTAATACCTGGCACTACTTGAAGCATGGTAAAAGAGGCTCTGTCAGTAGAAATTTTATTAAATTCCATTTTAGCGCGAATAAGCTGTTGCAGAGTAGAATCTGATGAGGAAGTATAGAACCTGTGTTCCAGGTGTTTAATAGAGGCTAATAACGCTTTATGCTTAATAGAAGACTGTTTCCTTTTCCTAGAAACAAAATCAATTATAAAGCCTCGAGCAGCTGCCTTAAAACTATCCCACACCAAGACCGGAGATATAGAAGTATCCTCATTAATAGAAAAAAATTCTTCCGCAAAGGACGTGAAGGAAGAAGAAAATACTGGATCTTGTAAGAGATAGTTATTAAATCTCCACCGAGATGATTTAGAGTGGGGAGGAAGTAATTCGAAATTAGCGACCACCGGAGCATGATCTGAAATTAAAATGGGCTCAATCGAGGAGGAAACAAGGTTTTGAGCTAAGGACTTAGAAAGAAATATGTAATCAATCCGGGATAAGGAACCATGTGGAGGGGAAAAAAGGAGAATTCCGATTGATCTGGATTACATAACCTCCAGGCATCGACCAGTTGGGTCTGTATGATAGTGTTAAGGAATTGTTTGTGGGTTTTATGTGGGATAAAACGTACCTGGGATTTGCGATCAATAAAAGGGTCCGCAACCTGATTACAATCACCTCCAAGTATAAAAATTCGTCCTTATTTTGAAAAATGTGTCTGTAATAGCAGGCCAAAAGGAGGAATCAGGTTGAGTTGGGCCATAGATGTTAAGCACAGTGAGAGGGATGTTATTAATTAATAGTTTGACCAGAATCCACCTTCCATCAGAGTCAGTATCTTGTTTAACAACAGTACATTTCAGTTTTTGTGGCATAGAATTACAACTCCATTCTTTTTGTGTTGGTAGGGGATGTTAATACTGAACCAACCCAATTACGTTTAAGTTTAAGAGCTTCAGCCTCAGATAAGTGAGTTTCCTGTAACAAAACTAAATCAGGATTATATGA
Source organism: Calotriton arnoldi (assembly GCA_963921515.1). Classification (NCBI taxonomy): domain Eukaryota; kingdom Metazoa; phylum Chordata; class Amphibia; order Caudata; family Salamandridae; genus Calotriton; species Calotriton arnoldi. Next base: position 492,327 of record CAWUFW010012543.1, on the reverse strand, counting down.
GGCTAGGTGTGAAAGAATTCTCTGCCTCTTTATAGGATTATTAAAACCTTTTACATTCCATGTAACAACTCTAAATGTAACAGTTTAACATTATAGGAACAACAGTATATTGTTGAGAGAAAATGCAAATGAGCATGAAATATAAAATGAGCACATGAAAAATTGGAAGAGAAAGGTGATAGTAATAAAATGAAATGATAGGTATTAGAGAAATAGAATGAGAGAGATGGAAAATTAAGGAGAGTTGAGACATAACAGATACTTGTCAAATAATAAGAAAGTGAAGGAGGAGAGGGGGAAGGGAGAGATAAAGGAGAGTGAAGTAAAGACAGTGCAGATCCAAAAAGGATGACTGAGAGAACATACCTGAGGGGAACAAAGGGAGATACAGCGGGGCGAGGACGACACATTACAAGACGGGCCACCCAAATTTAAGACATCTGGATCGCGTGGAGACGGGGTAGGAAACGGATAAGAACCATACGGGCTGATAAAACATAAACAAATATGTAGGTGAGTATAAAGGAGACAATAATCAATGAATAATACAAAACAAATAGAACATCTGGTGAACGCAAAACAGGAAATATAGAAAACTTGAGTCACTTGTATGAGAGAGAAATGAACGATATATGAAAAAGAAGAGCAATTCAAAGACAATAGAAGAGACAACTAAGAACGAAGTCCTGTCACGACTAGAAGATGATTAAAGAATAAAACATAAGAGATACATAGGAGGGTCAACCAACAGAAGAACCACCAGCAATGTCCATGGTACTTGTAGTGTGAGAGTTAATACATTTCTTAAGTTCTGCAGGATCTTGAAATGACCGGGTCTGATTTTGGTAAGTAACCTTGAAGATGCAGGGGTGAAAAAGACCATATCGGGCACCCAAAGATCTCAGGGGGGCTCGAAGATTGAGGAAATCCCTTCTTCTTGCTGCCGTCGCGTTTGATACATCTTGAGAAAAGTACACCCTCTGACCAAGCCAAGAAATTTGTCGTTTGGCTCTAGCTGCTGAGAGAATTGAGAGTAAGTCAGTGAATTTCAAAAAGAGAATAATGACTCCCTCGGCCTGACCGGAGACGTAGAACTTGAAGTACGTGGACCCAATCTGTGGGCCCTCTGAATACTAAGAGTTGTAGAAGAAGGCAATTCCAGGAGTTTTGGTAAGAAGGAGGAGAAGAAGGAGACAGGATCATCCCTTCCAAAGCCTCAGGCAGTCCGTAAATGCGTAAATTGTTCCTTCTATTCCTGTTTTCCAAATCCTCTGTGTGATGTCGAAGGTCGCAAATCTCCTTTTCTAGGGAAGAAAGTCTCTGAGAGTTGTCTTGCACCTCATTGAGTTGCTGCTCCACCAAGGAAACTCTGTTTTCCATTGTTGACCACTTCTCCTCCAAGAATTGCATTTTGCTATTAGTCTCCTCTACAAAAGGGCGCAGAGCTCTTATCTCATCGAACAGCATTTCCAAGGAGATAGAAGAGGACGATTTATCAGGAGAAGGAGGATCATGTTTTAGCCGTTTAGTGGATGATGAAGGTGGTGAAGTCTTTGCGGTAGCAGATTGTGAAGGAGCAGATCTATTTGAAGCAACGCCTGCCATCTTTTTCCCGTTTTGGGATGAAGGTGGTGTTGAAGAAAAGGCCGGCGTTGATGTAGAAGAATGATGTTTTGGAACAAAGACAAATTGCGGCTTACGGAGTCTTCTCATATGTATAAGTAACAACAACAGCTCATAGGATATTATGTGAACTGTAAGGTAAGCGCAAACTATAATTTCCACAAAAGGGAAAAAAGAGTATTCTGTTATGAGACTTCAAAAGGGGAGCCAACAATAGTTAAAATGATGAAGGTAAGATATGTATCCGAGGTTCACCACGTCCAACCATGTAATAATGCTCAGTTAGGATTGTAATCGAAAGGTGTGTATTTAAAGATTACTGAGAGTCATACTGAGATACAAAATTCCCTGCATGACATGACAACGCGTGCAATACTGTTAATATTTTCTCCAGGGTGCGTTATAAGAAGGTAGCTGGCATTGTTATTAGTATTCTAAGGAAAAAATGCATTTATTGAGGAGTCATGAGTTACAGCCATCCATAACAGCACACAAACTGTTTAACGTTTTCCTTAAAGAAGCACTCTAGCGTGTGCTGGTTGAAAGACAGTGTATATATTTTTCTTTTTTCCTTTTTTCCTCCCTGTTCTCTTTGTGGAAAATCCTCAATAAACAACGACGCGGGAGACAAAATGGCGGGCGCACTGAGGAAATCACATCGACGGCAAATTTGACAGCATTCCGAGCGAAATTCGGAATAATGAAGCGCTCACCAGGTGCGTAGCATCTTCCGACGTGAGAGTGAGGTGTTTCTCTCCTCGAGTGCTTACATAGAAACCCGTTCGCGGCAGGAATTCGTCCCGGTGCGGCGGAGTCTCCGGTTCAGGCGGCCATCTTGAGTGGCGCCGAAGCCACGCCCCCCACCACAATGGCTTTACTGAACCAAGGAGTGTTTGGTACCAAACAGCTCCTCTCAATAAACCCACACTGATGCCAGTGTGGGATTTATTGAAACATCTACCCAGAGGGAACATCAGAGGTGCCCCCTGAAAACCTACCAACCCTGGTGTGGTCTCTGGCTGGCTTTAGGCAGCCTGCCACTACCAAACATTTTTCTGGACCCCTGGGTCAAGAGCCCCTGCTCTCTGAGGCCAGAAACAACACACATCCTGGGCGGGTGTGCCACACATCCTCCCCAGGATGAGCACTGTGCTTGAGAGGGAAGCTTCAAAGGCCTTGCTGCCTTTGTAATGCGAGCCCAACCTCTGCTGCTAGCAGCAGAATGCAGCTCCCGGTTCAAACCCACACTTTTGGTGGGAGAACCAGCAGCCCTCAATGAACCTGCATGAAAAGACGACCCATCCTGCAGCCAAGCTGCCTCCAAAGCCTTGGGAGGACTGCCTGCCTTTGACAAAGATCAAGATAGCCCATGGACATCAGACATGTCCAGAAGAAACCGACTTTAAAGAACAAAGAACTCTGCCCTGAGGAACCGCAAAACCACTGCCGGACCCACCTTTGCACCCGATGCCCACGAGTCCAAGTGGCCACAGGTCCTGTGAAGGCTGACTCCTGCCGGACTCTACCTCGACACCTGCAGCCTCAACTCGAAGAATCCCCCTGACCACGACCTGCCCAGAAAGACTTTTCCAATGCCTAAGGACACCCCTTCACCCGAAGCCTCTGGGGCTTGTGGAGCACAACTAATGAGGGCCCTACGTCCCTTAGCATCTCTACTTACCTGGGCAGCTGTGGGTTTTCTTCGTCCAGCCTCCTGGCCTGAGCCTGTAGCCTTTCTTCAAAACCAATCTCTGCCATTGGTTTTCATTGGGCTCCCAACGCTGTGTTGGCATTCTGCACCCGGCCGCCCCTATGCTGCTGAGGGTGTATGTTTGGTGCTGCCTTGTGGCCCCCTCTGCTTACCTTAAGCCCCTGAGACTGGGTTACCAAAATGTGTTACTCACCTGTGAGCAGCATCTCTTCAATTACCCCCTTTCTCCATTGGATAACCCTGGAGCCAGATTCCGAGTTTGAACCCTGCTACCAGCCACCCTGTGCCACCGGAAGTTCAGATTTGCTACTTACCTGAACCCTGCCTGGTGCTGATTCTTCATCCTGAAACCCAAGACTGTAAGTTGCATACTGACGTGCAAAATTGTATTCTTGTTTTCCTCCCATAGGTTAACATTTCTGAACTGAAAATTGTATTGTGTCCACTTTTAAAGTGACAATTATTTTTCTTAAAAAACGAATACCTTTTTACGTATTTCTTGGTCCTAAAATAAATCTTGAAAGAAGCTTATTTTTATCAAATTGGTGTGGATCTCCTTTTTTATTCATGTGTCATTTATTAATCACAGTGTGCATGACAAATGCCTTACACTCCTCTGTGTTATACCGAAGGCTGCTCAACCACACTACCACAAATAGAGCACTTTGGGTTTACGTTGAGCCCTGTACACTTCTGGGGGAATCTATGGACTCTTTACACTGTATAACCACTTGGTGGTATGTCACATAAAGTGGTAGCTTCCTACACCCCCTTGCATAATGCGCCCCAAACCTAGCAAGATCTATTCCTGCACTTTTCATAACTTCCTTAACCCAATGTGGAGACAGCTTTATAGGGATGCCTAAATTAAATTATTAACTGTGTCTCTACATTACTTCTCAAATTATCTGTTCTTTTCTCATATTCACGCAAACTTCTCACCACACACAGCTTCTATTTTCATCCAAATTTGGATAAAACATTATCCGAGACATAGTCTTAGTTCTCCTTCTGATATTAAAGCATGCTCCTTCTGATAAATATCTCTGTGTTGTTATTCCTAATGCCTTAACAATTGACACCCCCCTAAATGAGATCAGACACAGAAGTATGACTAACATAAATGTCAGATTTTTTACATCCAAAAATTAATTTCCTTCCAACTAGCTAATTCTCTCAAAATGAGATCCATGTCCCACAAAGAAGAATACTTTAGACCCTGTGGTACCCTTGACTACACACTCCTCAACAACCTTTTAACTACATCATGCTGACCCACTGGTAATCTATTCGTCAATTTGTTACCTGCTTAAAGTGCAGATCTATTAATATACACAGAACTGTATAACTTCCCTTCAAGGAAAACTCTGTCAAGAAATTAACCACCTCTACCGCAGGTGCTGATATGGGATACAAATTCCACAAAACACACCAACATACCCATCTCTTCCATGACAACCTGTATGCCTTTGATGTTCCTGAAGCCCAGGACTTCTTGATGAGTCTTGAAGCCTCCGTCAATAACCCTGGCACCTGCCAGGATCTCCCCGAATTCAGCCATCCCATCAACCTCAACTGTCCCTGCAACACTAACTCGTTTCTCTCCCCCAATGCACTCAATAACAGGTCTTCTAACTCTGGCAGAAGAAATGGATTTTCTATCAACATCTCCATGACATTCAGTTACCATACCTGGGATGGCCAAAACGGAGCTATCAACACCAAGTCTGTCTGATTTCTTCTCACTTTCAACAATAATCTCTGTATCAAAGCAAACGGCAGAAAAGCATAACCGCAAATCTTTACCCAGTCTTACAGAAACGCATCCACCACTTCTGCATGCACCTTGTTTGCAAACAAATTTACCATAAATGGACCCCACCTGTCGCAGACTGCCGTGCACACCTTGCTGTTCAGCATCCAATCACTGAAACCCTTCAACTTCCTGGAATTCCAATCTGCTATCGTCTTGCTCCTTCCTGGTATTTACTGTGACTGTAACATAATATCCTTGCTCAGACAAAAATGCCAACACTCTCTCGCTAAATCTGCTATAACCTTTGCCCGAGGTCCCCCAATTATTTGACATAACGTACTGCAGAGATATTGTCACAACATTTCACATGGTTCCTGACAAAACTCCTGATGGCAAAGGAACCTGCCAACCACTCCAGATAATTGATGTGCATCTCCTTCACTTCAATTGTCCTTTTTCCTCCCGTTGTCATTGAGCCACACCTTGCTCCGCAACCTTGCAGACTGGCATCCAACACTATAACCACATCTGGTACACTCCCAAAAATGGACCTTCCACTCCACTCCTCCAAATTTTTCAGTCACCATTCTGATTCTCTTCATGTTTCCTCATCTACCTTAACTTTCTGTGAATACATCACTCCTTTGTGCAGAAACCTTGCCTTCAACCTCTGAAGTGCTTGATAGTGCAATGGAGCTGGAAAAACTGCCTGAATAGATGCAGATAACAGGCCTAGCCTCCTGGCTATCTGCCCTAAAGTTATCTATTCACACATCAGCATTCTCAGTATCTCCTTGCAAATCTTCTTCAACGCCTCCATGGGTAACCTCAATCTACATTCAAACGCCCAAATCTGAAATCCCCAAAACACCATCGCCTGTGCTTGTTCTAGACATGATTTCTCTCTGTTTACTACAAAACCCAGATCCTCCAGCACTCGTACTGCAAGCACCATATGTTTCAGTGTTAACTTGTTGCTTTGTGACATAATTAAGATGTCATCTAAATACACTATCAATCGGAATCCTCTTGTCCGCAACCAGATGTCTATTGGTCTCATTACTTTCGTGAAGCACCAAGGAGCAAACATCAAAACAAATGGAAGACTCTTGAACCTCCACATTATCCCCTTGCCAATGAAATTTGAAGAAATCCCTCTGTTTCTTGCAAACTGAAACTGTCAAATATGCATATTTTAAATCCAGAAACGTTAACCAATCTCCCTTCCTCAAGAGATCTCTCAACTTATGAATCCATTCCATCTTGTTTGTATTGTATTGTATTCGACCAAGTCATTCAACTCCCTCAAGTTTATGGCAGGTCTCATGCCCTTGTCCTTTTTCTCCACCATAAACAAATTGCTTACAAAACTAGGGCGCTCATTATGATGTCAGGCAGAATCACTTCCGCCCGACACTGCATCGGTCATGGGACCGATTGACACCCAGTCGGCGGTCCCAGCCGCCCCATTAGGATGCGATTGAACACTATCCGGTTGCATTCCTATATCTTACTATGGGAGAATGCATTCTGCCCGTAAACCAGCCATAATGCATACTCCTATAGTAAAATGGGAGGTGCAGGGATCAACAGAGGGGCACCATCAGTGCCACCTCAGCCTCCAACTGGAGGCTGTGCACCAAAGGGGGCCCTGTTGGGGGCCCCCAAATATGCTTTCCGGCATGATTTCCATGTTAGAAAGACCGGCATGGAAACCATGTCGGAAACCGTCATCGTAATATCAAGGGCGGAATGGCCCGCCCTTGAGATTACTTGCCGCATTCCGACTGGCGGACGTGCTCTCTGAGCCCGCTGGAAGCCAGTCGGAATTACTGGTCAGATTCCTTTCCAACCGTCTCAATCATGTGGCTCGGAAGGCTCCGCCCGACGGAGCATTGTAATTGGCCCCTGGGTGTTAAATTTCCTGCCTTCTCTATGGCCCCCTTTTTTGCCAACTCCTTTACCTCCTGATTCACCATTGTCTCTTCTCTCTTTGAAAAACCTAGTGCCCTTGCCTATCTTTCTTGCACTGGAGTCTCTACAAAATCTATCCAATAACCATTCACTGTTTGTAACACCCACAGATCGGATTTTAATTCTTTCCATCTGTCTAAAAAATGGGCGAGTGTGCCACCCAACCTTTTTGGAGTACACAAAGGGTCTTTTTTTAAACATAACTTGTTGCCTTGCCCTTCTGTCTCTAAATCTTCCTCTTCCCCTCTACCTCTGCGGATAGAATCCTGTTGACTGGTATCCTGCTGATTGATATCCACTGGGTCTAATGCCATGCAAAAAAGAAGTTCACATGATCCCGAAACCACAGCCGGGGAATTGATCCCACATTCTCCTAGCGTGCCCAAAACCTTCCTAATATCCTTCTGCACCTTCTGAATGGAATTGAATGTCCAGGCATATTTTGCCATCTCCTTCACAAATTCAACTCCAAAAAGTAAACCTTTAGTCTCCTGACCCGACTCTTTGCATGCTAATTCAGCTAACTTCGGGTATATTTTGATCAAGAGGCTCTTTCTACATTCTGCACACAGAGCTGCATTTGTGTTACCTAGTAAACACACTGCTCGCTGCACCCATTGTCACAGTTCCAAAACATCCACTGCAGTCTCCTGCAAAAATGCCTCCTCACACATGTCAAACATCTTTGTTATGGACCCAAACACATCTTGAAGATGGTCCTGACACCCTTTTAATCCCTTATCCAGACCACGTCTGTGATCTCTCGCTGACCTGTTCAGGAAGTCCAGCGTCTTTGAATCTAGCTCCAGCGTAAACGCCACCTTATTGGCCAAAGAAGGTCTTGGGCATTCAGAACAAAGTCTAGTCCTGACTTGTTTAGGCATCTCCAGCCTAATTCAATACTCCACATATTCAGCCAGATGCTGTGCTGCTACCCACTGAGGGAATAGGGATGTTGTATAGAGTGCGGGTCAAACATATAATCCCCCAAGGGATCCTTAAACTGTTCCACCTCTTGTCTTTTCCCATTTTCCTTCTTAATTCTTTTCTTCTCCAACTCCTCCTCCTCTGTGTCATCTAAATCAGATGAACATGAAATCACAATATCCCCACTGCTGGAGGATTCATCACAGGCCACAACTCTGTGATCCCTTTTTCCAGCCTTTATAGCCTTCTCACTCAACTCCATCCATGTTGCCCTCTGATTCTCTATTGGACTGCATTGTTCCTTTGCCTTTAAGCCGTTCTATATTTGAATAAGCTTTCTTTTCTGAGTCGCTTTAAGATTCCTACTTCCTCCCATTGCCCTTTCCTGCGACCTCCTCAACAGGCCAAAACTGCTCATCTTCATTCCTGTTTCCGAACTTCCTTCTGACTTTTCCACGCAGCCATCAATTTCCTTTCCTAATTGAGTCGCCCAGACAGACACTGTCTTACTAACACAATCCTGGACCTTATCCTCCACAATTCCTTCTGTGACACCATTATTTTGCATAATGACAATCAGTATATCACTAGATCCTCAATATCATGAAAATAACTATACTCTCACTTAGATAATGCTAAGAAATCACTGCAGCAGCCATGGACATCAACTACCAGTGTTCCTCTGCTCACCTCACACTCATCAAAACTGACTTTAAAAAAAACAATATTTTAATTAAAAAATATGGCTGCAAAAATTTGGCTACACTTGCCTTTCTTACTAATCTGCTGTGCCCAATTCAAAATAGCCGCTCGCATCCTCCGACGCCTCTACGGGGGCCGACTGACACCAAGAAAACCTGCCGAGCATAACACGAAGAACCAAGGGGCAGCCACCACCTGAGGGACAGCCAGCACCAGTGAGACAGCCGGCACCTGAGGTAAACCAAAAACTAACTTAAACATGCATACATTTTACCCAAGACGTGCTGTTACATACGCGTGTATGCAGCCAGCCACTGGCGAAGCACGTGCACTCCCGGCTCTCCCTGTCTTGTGGTGTGTAAAGCTCTTGCGGCTTGCGCCCGCTCCGACCAGCAGGTTGCACTGCACGCCTGACCTCAACCACTGTAAAATATATGAAGAAAAAGTTACTCTGTCACCCTGATTGACACCAGCCCCGCGGACAACTCCTAACATTGGCCAGAACCCCATCACGGCGGTTCCTATAATGTTGTAAAAGTTTGACAGATGGCTCCTTCAAACATGACAACTATCTGTATAGATTTATAAAATGTAACTTTTTTTTAAAACAAACTCCCAAAGCAGGAGTTTGTTTTTGAAAAAAGAAAATGTAATAATGGGAGTTTTCTCCAATTGTATGGGGGTTACTATTTTTATTTTACTGTCCGTCACTGCCTGTTTTTGCCTGGTGGTGACGGACAGTTAAAAAACATGTCATCCGACCGCAGACCTGCCAACCGTGGAAAATTTCCCATAGTGTGATCCTTCAGTTCATTCATCGGAGTGGGAATAACAGCAGGTGGGGCTGCATCACGAGAGTTAAAACATGAAACATGACATGCTTATTCTGAGAACTATGAGGTAGTTTATTAATTGCTGTATGTGCATTAACTGTGCTTTAAATCATAACATTAGTGTAAACATTTAAGTACATTATATACCTTAGCAGCTTTGCAGTGTTTCCTTTGGTAGCCTATACTAGGCTGGTAAATAAACTGACAGGTTTGTTCTCTGCCCAAACCCAGCCTAAGCTTTCAGATCGAGTTGCTGCTTTTCTATATTGGGAATGAACAATGCAAGAACTTAAGTTTTAAGGACTCATTGTCAGGCCTTACTACATTTTTCCTATGTGACCAGTCTAACAGAAAAAAATAGATATTATCAGCCTTTACTTGTACAAAATTACCATACCCAGATCCTACTTTGAGCGATGGTCCTCATTATATGACTTAGTTGCTGACTTGGCTTTAAGAAGTAATTCTTTGGATGGTTTCCAACTACACTACTTTCTGGGTAGGCATATTTAACAGATAAAATAATGGACATTGTCCAATCAAGTTTTAATGATGCTCTTGAGTCACTTTTATTTGACCTAACATTGCAAAACACTCTTTCACATTCTGCATTTGAATGAGTTATTAAACGTACCAATTTTGCAATCTTAAAAAGCAGTTTGAATCGTTTTTCCTTACTTTTGCAAGTTGCAATCATACCTTGCAAATGGTACCTTAAAATATCCATCCGATGATGGCACCTGCCAACTACATTATTCATAAGGGCCTCTGTGAATGCAGATTGTCCCTTTTTCTCATCGGAAATACTTTGATAATCTTAGAACTCATCAAAAAGCTGCAGGACCTCTTCTTCTGAAAATCTGAGAAGGCTGGAAAATCTTATTACAAAGCACTCAACATTTGACCAAACCGTATTAACACGATTTGTAATATTAACCCATTTTGCATTGACAATTAGAGGATTATTAAGTGGAAATTTATTTTTAATATACTGAAGACTACACAAAGTACTGTTGTGCTGCCATGAAAACTTGCTTATACTTTGCTTCTGAGATGCCTCCATCATTGAGAAATTAAAGCAGAATAGATTTTGTAGACAACCCTAGGGAAACATCTTCTGGTGACGTGTAGATGTTTTCATCATTTAAATCCCACAGCGGAATAGTCTTCAGGATCTCTGGCAGTATGACATGCTGTGCCAGATTCTTGCCAAAATCCAGCATGGGTTTGCATAAAATATGAATGCATGGTTCTTGCCACTGCAAAACAGTGTTGAACCACATGAAAATTGGTAGTGCTGACCAATGAAACAGTAGGTGGACCTATGTTAAAGGATCTTCATACAATTTTTAAAGACGCTGAAATCTTACCTCACAGAAAATCTGACTTAGAAAGTAAGACTTTAAACCTGTATATTGTGTTAATGCCCTATCAACACAGAGCACCAGTGACAGCCATCTAGTTGTTACATGCTTTAATGCTTTTGCTTACATCAAATTGCAAAATTCAATGAATTCTACTACTATTAACTTTTCTCAAACCAATAACAAAGGGCTATCATCAATGCAGCACACATGGAAAAAACAGGAGAAATACAAATATGTCTCCTCGTTACGCCTTCCCTGGGGAGGCATAAGATTTTGGTGCTTCCTCAGGTTAATGTGATTTAGTAAATATGGGACAGTGACAAAACCCATAGGTGTTGCATGAAAAACCCACTGCAACATCCATGGAATGCCTCCCTGGCACAGAGTAAGGAAACACAGTGACTTGCGCTACTTTGTCTTACTCCATATGTATGAGGCCATTCAAAGCCACGCAAAGTGGCTCCGCATGGCCTCATAGATATGGTTGAGAGGTTTGCGCTGCCAGAGCATTAGAAAAAGTGTCTCTCTGATGGCACAAGCCTCTCACAAATAAGCCCCTGAGTACACAGGGTTTGAAATAGTTAATGTTGTAGGGGGTGTTAGTGGAACCCTTTCTGTAGTACTCACTACTGTTGAGTCCTAACAGTTTCACTATGTGCGTTCAATAACATATCAGACATCTATAAGTTCCCTCTGGTTGGCACAGGCTTGTCTATTTTAACCCTGTGCTTGTCTGCTACGGTTTAGTGAGCTATTCACCACATAGGCATGTAGGGCACAGCCACCATTGTGAGATGGTCCTGTCATTGCCTTATGCTCACTAGCACACTAAACATCAGGCCTTGCATGTTTTGGCCTTCCATTACCACATAATTCCAGTGAACATACTCATGAGTAAGGGACCTCACCCATACTTAGCTATTGTTGCATTATTGTTGGTTCCCTGAAGAGGTCCTGGCTGTCAAGATACAAACATCCTTGAGTAAATGATGTTTCCCCTGCCTTCCATCAACAGTGAAAATAAAGAACATATTACACAATACGCATTTGGAAATATACTGTTAATTTATTTATTCTTTAGTGATTTTAAAAGCCATTGGTACTAACATTCTAGCATTTTATTTTGAGAAAAAAAATTGTTAATGATGGTACGTGATTATATATGCTACAAAATACATTGCCTCGTTATCAGTGAGGTAATGGGGTGCAGGTAAGATATTAATGAATGGGACACTTGTTAAAATATGTATACAGACCAAACGTCTCCCTTTGCATTCTATGCATCTCAGTGGCACTGGAAAGTATTAAATCTCCTAGCTCTTCTGAGCAGCAGTCGACCAATGGGGATGAGCGGGGCACGCGCTCCTACTTTCTACACCGTCAGATATCTCGGGCTCCATATCTCCATATCTGTGTCTTGCTCCAACTAGACAAACACATAGAAAATGTTAACCTACTTGACCCCCTTCAATCAGGCTTCAGAAAGGGCTGCAGTACCGAAACTGCCATGCTAAATATTGTTGACTACATCCACCACTCTCTTGACAATGACGAGACGTGTCTACTCATTCTCCTTGATCTCTCCGCAGCGTTTGATACTGTCAACCACTCTGCCCTACTTAATGTTCTCAGAGATCATTTTGGCCTTAATGGTACTACCCACCAGTGGCAGCTGGTGACATTTGTAACTGGTGGGGCGTAAAACAATTGTCGTACTTCTCCCCCGAGAAAATATTGAAAAAAGAGTAGGCAAATGGTGCATTTTCAAGTAAATTTGAGAGTGTGACACTATCCCGGAAGTGCTGCGTGTTTTCAGCCTCTGGCCTTTCAATATATATAACAGCCCAGGTACTCCACATCAGCTGCAGCCTGGTTTCAGCCAGTGACCCCCAACATGCAGGCCTGTACCCAGAAATCATCCCCACATGTGTCTGGAGCCAGTACACCCCCACCCCCTCTTTCCCTATCTGCATCCAGTGAGTTACTCCCTTGGCTTGTCTGCACCCACTGACCTTTCAAACATGCCTGCAGCAAGTATTTCACCACATGCATGTCTGGAGCCAATGAACCTTACTCGGGATATTTGTAGCCGATCACACTGGCCTGTCAACCGCCAGTCACTGCCCCCACAATTCTGCAACCATTGACAGAACAAACAACAGATGTGGTCGTGTCTTACACAGCATAACCAGAGCTCCCCGCCACCTTCCAACAAAACTCACGTGTGAAAGCAGAGCCATCATCTTAACCACAAAAGTGCGAAACGGCGCCCACGCCCACCTCTTTAGCAAATACTAGGGCGCATGAGCCGCATGCATCAGAAAGAGATAAGACGAGTGTCCTACAACGACCATTAATTCATTCATTCATTGTACGGTGCTCGCACAGATAGCGTAAGACAATTGTTGGAAGTGCGGGTGTTCTTTTTGCTTAACTGAACTCATGCATGAACAATGTTAAGCACTGCCTATTGGAGCAACTGAATCCGTTTGATATTAAACACTGTAAAACTGTACTCCAACAATCGGGGGTCGCGCAGGGGTGGGGGCCAGGGGGGGGGTAAAAATAAAGTAGCACGTCACCTTCTTTGTGTTGTTTTCTTTTAACAAGTCATGCTGAAAACTGTGCGCTGTGTAAAGGGTAGGCGGGGTTCTCGAGCCCCTGCACCCCTGCTGCCGCACCTCCTTTTTTCCAGATTAGGGGGGTCACTCTTAGCCAACGCACCTCAATTTTCAGAAAACTGGAGTGGCTTCCTGCAGGCAAACCTAGTTGTTTAACAGCGAGGGCTTTGCATGACGGGATTTTTAAACTGCTACTCATGGAGATAAAAGCAAGACTACAAGTCCTTGAACGGAAACTAAATATTGGCTGAAACACAAAGGACTGACTAAAGTTCTGCGCTTCATTTTGTTTATACATGCCCTTGCTGCACCAATACCATGTGGCTCGGTATACCTGTGCGAATCACTTGTACGCGTACTCAGTGGATGAGAGTTGTGTGTTCCTCTGTCAAACACGTGTGCAATACAGTTATGGAGATGACTGCTGTTCTGCAATCCCCGTGCCAGTCTCCACAACCCACCTCCTATAGACAAAGGACTGGTATCTCTACGTTAATCGTTTGCACACGTTAGCCCAAGCAGGGAAAGGTTCTGTTTCCGTCTGCCAAGTAACTAAGGCATATAAGCTGAGGCGAAAATATATCACTTGTGCCAAGTCCACGGGTAATCCAACCCCAGAGGAGTAAAGTTCTGTATCTGTCCCTTTTCAAAACCCTCAAGGCCCAGAGCAGAGGTAAAATGGTACCAGTGAAAAAGAAAGAAGGGGGTACCTAGAACTAGCAGGTGAGTTCAAGACACTGGACCGAGCTATCCTAACCTAGAAGTGAGAGACTACATTAATTAAAGCTTACACACTTTTAACAGGTACAAATCTGATTGCCCCAAAGTCACCCGTATCACACATTCACTACGACAAAGTTAAGTTCGCTTACTCTGCTGGTAACATGTGCTGGCTCGCACGCACAAATAATCAGGGATATATATACGGAATTCCTCTCGCATAGGTTCCCCTGACAGAAAGATTTAAAAGTCGCGGCTCACAATACTCGCGGGGGGGCCGGGGAAGTTTAAAATTAAAATATAATAATAGAAAACTGACCTGTCCGCGCCGCCTCTGCTCGACTGCTCCTGGGCCGGAGTCCCGCGCTCTTCAACAAACAGAAACAGTCGCAACGTCACTGCCAACCCCTCTACTGACGCTGCTCCAGCAGCACCAGGATTGGTTGATGGCAAGTTACTCCCTGCCCATTAGGAGACCGGGGGCTGCGGCATGAAGCAACCCTCGGTCTCTTAAGGGGAAGGCTAGTGCGCATGTTCGGGCTGATCGTAAAAATGACCAGCCCAAAAACGAACATGCGCACTATTCCTGTGACTGTCTCGCTGCTGTCACTCAACTCCCTGAGTGCTGCTGCAGCCCCGCCCCGCACCCACCCCCTCCCTCCCGCTTCAGCGTCCCTCGTTCTACTTCACCGACGCTAATTCCAATAAGGAGTCCTGATTGGAATTAGCGTCGGAGAAGTAGAATGAAGAATTTGAATGGGGCCGTGGCATTAGTGTGGCAACGCCCCAGCGCCCCCAAAGGACGCACCGCCACTGCTACCCACAAATGGTTTGTCTCCTACCTTCAACACCGAACACAGCAAATCAAAATTCAGAACTCTCTTTCCAGCCCCACTCAGGTTTCCCTAGGTGTCCCCCAGGGATCTAGCCTATCGCCTTCTCTCTTTAACCTCTTTATGGAACCCCTCACTCTTATCCTTAAACAAGCTGGAATCAACTACCACCTCTATGCTGATGACACACAACTGTACTATAAGATTAAGACCCACGCTGATATCTTACACCCTCGCCAAGATTCAATCCTGGTTCCAACTAAATCATCTCAAACTGAACCCCAAAAAAACTGAAATCATTCTCTTCTCCCCTAAAACCAACCCTCTCCCCATCCAAACTTGGATCTCCGACCTCAATGCCCTCAACTGCTTTCTCTCCTTGTCCAACTCAGTCAGTATCTCCATCGACAACAACCTTAATCTCAATTCTCACATCAAAACTTCGGCAAAAGGAGCCCTCTTCACTCTCCGCCATCTCAAAAAAGTCAAGCCCTTTATTCCCTCAGAAGACTTTAAACTAGTTGTTCAATCCCTGGTCCTCTCGAGAATTGATTACAGCAACGCCATCCTCTCCGGTATCCCTAAGATCCACCTAGCGCCTCTCAAATCTGTTCTCAACCTTGCAGCTAGACTCATCACTGACTGTAAACGTTTTGACCACATCTTCCCAGCCCTCAAAACACTTAAATGGCTCCCTATCGAAGGCAGGTCTGCCTACAAAAATGCTTGCATTACTCACAAAGCCCTCCACCAAAACACTCCGCCCTACCTCGCCAACACACTCTGCATAGCAGGCAGTTCCTGAGCTCTGAGAAGTACGAACGCTCTCCTCCTTGTTCCACCCTTGCTAAAAAAGAAATCCACTCAATCCCGCTCCTTCTCCGGTAATGCCCCAAACACCTGGAATGCCCTCCCCAAAGACCTGCGATGCAACCCTTCCTATCTCAGCTTTAAAAAGGACCTCAAAGTGCACCTCCTCAACAAATACTGGGGGTCTGAACTCTAATTCTCCGATCTTACCTGTTAATGATTTGTAAATTTCCCCTGCTCTTATTTTTTGTACCTATATAATTACAAACCTTCTCTCCTTTGTAACCTGTTATTATTCCCTTCTGTTGATTTTTGCTGATTTTGTTCCTTTCTAATGCAACTATCCTACTCTCATGTAAAGCGCTCTGATACTTCTGGTCCAGCCAGCGCTATATAAAACTTCTAAAATAAATAAAATAAATAAATAAATCTCATGTATGCATAGATCCCAGCCAGGAGGACCGAACTTCCTCCAAAAATCTTTCCCCAGAGCGACAGCAAAAAAAAAAAAATGAAACTAATATGTATATTATGTGAGCACTCATCCAGTCACTGCATTCCTTTTAGTTAGTTTCCAGATTAGACGATGTCAAAATATAGCACTGGCGAGTTAAAACTAATCTATTTATGCTTCAGTTATTACTACCTATGAGAGGAAAATATGTCAGTGGTATTGAACATGTTAGAAAATCTACCAGCTGATTTTCCCATTGTTTGTATCTGCAGTCATGGGAAATACATTTGCCCACAGGACGAACATTGCAAGTTTGGGGGCATATTATCAACGAGGCGATAAACAATTATCGCCGCTTTTGCGTCCGTTTTCGGACGAAAAGCGGCGATAATTTTATTGCCTAATCAGCAAGGTCACGCTATCGCGTGAATCCTTGCATTATCGCCTCTTTCCCCAACGCCCATCTTTGCCTCTCTAATTAGATGCAAAGTGGGCGTTACTGAGCGTACCCGGATGGACTACGTTGCAAATATCGCTGATGTTCACATCGCGATATTTACAAGGCAGCCCACATGATTTTAGCAGAGGTTAGATTTTGGCGAAACGGCCGTTTTCGCCAAAATCTAACGTCTGCTAAAATCCTGACTTAGCCATCCCTAACATAGGGGTGGATTCTGCTGATACGACCACAGGGTCGTATCAGCAAAGATATCACCGTTTTGCAGGGAACATCGCTGGAAAACCAGCGATGTTCCCTGCAAAACGGCGTATAACTCTCGCTATCTCTGGAATTTTTATCGCCCTGGAGAAACGCGTTGTTAATAACGCGCTACCAGGGCGATAATTTCCAGAGATAGCCTGCGATAGGACTATTATCGCTAAGCACGGCCAGCGATAATTATCACTGGCCGTTGATAATATGTCCCTTAGTACTTTTAAATCAAACTTACTACTGTCATTGAGTGAGACCTGTGCAGTGCTGCTGCAGAGCACGACACGCTGCAGCTTGCTTCTCTTATCAGAGGCGCGCTGAGCACTATGCTGGAGCGGGCGAAAACTTGGGGAGGACGCAGATCTATTGGTCCACCTCGGGATAGGTGAGGCTTCAACACGGCTAAGGAGGGATGGGCAAATTTATTCCAAAGCCCTACTCGCACTGTCATTGGTAGCGCTGCCTTGTTGACTGTACGCTGAGGCAAAGACTCACCCAGGCTTTTTCTGGCACTGTGTCCCTAGGCGCGTGGCAGGCGCTGAATTAAGTGTATGTTATACACTGTATAATCCTGCCAGTGAACCGCTGCCGCCAGTGGTGCTTTTTCCCGCACAAAGGAGAAAAATGTCACCCATTTGTGAGGAAAATCACCCAACCTGGTAACACTGAGTCCAGGGCATGGAATTACTGTGTGATATCGGCTCTTCACTGGGAGACCGTGTGAAGTGAGCCGATCTCATGTGACACACTGTGACACCATGTGAGCTGCCAGGTATGCCACCGCCCTCTCTAAATTGGACGGATGGTCAGATCACTAACCTCCGACAACCCATAATTTGTGGGGCATTGGAAGAGAATGTTGTTGATGGAGTTGGAGTAGGCATCATCCTCTGTCAGTCATCCCTCCTTTTGTGGGCGAGAGGTGTGTTTGGGGGAGAGGGTACTCCATCGCTGTTGCTAAAAAGTGCTCTCTCTGTGAAACCACAATCAGACCCAAGGTTGATAGCACTCAAAATGTTATGTCTAGGGAGTGAAAACAGTCTTGCTAAGTGGAGAAAACCGTTTTCTAGGCAAGAGTAAACAGCAAAACATAAACTTTGTGAAGGGTGAAAATAAGGAGCTTTGCAAAATGCTTCCATTACAAACACAAACTTTGCACTGCCCTAGTGAACACAAGGCAACATTCTGTTCCTTTCGCATGGATCTGTAGAAGAGAATGCCCAACTACTCTAATAGACGTTTCATATTTATATTTGGGATTACTAATGCTACATCATGCCTTTCCAGGTTTATTTTTCAAACACAATGAAATCCCTCCCTCCTTTACTCACAAATTAATTAGGTTTTCATTTAAAAATAGGTATTGTACTCCTGGCCCCTTTTGGAATGATCACATTGATTTGCCACTTTGATTGCCCAACTAGTAGACATTCTACTTTAATGCTGATATGATAGGAAAGGTAATAAAGCAACATTTATATTTAATGGAAAAATCACGTAGATTTTTAGTTCATTGTTTTGCATGTCATGTTTAGTGTAGAGGAGAAAGAATCGAGATATTGGACTATCAAATAAGAGCCCTGGGAGCCCATTGTGCATGGTACAAAGCCCACTGACAAGATACATTGCTTGAGTCCCCTTTTATCGCTGGTTAGGACTAGGTACAGAAGGCTGTATTCACTCTTTTGAAACCTGCTGAGAATTATGATGTACTGTCAGAGCTTTTCGTTGAAAGGTGCGTCAGCAGAGCTCTAGGAGTATACAATGTCTTCACATAACCGGGAGAAGCATAAAAGAATCATTGCATTAGCTTTGTCATGGGCAAAGCTTTAATTTATTTTACTGAACAAATATTGCAATTGGTATTGCATAAGAACTGCAACACGCTTTATGTAATACCTAATGCTTTGATGTCCATGGTACGCGGAATCCCCCATACACAGACAAGTGGTTTCTTTACACTATTGAGAACCATTCAGAAGAGATGACAGACCTGTAGTTCTGTCAACAAATCTTACTGAAAACCCACCACCGAGTAACGCATAGTCAGAGGGAAGAGCAAGATCTGCATGTGATGAGGAGCCGCGATTGTCACGAGGTGCCAAGAACAGGTGCTATACTTACACCTCGTGCAGTGCAGACTCTGCAAAGTTTTGTGTGCAAAAATCTGCCTTGGCATGAACTCAGTGACTTTTTCCAAGTCTTCTAAACCAGAGCCACGGACCACCATAGAAGTTTAAAAGAAAGCAAACTCTTGAAGCCACACAGCATCTGATAATGCAGTACTGATGCTAAAGCACAATTGTGTTTTTTAAATTCCTACATTTATAGGGAAAGCACGGAATGGAAAGGGACATGAATAACCATATAAAATACTTATCTGAACGCATGGGCTAGGACGTTTTTGATAAATAAAAATAAATGCAATTAACATATAGAAATAATGTCTCAGCCTCAAACGAAAAGCCACATTTTAAAAGCAAGTGAGAGCACTAGACTTTCATAACTGTGCATTATGTCAGAAAGACTTCTGAATGCATTTTTTCCTTTTTCCTTTTCCTGACCTCAGGTCAGGAATGTCAGTAATGAAGGATGGGAGACTTTCAATGATACAAAAATGCTGAACTGAACTTGAACTAGTAGAAAATGTTAGTGTTTGACCTTCCCATAGAGATATTTCCAAAGAATGCAATAATGTATTAAATTGTGTAGTTTAATTTCTGTGAAATGTTTCTTCTTGAGTAAAATTCACAAGCTAGAATGTGTGACAATTGCATGCTTTCATCTGTATGATGTAGAGACTTAACCATGAACTGTTTTGTCTTGTAGTAGAAATGAACAGTGGGAACCAAACCTTGGACTACACAATGTTTATGAAATGTTTTGTTTTAGCACTTGCCTGAATCTATGCTGCTCTAAGACTCTACTGAATTTTCGTAAACATTTCCTTATGGGAAGTGGTAACTGATTAAGGATAGCTTAAAGCCTTATGCTTTACCTCTCGATTTGGAACTCTGTATGGGTTCTAAATATATTTTTTCTCTCATTTTCTAGACTTAGAATAGAGATTTATTTGTATGGAACTCGCTTCATGCAGTTATTTTGTACTGTGTTACTGATGAATTGATTACCTATTATGAGAATAAAGATATACTTACTAAAAGATTTTAATAAAGCTTTGAAAACTCACACCAAATCTCATCATTGATTCCCAAGAAATTAAATTTGAAATCTGATGTATAGAAAGTTAGAATTGTTGATTTGCAGCTTCTGATTAGTTTTCTTCTTACGTCCAAGGTCTTTCAGCCTGCCCAGCAATGAGCAGGGACTTTTCTTCAGATGAGTAATTAAATTGATACCATCAATCAATCAATCAGACAGTATTTCTAGAGCACAGCTTATCAGCCAGGAGGGTATGTAGGCACTGTGCTGCAGGTCTTAGTCAAAGAGCCAGGTCTTGAGTTCCTTCCTGAAGTCCATTTGTGACAGTGACATGCAGAGGTGAAGGGGAAGGGTGTTCTAAGACTTGGCCGCAAGGTGGGAGAAGGAGCATCCTCCAGTGCAGCTGCGGTGGATGCACGGTATCTGTGCGACGGCGAGGTGAGTGGAGGTTTTTGGATGGTAAGTGGAAATTCAGGATGTGGTTCATGTAGGCCAGTCCTTGGTCGTGGAGTGCTTTGTAGGCGTGGATCAGTAGTTTGAATTGGCATCTTTTCTGGATGGGGGGCCAGTAAACCAAATATTTATTTAAAGTCCCTGCTCCACCACATGCTAAAGAAAGGGGCCTAAGAGACTTCGCTTTAAAGGAGGTAGACCAAACAGGATTACTGAGAGAGTCCAAATGTTTATCATTGCAAAGGAAGTAGTAAAATTTACTAGAAGAGGGTGAATCCAAAATTAAGGATTCCGTAGGTAGTAGGCTGTAACTTCCAAATGGGAACAGGTATCCAGTTCATGTTTGATGTCTTATGAATTGTAATGAAACATTGTCTCTTATGATAAAGTTGGATTTTATTTTACAATTTTGAAAATGCCACTTTTTAAAAGATGGCATTTTCCTGCCTTGACCATTTAATGCCTGCAGTCCGTCTCTGGGTCACAAGACTGGATGTAGCTGACAATTGGGCTGTATGTATTCCTCCTAGACAGACACATACAATAGAGAGCTTAGGTTGCCTGGATGAGCCATCAGTGGTAGTTTGTGAGCACGGATCTAGGCACAACCATACTTATAATTGAATAAGCTATGTCCTGCCTCCACATAAAAGGCTGCATACCTCCTGTAGTTAGTCTGGAGCCAGGCAGCGGAGGCAGGAAACCTGTACAATTCAAAGGGAAACCACTAGATGCTTCTCTGACTTCAAAGGAAGGTCCAGGCATAAATATTAGACCTCAGACACCAATTCTGAGTACGCATTTGGACCTGTGGATACTCTGCCAGAAAAAAGGACTTCCACTCTGCTGGCAGGGCCGGACTGGCTACCGGGCGTTTTGCTGTGCTGCCAAGCTGGGGGCTCATTTCGTTGATGGGGACCTGCGTGTGCTTAAAAACAGTCGTTTTGAAATGTTTATTTAAAAGCACACGCAGGTCACCATCAACGAAATCAGGACCCACCGCAGCGAAATCAGCCCCCAGTTTGGCAGCACAGCAAAATGCCCGGTAGCCAGTCCGGCCCTGTCTGCTGGGCAGCTTCTCTGAAGGACTTCTGCCCTGCTGCTACCTTCTTGCATGGGTAAAAAGTATTGTACCAGCATCTGTAGAACCAAGGACCCCAGAGTAACTCCAATGGATAGTTGGGGAGTGTTTTCACTGTGTTACTGTTTGAAGTGTTGCACAAATACTTTACACATTGCCTCTAAGTTAAACCTGACTGTTCTGTGCCAAGCTACCAGAGGGTTGAGCAATTATCAGTGACTGATATTAATTCAAGCAATCCATCCATCTCTAGTTTGTATACTTCAGTGCAACAGATATGCCCAGACAGGGGTCTCATGCTCACTACCACTGTGGCTGAGACTAATTCAAGCATTTCAGTCTGTCAATAATTTGTATATGTCAGAAAATGGACTACTGGTTGAGGTAGATGACACCCTACTCAACCAGAAACCACAATCCTTGTCAGGGTGAAGTCACAAACAATGCCTAATCTGTGCCCAGCCCCCTGGTAGCTTATCACAGAGCATTCAAGCTTAACTTAGAGGCAATGTGTGAAGAATTTGTGCAACACTTCAAACAGTAATTCAGTGAAAACACCATACAAATAGATCCCTCATCAGATTAGAAAAATAGAGCTTAATTTAACGAATAAAACAAGATCAAAACGACAAAAATCCAATTAGTAGAACCAGAGAGATTGAATTTTAAAGTTTTTAAAGAAAATAGCACCAAAAGGCATAAAGTGCCAACTGTGAATATCTGGTTGCGCCGGACCAGGACAAAGTCACAAGTTCAGGTCAACGGGTATGGATTGCAGGCTGGTTACAGGGACCCAGTTAGGCCCGCTGAACAGATTTCCTTAAATCCTGGTTTGCGGAGCATTGTTGGAGGTCCGTGTTGAAGATGCATAGCACAGCTGAAGCAATGCATCGGTTCTAAGATGCGGCGAGGCTGTGTTGCGAGGGCTACTGCATCATCATCAAGGATTCTGTTGATGGCACTTGTAATGGGAAATCTGGCATCAAGGATGCGGCAGGCAGTCGGGCGATGCATCGGTTCCGAAGAGCTGTGAGGCTGTGATGCGAAGTCCATCATCGTAGTCGAGGCAGTGGTCGATGAGAGATGAGAGGGCCTGCACCAAGGATGTGTAGTGCAGTGGTTGTTCCGAAGGCGATGCAGGTTGCGTTGGTGATGCAAGTCTTGGCAACGGGTCCGATCCATGCAGCAGTGGAGATGCGTCGGTTCTGTTCAGGGTTGCGCTGCCCCACAGTGGAGATGAGTCCGTTCCTCTGGTACCCGACAGGCTGGCAAATCACCTTATGTCCACTTCCAAGGGTTCAGAGCTGGCGTGGCACCACTTGGCAGGCTAGACTCACAAATGGCAGAGTCAAGGTTCAGATGCAAGGTTGTTGGAAGCCTGTTATGTCCCTGAGAATTCAGATCAGGAGGCCAAACAATTAGCACTTGGTTTCACTCTGGTTCTGGGTTCGAGAGATGCAGTTCCAGTCCTTCTCACCCAGGCAAGAGGACAGCAGACATTAGGTCAGCACAGCAGGTCAGTAGCTCCTTCAGAGCAGCAGTACAGCAGTGTGGCAATCCTTGTAGCAGCACAGCAGTCTTTCTTCCTGGCAGGGTATCCACAGGTTCAGACGTTTACTGAAGTGGTGGTGTCTGAGGTCCTTCCTTTATACACAGTTGTACCTTTGAAGTGGAGAGAAGCTTCTAGAGCCAATCCTTTGAAGTACACTGATGCCCTGCCTTCCTGAACCTGGCTCCAAACTAACTACAGGGGGTATGCAGCCCTGTGTGTGAAGACAGAACACAGTCTAATTAGGTGTAATTGAAGCTGGGCCGAGCTTCTCTCTCTCGTCCTGTCAGTGATGGCCCATCCATTAACATCCAAGCACCCATTGTGTGTGGCTGTCTAAGGGGGATACACAAAGACAAGCTGCCACCTACTCTCAGTCATGTGACCAGAGACAGGCTGCAGGTACCAAATGGCTAAGGCAAGAAAATGTAAACTTTCTAAAAGTGGCATTTTCAGAATTATAATTTAAACTCCAACTTCCCAATAAGTGTTGGACCTGATCCTTTCTGCAGAGTTACCCCAAACTTAGTGTCTTCCTCCTCCCCTTTTTCTGACCTCATTTTTGCTGGCTTTAGGATTCTGCACACTTTACCACTACTAACCAGTGCTAAAGTGCCTGTGCTCTCTGTGTGAAAAAAGGTAACATTGGCTCATATCCAATTGGCATATTTAATATACTTATAAGTCCCTAGTAATATGCACTACATATGCCAAGGGCCTGTAAGTTAAATGCTACTAGTGGGCCTACAGCACTGCTTGTGCCACCCACCTAAGTAGCCCTCTAACCATATCTCAGGCCTGCCACTGCAGGGCTTGTGTGTGCAGTTTACTGTCACTTAGACTTGGCATTTAAAACTACTTGCCAAAACCCTATGCTCCCCTTTTATTACACCTAAGTCACCCCTAAGGTAGGTCATAGAAAGCCCTAAGGGCAGGGTGCTATGCAACTAAAAGGTATGGCATGTACTTGTATGTTTTACATGTCCTGGTAGTGACAAAAGGCTACATTTATTTGTCACTGCTGTGAGGCCTACTCCTCTCATAGGCTAACATTGGGGATTCCTTAAAATGCCTTTAAGCAGTAATTCATAATTCGAAAGAGTAGCTGCATCATGTTTCATATCTTTTAAATAGCAATGATATATCCTCTTTACTGGTAAAGTAGGATTTGACATTACTATTTTAGAAATGCCACTTTAAGAAAGTGGGCATTTCTCTGTTCTTACTGTTCTATGTGCTTTGCAGCCTGTCTCCAATAAACGTCTGGGCTGGGTGACAGTTACACTTTGAGCATTCCCTCCAGACAGCCACAAATACAGGAACGCTAGATGTGGCTGAGTACCCATCTACATACATCTGCATTCTGGAGGCCATTCCTGGGCAGGAAGGGAAGAAGGTGCTCACACATACACTTCAAAGGGTAGTGGCCTGACCCCACACAAAGGAATGATTACCCCCCACTGATAGCCTGGCAGACAAGTCTGGGTTGAGAGGGTTACTAGTGTACTTCAAAGCCATTCTTTGATGTCTCCCCCACTTCAAAGGCATATTTGGGTATAAGTATTGGGTCTCTGACCGTAGCAAATCAAACACTATTGGACTTGTAACTGAAGCTTTGACAGAAGAACTGCTGTACAGTTTAAAGCACTCAACTGGACTGCTGGTCAGGAAGGCCTACTTTTCTGTTTGTTGGCCTACTGCCTGCTGTTCTCTGAGTTTGATGAAGGAGAGCTGGACTCTGCATTCACTGCAAGTGTGCTCCAAAGGTGTTGGCTTGACTCCTGTTGCTTGAGACTCAGGGATATCAAAGTCTCTACCCTTGTTCATTGGAAGTGGACCCAGATACTTGCATCAACAGAACCAAGGCAAAGCAACGCAAAGCCCGTAAAGCCTTGCTGTACAACTGACAGCTCCTCGGAACTGAAGCCGGAAGATGTGAAGCCTCGCAAAGCATTGCCACACAGCCTCAGGAAAACGATGTGAAGCCTTGCAAAGCCTCACTGCACTGCTTCTTAGAACAGACAACATAAAGCCTTGTAAACCTTAGTCATGCAGACTGCACCCCAGGATCCATGGTACTGGGTTCAGTGGGCCCAAATGGGTCCGTGTAGCCGGCCCACGCTCCATCGCGGTCGGCCTGAACTTGTGACTTTGTCCCGGTCTAGCACAATCAGATAACCCCATTGGTTCTTTTTGCGTCTAAACGCTATAACTTTTTTTTTATTCTTTAAAAATTCCTATCTTCATTTCTGTACATTAGATTTTTGTTGTTTTGGTCTTGTTTTTTCATAATATAATACTCTATTCATCTAACCTGGCGTGGAGTCTTTTTGTGGTATCTTTACTGTGTTGTTGTATGAGGTTTTGCGCAAATACTTTACCATATTGCCTTCTAAGTTAAGCCTGGCTGCTCTGTTCCAAGCTACCAGAGAGTGAGCACAGGATAATTTAGGCTGTTTAGTGACTTACCGTGACTAGGATTGTGGTCCCTACTTTGACAGGGTGCATACCTCTGCCAACTAGAGACCCAATTTCTAACAAGAAGTTAGGATTTTAAAATAGGATTCTAGAGTCAGCAAACATGATCCAGTTATCTCTTCCCATTTGGAAATTACGCTTAGAAAATGTAATAATGTAATTCCAATGATATCCTATGGGAGAGATAGGCCTTGCAGTTCTGAAAACACTAATTTAAGAGTTTTTTGCTGCCAGGACATGTACAACATAAAGTACATGTCCCACCTTTTTAAAACACTACGCCCTCCCATTGGCAATGTCCACAGCCTACCTTAGGGGTGACTTATATATATTAAAAGGGAAGGTTTTGGCCTGGCAATAGGTTTATTTGGCCAGTTTCAAATGGCGGTTTAAACTGCACCCACAGGCTCTGCAATGGCAGGCTTGAGACATGTTCAAGGGGCTACTTAAGTGGGTGGCATAATCAGTGCTGCAGGCCTACTTGTAGCATTTAATTTACAGGTCCTGGTCACATGTAGTGCACTTTACTGTGGGCTCACAAGTAGATTAAATATGCCATTTGGGTATAAGCCAATGTTACCTTATTTTGGGCAGAGATCACAAGCACTTTAGCACTGGCTAGCAGTGGTAAAGTGTGCAGAGTCCGAAGGCCAGCAAAAGCTAAGTCAGTAAAAACAGGAGGTCTGAAGGCAAAAAGTAAGGGTGAAACTACACCAAGGGTACCAGTTCTAACAGTACACATTACACAATAGATGGGTCTATACTTTTGCAAATTTGGTATACATACTAACACTAAATAGCCAACACACCCATTCTGTCTTAGCAGTATAGAATGACCCACTGCTTAATCACTCTTAATGACATCCCATGCCAAATACCCAAGTATAAATTAACATGCCTAAATGCATTCTATCCTTATTTAAAACTGTTTACTTACACACCATGTACTACTCAAAATCACTGATAAAGTGAACTTCCTCAAACATTAGCATTAATCATATTCATAATTTAACAACACCCGGTTTATACATGCATGAAAATCATACTTCAAAAGACAAACTGCACATAGAATGACACACACATTCTAACTAGCCATTATATTTATCTCTACAATTATATAAATCACCCGTCACACCTCACATCTAGCACAACATTCCACAATAAACATAACCGTCATCTGATTTACATACTAGCCTAGTAACAATGATGTTTCACTGGCACTCAGACACTAAGGGCCCGATTACAATGTTGTTCGGAATGCCTCCGAATCGGATTTGGCTCTCCCGGATCCGATTCGTAGCCCTTGTTTCCGATGGAATCGTACACAGGTCCGAACGACCAAGTATGATGCGAAGATCGCGTACGCGTCGACCGAATCGTTTCTGGACCCGAACCGGTCCGTACGACTCGTTCGTAGCAGAATCGTGCCGCGCAATGGAGGCGAATTCCGACCAAGCGAGTACGATGCACGATTCGGACAGCCGCTTCGCCTCGGTCTCAGCTAGACGAAACGGCTGTCGGAATCGTACTTCACGGAGCCGTAACAGGCCCTGCTTCATCTGGGGCCCTCTGAATCTGTCACGGGGGTGTGCCCATGGGTCTCCCAGATCCAGGCATGCACAGTGTGACGGGCACCATGGGGTGCCTGCTACAGGGGTTACGCTTTTCAACACCCACCCCTTTTCTGCTATAGGAGCCTGTGTGCGCGACTGAAACAGACTTCCATAGAGTTCAATAGGAGTCCGAGAGAACCGAGTCCGTAAGCATACAGCTGCATCGTACTTGCTCGTTCGGACTCCCGGAGCACGTTTCGCTCAGAAAGCCCTCCGGATCCAAGTCGTACGGAGGGCTTTCCTAGCGAGATCGTAATCTGGCCCTAAATATCAGATACTACTAACATAAAGTAGCTACATCAAGTTTGACAGTGGACTGTTGCTGACCAGACTCATCCAACCAAAGCCCAATATACCCATTGACTTAAATGCCCTGTGCTGTCTCTGTTTGAATTACTTGGGGCAAGAGGCAAGATAAAATTGCCACCCATCACTTTCAGACTGGTCAGATATGAACTAGATAGCTAACTTGTGACCCTTCATGCAGCAATTTTCCTGTTGCCATTGTCACTTAATAGACACTTTGGAGAACATCCACTTCATAATATTTCTTAATTGAAAATAAGAACATAATGACTTCAGGGCAGCTCTTTGCTGCCATTGGTGGCTTGCCTCATCTATTGCCCATTAATGTATATTCAATTCCTCTTTCTCTTTCTCTCTCGCTCTCTCTCTCTCTCTCTCTCTCTCTCTGTAGCTCTGCTCCCAAATCCCAGACTCTTTTCTGAATTAAGCTCCTTTCTCTGAGTGCAGGGAAGCTGCACCTGCTATGTTCTTGCAAAAGAAGCTCTAAACTCCTTTCCTTGCTCTAGAAACCTTAACTACCAACCCTGCTACTGCTCTCGTTACACAAGAGAGATCTCCCTTGGGAGTAAAACACATTTGAAGTACTATGCAGTAGCAGCTTAACTTTTTTTCTATCACTTCCTTCTACCTTTGACTTGCAGGCACTGCTTTCCTTTTTCAAGACAGCCACTTGATTGCTGTGTCGTTTGGTCGGAGCTCCTCTGTGACAATATCTCCATATGGAAGAAGCTTCAAAGTTTTCTTGCACCTTCTTTCATCCTGTTACAAATGTTCAGACCATGTTTCTGTGATATGCTCGCTCCAGAAGGATAAATGGGCTAGTGACTTGTGTACCTTCTATGTGGGGCATATTCTCAAGGATCTATCTCCGAGTTATCGACACTTTCTCACAGCCAAAGTCGCGATAAATTTACCGCCCCATTCACAAGCTGGTGCTAACAGCCGACACCACCAGTCTACCTGCGATAGCAGCCGCAGAAAACATCGCCACGGATGACCCCGGCAACTATCGCTAATGAGATGCAGAGTAGGCATTCCCATGCAAAAAGCCGCGACAACACCACACCTCAACATTCCCAAAGACCAGCCAGATCGGCGATGAGAACACAAAACATGCGATAAGGCGCAAAGTCGGACTACAATCTGCACCATCAAAGGGAGCACATCCCAGAGCCACACCTGAAGAACAACAGATGCCATCAATCAGTCAATCACAAGATTTGTAAAGCGCACTACTTACCCGCGAGGGTCTCAAGGCGCTGAGGGAGAGGAGGGGGGGTGTTGCCGCTACTGGTCGAATAGCCAGGTCTTGAGTCGTCTCCTGAAGGTCAGCAGGTCTTGGGTCTGTCGTAGGTTGAGGGGAAGGGTGTTCCAGATCTTGGCGGCGCGGTGAGAGAAGGATCTGCCTCTGGTGGTAGTTCTCCGGATGCGCGGGACGGTGGCCAGGGAGAGGTCGGCGGAGCGGAGTGACGGTTGGGAACGTAGAAGGAGAGTCGACTGTTGAGGTAGGTTGGGCCGGTTTTGTGGAGTGCCTTATGTGCGTGGATCAGGAGTTTGAAGGAGATTCTCTTGTCGACGGGGAGCCAGTGCAGGTTTTTCAGGTGGGAGGTGATGTGGCTGTGGCGTGGAATGTCGAGGATCAGGCGTGCAGAGGCGTTTTGGATTCTTTGCAGTCGTTTGATGAGCTTGGTCGGGGCTCCTGCGTAGAGGGCGTTTCCGTAGTCGAGTCTGCTGCTGACGAGGGCCTGGGTGACTGTTCTTCTCGTGTCTGTCGGGATCCACCTGTAGATCTTGCGGAGCATGCGGAGGGTGTTGAAGCAGGAGGAGGAGACTGCGTTGACTTGCTTGGTCATGGTGAGCGTTGAGTCGAGGATGACTCCCAGGTTGCGTGCCTGGTTGGTTGGTGTCGGGGGTGCCCCTAGTGACGAGGGCCACCAGGAGTCGTCCCAGGCTGATGGGTTGGAGCCGAGGATGAGGATCTCCATCTTGTCTGTGTTCAGCTTAAGTCGGCTGCACTTCATCCAGTCGGCGATGGCTTTCATTCCTTCGTGGAGGTTGGATTTGGCGGTGAGGGGGTCCTTGGTGAGGGAGAGGATCAGTTGAGTGTCGTCGGCGTAGGAGATTATGTTGAGGTCGTGCTTTCGGGCAATGCGTGCGAGTGGAGCCATGTAGATGTTGAACAGTGTCGGGCTGAGGGAAGATCCCTGGGGTACGCCACGGATGATCTCGGAGGCTTCGGATCGGAATGGGGGGAGGCGGACGCTCTGGGTTCTGCCGGACAGGAAGGAGGTGGTCCAATCCAGGCCCTTGTCTCGGATCCCTGCGTCGTGGAGGCGTGTGCGAGTGTGTGGTGGCAGACAGTGTCGAAGGCGGCGGAGAGGCCCAGGAGGATGAGAGCCGCCGTCTCGCCGTTGTCCAGCAGGATCCTGATGTCGTCTGTGGCAGAGATGAGAGCGGTCTCGGTGCTGTGGTTGCTGCGGAATCCTGACTGGGAGGGGTCCAGGATGCTGTTATCTTCGAGGTAGCGGGTGAGCTGTCTGTTGATGATCTTCTCGATGACCTTAGCTGGGAATGGAAGCAGGGAGATGGGCCGGAAGTTCTTGAGGTCGCTCGGGTCCGCCTTGGGTTTTTTGAGTAGGGCGTTGATCTTGGCGTGTTTCCAGCTCTCTGGGAAGGTCGCGGTCTCAAAGGCGAGGTTGATGACGTTGCGCAGGTGGGGTGCGATGGAGCTGCCGGCTTTGTTGAAGATGTGGGGTGGAAAAGGGTCTGATGGGGAGCCGGAGTGAATTGTGCCCATGGTCTTGATTGTGTCCTCGGTGTTCACGTTGACCCAGACTGTCAGGGGGTCATGGTCGATGGGGTGCGGCGGGTCTGATGTGTTGGGGCCTGTTGGGGTCGTCCGGGAGTCGAAGCTGTCGTGGATGTCGGCGATCTTGCGGTGGAAGAAGGTGGTGAGGGAATCACACAGGGCTTGCGACGGTGGGATGTCGTTGGCGTTGGAGCTGGGGTTGGAGAGTTCCTTCACGATGCTGAAGAGCTCCTTGCTGTTGTGTGCATTGTTGTCGAGGCGGTCTTTGAAGGAGGTCCTCTTGGCGGACCTGATGAGGTGATGGTGGTTGCAGATGGCGTCTTTGTGGGCTGCGCGGCTGTCCGGCGTCTTCTCGCTGTGCCATTTGTTCTCCAGTTTCCAGCAGGTGCGCTTGGATGCTAGGAGTTCCGGGGTGAACCAGCTGGCTCTCTTGCTGGTGTCTTTGTAGGTTGGTTTTTTCAGCGGGGCTAAGGTGTTGGCGCAGTCGTCCATCCATCGTCTGAGATTGCGGGCGGCGGCGCGGGGTTGGAGGGGTCGGTGGGTGGGCTGAGTGCGAGGTTTGTCTGGAGTTGGTCTTCGGTGACTTTGCTCCAGCATCTGCGGGGGATCTGTAGGGTGCGGTGGTGTGCGGCGGGTTTCCGGAAGGTGAAGTGGATGCAGTGATGGTCGGTCCAGGTGAGTTCGGTGGTGTGGCTGAAGGAGCTTGAGGAGAAGATGGCGTCGAGCGTGTGTCCGGCGTTGTGGGTCGGTGTCGTGACGAGCTGTTTCAGTCCGAGGTTGGCGAGGTTGTCGATCAGGGTGGAGGAGTTGCTGTCGTTGTTGTTCTCCAGGTGAAAGTTCAGGTCTCCGAGGAGGATGTAGTCGGTGGAGGTCAGGGCGTGCGTGCAGATGAAGTCGGTGATGGAGTCGCTGAACTGGGGTCGGGGTCCGGGGGGTCTGTAGATGAGGGTGCCTCTTACAGTAGTGTTGGGATCCGTGTGGATCTGGAAGTGCATGTGTTCGGCGGTGCTGAGAGTGTCGTCGGTGCTGTTCGAGACCCTGATGGTTTTCTTTGTGGACAATGGCGATTCCTCCTCCGATTCCGTTGGTGCGGTCTCTGCGGGTGATCTTGTAGCCTTCGGGGATGGCTATGGCGATGTCGGGTGCGGAGGATTCGTTCATCCAGGTCTCTGTCAGGAAGGCGACGTCCGGTGATGAGGTGTCGAGTAGGTCCCAGAGCTCGACGGCGTGTTTGCGTGCGGAGCGGGTGTTTAGTAGGATGCACCGGAGATGGTTGAGGTCCTTCTTGGCGGGAGTCTCGGGCTCTCCGAGGCAGGTGAAGCTGCAGTTCCGGCAGGTGAAGGGACCATGGGTGCGTTTCGGGGTGGCCTTGAAGCAGTGGAGGTCCGTCCTGGGTTGAGAGCGATGAGGGTGCTGGCGTCGTATCGGAGGTGGTCTTCGTGGCGGATGCAGGGGCCAGGGGTTCTGGCGCTGGGCGCGGTCCAGGCGCGGACGGGCGCAGATGGGCTTACCTTAGGCGCGCCTTTGGCGTGCCAGCGGCGCGGCCGCGCAGCGGCCGCCATATATGGAGAGGTGAGAGGGAGGAGCAGCTGGGAGGCGGGAGGCAGGGGCAGCGAGTGGTCAGCGAGGGGGCGGGGCCGCAGGGGAAACAGCGGCAGGAAACAGGAGGGCGAAGGGGTACAGAAATCAAAAGGGACACAGGGGGGTACAGAACGAAAAACAGTGCACAGCAGTGGGGGCACAGAATGGAAGGGCAAAACCAGTGGAAAAACAGTGGGGGCACAGAACGAAAACAGTCACAGCAGTGGGGGCACAGAACGGAAGGGCAAAAACAGTGGAAAAACAGTGGGGGCACAGAACGAAAACAGTCACAGCAGTGGGGGCACAGAACGGAAGGGCAAAACAGTAGAAAAACAGTGGGGGCGCAAATATCGAGGGGAAAGACAGTAACAGTGACGCTCACAACGACAAGAACCTACCTACGGCCTACCACTGGCCACCAGGGATGAGGCGCAGGTGGTAGCCTGCGGGTGGAGGAGGGCCTCAGATCAGCAGCAGCAGGGAGCTGGACGCACAGGTGGCGCTGTGCGGATGGGGGGGCGACCTACCCAGAGGTCAAAGGTCGCTCCCTGCTCCCATGGAGCCAACGATCATGCAGCTCCGACACCCAAGAGGGCCACAACACCCACCGCCACTCACCCCCGTACCACCCCCTCCCCCCGCGGGCCCCACCCCAGGCACACCCCACCTCCCCCGGACCAAGAGATTGCACATCAATGTCACGAAATCATGAACAAAATCACTCGCATGATGCCGCAGAATCACAACAACTAACAGTCATGTGAGTACAGAAAAAGCAGAATCAATCATTCACCATTGAGAGTCCAAAAAAAAGTCATGGCGGGTCATCCCTGGACAATCTGTAAGTGACAGCCTGCAAGACAATATCCCACATAAGAAGGTGTGTCAGGCACCCATCAAAGGACAGAGAGAGAGGGAAAGAGAGAGAGAGAGAGACTGAACAAGGAGCGCAAGGACAATCAGGCCCTTGGCACATACATGCCAACTGTTGCGTGTGTCTCGCAATTGGTGCACCCAAAATCTAGGGCCTGGCAACAATTTCACACATCACATTTCAGAAATGCAAGCAGTAGTCAGACCAAAATTAGGCATGAAAGCTCCTTTGTCTCAATACACAAGGCGGAAGGACATCCGAACCTCCGACCTTGGTCTCCAATGCGACCGGCACCCCCTGAGTGAGATACCATGCCAGACTCTGGCGACTCCCACACCACGAACCTCGCTAATGAAAGAGCAACATGTCCACACCCCACACACACTTGTCCTTGCTCGAGCTACACCTGCATGGCACGCCCCCAAAACATCGGTAAAAAGGACAACCCATACGTCCAAACGATGAACACACATACGACTCATTACTCTGAGCTGTGGCATATCGTCCACAGAACTGCCGCCGGTCTGAGGAGTGCCGGTGGTACGAGACCAATAAACGCAATGGCAGGCAATCCCGGGCACATGCACAACCCCAGTCACGTGGAACTGTACCGTGCACGAATGCTGCATCTGTTGGGAGCTCTGCCAATGGCAATTTTGCGAATCAGTTACCGTCTGAGTTTCCGGCTTGCGTACGTCACATGCGTCCAGCCATGGTTTCACTGTCGATCATGCACATTCAAGTGGCCCATGGAGGTCTGCCTATCCAACACAATGGTAGCTGAACTGGATTACGACTTGTGTGTGCGCCCCCTGTTGGCCCACGAACAGTAGTGCAACCGGGATACCCGGGCATGGGATGCCTTGATATGTGGTGTCTGTGCCGGCAGCAGTGGATGGGAGATTGCACAAGTCATCATGTGCAGTGACCACATCGAGGCGCTCCCCTATTGGGCTGTGTTGCGGTTTGGTGAAACTGTATGCTCGGAGCACATCTGTCCGGACCAGTTAATGGATTGGCTTGCCCTCGTGTTCCTTGAATTCGAGAACGACGTACTTCTGGAACTCATTGCCTATGAAGCAGCGCTTGCATTCATGGACGAGTAACTACCTTCCTGCAGTCACAACTGATTGACACCCAGAGCACAGGTCCCAACACCGTGTCACATCGTGGAGGAATGGTCCCATAAGCCAGTACAACAGTGGACATGTCTGCGTTCGCTCGGACTCAGAATGCATGTGCGTGCACCTAAGCGTGTTGTCACACACCTGTGCAAGGTACTGCAGCCCCATGGGTGGAGCTGCACAGCGTCGTTTGGCAAAGTTCCTAGATCTGACATACTGCTGGA
Source organism: Calotriton arnoldi (assembly GCA_963921515.1). Taxonomy (NCBI): domain Eukaryota; kingdom Metazoa; phylum Chordata; class Amphibia; order Caudata; family Salamandridae; genus Calotriton; species Calotriton arnoldi. The sequence continues at coordinate 458,030 of CAWUFW010012543.1, read as the reverse complement.
GGGAGACTACACACATGGCAATGTAGCACGACATGTGACCTTGTTGGTCCCTTTCACCTGCTCACTGTCAGCAGAGCCCACAGTCGGCGCAGTCCGGTGGTACAGCTCCATGCAGATCCCATGGGCTGTGAGTCGTGTCCCCTGACACGGGGCAATGAGCAGACATCAAACATCACAGTACTCGACCAGCAAGTCACGGTAGGCTGAGACCGTTGCCAACCGTAAGGATATGTGTTCATTGTTGCCACCCCATTCCTTGCACCTCGGCACGTTCCCATTCTGCCTGTAAGTGTCTTAAGCATTTGTCTGCCTGTTGTGGCCCATCACTTGCCCATACTGACACGCACATGCTAATAAAGTCTACGCAACTTCACCAGTGTACAACTGTGATGAGTGTTGATTAGTATGACAAATTGTGTGCCTCAATGAGCATTGTCCGTACACAGGGAGGGACAGACTGCCTCTGGTACATAGGTGGTGAATCCCTATTGGCAGCTCCACCAATGTGAGCCAGACATTGTGTTTGGGATAGTTGCTGGTAGACCTGTGCTCTTACGTGTCTTCAGCAATGTGAGTATGGTGTCCAACTTCTTGCCATGTGATCAATATGATCCATTCAAACAGACTGTGTCCACACTGATGTGTGTGAGTACGTCATGCGAAGAGATGTTCTGTAGCCACATGCGATGGGGGACACTACTTCAGGCAGGCTACCGATTCTGACATTTACACACACAGCCCTATATGATACATGGAAGTGGGCCTACTTGGTGTTTCTATGTGTGCTGCAGTGTGCCAAGGGTATCAGGGACATGTTCCACACTTATTGTGGGTGTGCAGTGTGCTGCGCATGATTGTGCATATGTGCCATTGTGCCCATCTGCCTCCGTCCCCCCAGGCCCTGGTCGTTACTCACCCTGTTGCTGTTGGGTCAGGTCATATCGAGCTGTGTCCAGTCCACCAACTCCTTGCACCGTCTCCGCACTGATGACTGTGGCCACCATTTCCTCCAGCTCATCCAGCTCCTCCTGTGGCGCAGGAGTCCCACCTCCAGTCGCCTTTGCTGCCTTCCTGTTGGCAGCGAGTTTCTCCTTGGTTTGGCTGTGCACTTCATGCCAGCGCCTCTTGACCTCCTCCTATGACCTCCTCGACACTCCAACTGCATTCATGTTGTTGTCGATGGACTGCCATCTTTCCGTTTGTGTTGCCATGGACGTAGAGGAGGTGAACAGTTTTTGGTAGTGTTCTCTCACCTCCGTGTCGATGATCCGGGCTTCCTGCGGACTGACCCCATCTTCCTCTTCCTCTTCTCCTTGCCCTTCCCCGTGCATGGGGTTCTTGGCTGGTCCTCCGTGGGGCTTGTGGGGTTCGGGTTGTCCTCTGCATTCGGACCGGGTGCATCCATGGTGCTACGCAGTTTGATTTGGTTTTGGTGTGTTCTCTTTTTTTTCCTTTTATGGTGCATTTTCCCGCATGACGCGTGGGGATTGCAGGCCTGTGGCTGGTTATGGCAGATTTTTGTTTCGCGTTTGGCCTCATCGCAGATTTTTTTGCGTTCGTGTTCCGCATTTTGGCGGCATCGCGTTGACTTCATCACGGGCATTTGACGCGTTGTCGTGAGCCCATCGCATGGTGCTGCCGGCTTGGGAATGCCGCGTTACCACGGTGTTAGTTTCCCGCGATGGACTGCGATGTGGGGAGTTGCGTTACGCTACTTTTGCGGTAGTTATCACACGCTCTTGGGAATATCCCCCTATGTGTTTCTTCATGCTGAGCGCGCATGTTTTTTTTTAAGTTTAAAAATGCTTTATTTAGCAAAACATAATATAATTAACAAGCTTCAAAACAATGAAATAGCAAGATAATTTAGCCAGTACATTTAGAACAAATAATATAATGCACAATTTCTAGGATAAAATAAATTAGAAGAAATGCGAAACAGATAACAGATGAAGCCAATATCGGTATAAAAGTAAAAAGAAAGGAAAGATAGAGGAGAAGAGGGCTATAGGAATGTCATAATGTGTAGCTGTACTTCTTGTAACAAGTAATTCAAAAAATACACTAGACCATAAAATAATAAAAAGACAAATGATTACGTAGAAAAAAGTTATGATTCATAAAATAAAAAAAGAGAAGAATCAGACTAGAATTACAGTTTTAACCATTTGTTTCTAGAAATGCTAGAAGTATCAAGGACGTTTTCAGGTAGCTATAACATCGTTCTACAATTAATTGCAACATGAACCATAAATGCACAATCTAATCTCTGATTGTAGCAAACTTAATACCACTAAGCTTTAAAAAAACATGAAGTAAAGTCTTCCAGTCAGCAGTTAAAATTTGAAACACAATTGCTAAGAATAAATCAATTATCCTAATATTAAAGGTCGAACGTAATCACATGTCAGACAAAGTGCCCAGGAAAATATAAACAATTTCAAAAGACAAAGTACTAATCTGATTAACTTGACACCAAACCTGCTTCCAATATGTTATAATATTTGGGCAGAAAAATAACATATATATAAGATCATATTTATTAACATAACAAGACCAATAATATGAGCCATGAGTTTTATACATTTTTCATATAGATGTTGGAGTCATAAGTTAACGGTTATATATAAATTATAATATTTTTTTGCAATTTCGACCACATTTTATTCCATAAGGAGAAAGCTCAGCATACGTTGAGATCTCTTTCAATGGACAGTCCAGTATTAGATTAAGGATTTGATAATAATATTGGTAAGAGATTTTTCTCAGAGCAATTGTGTGAAATCGTACTGTCCAACAAGTAGAAATCGTTATTTAATTCACTTGCAAGATATTCAAATTTATTTTGGAAACTGTTAGGGCAATCGAGTTTCAGGCATAATTCAGAGTTGTTAAAAAAATTGATGCACCCATAACATTTTTCTAATCCTCCAGTAATGCCAGGCAATTGGTTTGTGATTGATTTAACGATTGAAGAAAAGTCTTTTTTAGTGAGTTTCCAAAGTTAAAATAAGGCTCAAGAAGCTTGCAAGTAATTTTAAAAATTGAAGTAGAAAACGAGGTGGTCACACTGAAAGATTTAAAAACATCTTTAAAGTTAAGAGGATGAATAAAGGAATACTTCATACTGACCTATTATGGGGAAATTATGTTTTATCAGTTAATAGTCAATAAAAGGCTTGTTTTATGGTGAAGTGTTAGACCTGGCAGCCTGAGGGTGGTCTTCCCCTAAACATTTTGACTACTTACCTTCAATTGTTTCCTGCAATTCGGTTTGTTGGCCTTAAGACATAGGTAACCAGTGCTAAAGTGCTTGTGCTCACTTCCCTAAAGATGGTTTGATTGGCATACACCTAATTGGCATATTTTATTCAATTATAAGTCCCTTGTAGAGTGGTATACCATATACCCAGGTCCTGAAAATTAAATGCTACCAGTGGGCCTGCAGCACTTACTGTGCCACCCACTTCAGTAGCATTTTGAAACATGTCCCAGGCCTTCCATTGCAGCCTGGATGCAGTTTAAAACTGCCTTCTTAACGTGGCATTTAAAACCCCTTCCCAAGCCTTAAATACCCCTTTAGTTGCATTTAAGTTACCCATAAAGTAGGCCCTGGTAGCTTAGGGCAGGGTGCTCTGCAATTAAAAAGGTTGGATATGCACTTTTAAGTTTTACATGTCCTGTTAGTGAAAAACGTATAAATTTGATTTTTATTACTGTGTGGCCTACCCTCCCACAGGATAACATTGGGGACTCCTAATTACGTATAATAAGCTGTAATTTTCAATTGGCAGCAGGTGGCTATTTTATGTTTGGTATCTATAAAATTGTAATGATAAAGCCTCTTTATTGGTGAAGTCGGATTTTTCATTACAATCTTTGAAAATGCCACTTTGGGAAAGTTGGCATATCCATGCCATGAGCCCTTTGTGCCTGCAGACTGTTTTAGGTCACATGACTGGGTGTAGCTTACAGTTAGACTTTGGTGTCGATTCCGATTCGGGCCGGAAAAAGCACCGACCGACTCGGAGCCGGAAAAATTACCGACCGACACGTACCAGTGGCGCCCGACACGCCAAGTACGATGCAAGCCGCGATAAATCCGACCGACACGTCAGGAAACCAAGCCGACCGACCGAGCCGCTCGGAAAATAGCAATCCGGCCGGAAAAACACGCGAATCCAACCGACCGACACGCACCCGGAACAAATCCAACCGAATCGTACCCGCCAACTCCAACCCGCAAAGTACGATGCAAGGCGCGAAAACCCGACCGAGTCGGACGGAGGACAAGCCGTACGACCGACACGCATACAAAACCGAGCCGAAGCAACACAATACACCGCGACCGACGCGTACGCAGCATACAAAACTGCACAAACACAGCGTGAACGAAGCGGAGAACACCGTACGAGACCAATGCAGGGTCCGACTCGGTCACAAGAACGTTTCCAACATACACAAACAACACAAAGGAAAAATCACCCAAAAAAAGGCCAAACAAGCAATTAGCAAGCCAATAAATACTGGGGGGTGGGGACAGAGAACAAAGACACACCCACAACTCCACCTATATAAAGGACACAAATCACTACCATGAGCCTTTGCAAATGCCATTCCACTGCCAGCACCCAAGAGAAAGCAACCACACACCCACTGCTCACCCCTCACACAAGCCACACACCATCAGCACACCAACAAATACCTACCTCACATACACCCAGCAAAACACACACTCACACACCCTCACCTGCACACCAACACACACATCACTCACCATCACCACCCATCACCATGCCCCCCAAGAAGAATCCCAAGTTCCTAGATTGTGAATTGGAAGTCCTGGTAGACGAGATCCTCAGGGTGGAGCCACAGCTGTTTGGCACTCTGGTCCAACAGACCCCCATGTCGCAGAAAACCAAGATGTGGGAGAGGATCATCAACAGGGTGAACGCCCAATCACCATGTCGGCGCACAAAGACGGACATCCAGAACAGGTGGTATGACGTGCGCAGGAGGGTACGGGACCTGCTGAAGATAGACTACATCAACAGCCAACAGACCGGCAGTGGCCCTCCTGCCAAGCCAATATACCTCAGGCCCTGGGAGGAGAAGGTGCGGGCCATCCTTCCACCAGTGAGCGTATATGGACTAGAGAACATCCCAGAGCCTGGTGAGTACACAACAAATGTACACAATAAACTGCCACAAAACACACACATCACTGTCAAGGGGAGAGTCAAACCATGCACACATAGCAATTACACAGCAACTAGAACAGAATCATCCCAAAATGTGTATGTCAGTCAGATAAACACAACACATGCCATCAAAAAAGTCACATCCAACTGTGCCAACACATGTACAAACACAACCACAACTACAGCTAGGCAGTGGCACAAATAGAACTAACACACACATCCACACATGTAGCCACCACAACAACACCAACACACAGTGAAGACCACTCAAAGGAAGGAATCCTGTGTATGCTGGCCAAGTCAGTGTAGCCAATAGCATCATGGGAGTCGCAGTCACACATATTGCCCCCCCCACAACTGTCCCATCAACACCACCCTGAACCATGCTCACATCACAGGGAGTAGAGAAGGACTCACAAGATGGCTGACACTGGCTACTGCTGTGGGGAGCACAAGGCCCTGCTGCCAACTGTGCACCAACAAACAGCAGGACACCACTGACTGACATCCTGAGAGACAACTTACACTCCCTGCAATGCAAGCACGTTCCATGGTGGGCTATCTGGCTGGCTGGGTGGGAAGGGGGACTTGCAGCACTGACTATAGTCACCAGCACCTCCCCTCACACCCCCCCACACAAACTCCACAGTACCCACCTGGTAGAATGCAATGCCCTCCATCCTAACACAAGATCCCACAAAGCACCACCACCCTGGGTTATGTTGTGTGAAGCACAGGGACACTCTTCGGACTCTTAGCCAAACAACTGCCAGGACAACACTCCCAGCCATCCTGTCAGCACAGCCAGCCCACCCCACAGGGAAGCAGAGTCAAAGGAAGGAAGCATGGGCATGCTGGGAAGGGGGTGGAGGCAATAGCATGATGGGAGTCGTAGTCACAGACATTGCTCAGCCTCACAACTGGCCCATCAACACCACCTGAACCATGCTCACATCACAGGAGTGGAGAAGGACTCACAAGATGGCTGACACTGGCTACTGCTGTGGGGAGCACAAGGCCCTGCTGCCAACTGTGCACCAACAAACAGCAGGACACCACTGACTGACATCCTGAGAGACAACTTACACTCCCTGCAATGCAAGCACGTTCCATGGTGGGCTATCTGGCTGGCTGGGTGGGAAGGGGGACTTGCAGCACTGACTATAGTCACCAGCACCTCCCCTCACACCCCCCCCACACAAACTCCACAGTACCCACCTGGTAGAATGCAATGCCCTCCATCCTAACACAAGATCCCACAAAGCACCACCACCCTGGGTTATGTTGTGTGAAGCACAGGGACACTCTTGGGACTCTTAGCCAAACAACTGCCAGGGCAACACTCCCAGCCATCCTGTCAGCACAGCCAGCCCACCCCACAGGGAAGCAGAGTCAAAAGGAAGGAAGCATGGGCATGCTGGGAAGAGGGGTGGAGGCAATAGCATGATGGGAGTCGTAGTCACTGATATTGGTCACCCCCACAACTGTCCCATCAACACCACCCTGAACCATGCTCACATCACAGGGAGTGGAGAAGGACTCACAAGATGGCTGACACTGGCTACTGCTGTGGGGAGCACAAGGCCCTGCTGGCAACTGTGCACCAACAAACAGCAGGACACCACTGACTGACATCCTGAGAGACAACTTACACTCCCTGCAATGCAAGCACGTACCATGGTGGGATATCTGGCTAGCTGGGTGGGAAGGGGGACTTGCAGCACTGACCATAGTCACCAGCACCTCCCCTCACACCCCCCCCCACACAAACTCCACAGTACCCACCTGGTAGAATGCAATGCCCTCCATCCTAACACAAGATCCCACAAAGCACCACCACCCTGGGTTATGTTGTGTGAAGCACAGGGACACTCTTGGGACTCTTAGCCAAACAACTGCCAGGACAACACTCCCAGCCATCCTGTCAGCACAGCCAGCCCACCCCACAGGGAAGCAGAGTCAAAGGAAGGAAGCATGGGCATGCTGGGAAGGGGGGTGGAGGCAATAGCATGATGGGAGTCGTAGTCACAGACATTGCTCAGCCTCACAACTGGCCCATCAACACCACCCTGAACCATGCTCACATCACAGGGAGTGGAGAAGGACTCACAAGATGGCTGACACTGGCTACTGCTGTGGGGAGCACAAGGCCCTGCTGGCAACTGTGCACCAACAAACAGCAGGACACCACTGACTGACATCCTGAGAGACAACTTACACTCCCTGCAATGCAAGCACGTTCCATGGTGGGATAACTGACTGGGTGGGTGGGTGGGTGGGAAGGAGGTCTGGCTGTCAACCAAACACAATCAATGCAGACCATGTTCACACCCCAGAGAATACATAGAAATGCCCAAATAATGCAGGACAATGTGCCACACCAATATCAACCCCTGACTGTGACGACTTAGGACAATCCAATGTACAGGCCCGCACCCCGAGGCACAGTCACAACTGTCAGGTGTGTCAACCACTGATGCCTGCAGAAACATGACATACATTGTTTGTGTCTCCCAAAAACAGGTGATGATAGGGACACAGCAGCAGACGCTGAGGAGTCCCAGTCCCAGGCTCAAGAGGATGCCGAGCTCACTGGCGTCGTACAGCCTCTGTCCTCCTCGGACGATGAACAACCTGGCACATCCGGTGCAAGTCAACATGCTGCACCAGCAGGACCACCAGCTGCAGCACCAGCAGGTCCACCAGCTGCACCCCCTGCACCCACCCTCCAACGACTGTCACCACGAATACCATCCCTGCCGACATGGACAGAATAAGGAACAACACCAGCGCAGTGACCCTGGACCAACCTGGGGCCATGGACACCACCACCACCACCACCCCCAAGGTGGACCAGGGTTATCTGTGCGTGCAACTGCACACACTGCACATGTCAGCAGGGGTGGTGGGAGGGGTGGGAGACAGAGGTCGCTGCTTGCAGACGTTGCTGGTGTGCATGAAGACCCACAACTGGTACGCATAGCTGATGCGTACCAGTCCAGCACCGGAGAGCTCAGCCAGGTAGTGGGGCTCCTCAGAGACATCAAACAGCAGCAGGCTGCCCATCATGCCCGCTTGGACTCCCACATGTCCCACGTGGAGTCACACATGTCACGTGTGGACTCCCACATGTCCGCGTGGAGTCCAAGTGGGATGTACTACATGAGATGACGGCGGTGCACAGGGACATTTTACAATGCCTCCGCCAGATGAACAGCAACCAGTCCACACCTCCCTGTGTGCCAACAACATCTGGTACCGAACAAACTGCAACTGCCACAGGGAGGGAGGAGGACTCTGGCGGAGAGTCCCTGCACCGCAGCAGCCTGCACTTGAGGGCCCCCCCCAAGAAGAGGGGTCGTCCGAGGAGGGGAAAGTGAGAGGCTGATGGCCAAGCGCAACTCCCAGGAAGCCTGAACCTGTTCTGGATTTTCGCCTTTGTGCACAGACTGTTCACCCTGTTGATGGCAACACTACTCCCACACATTGCATGGGGAGTACAAGTTGGAACAATGTGTCAGACAACTGTGGCCCCGATACTGGGGATCCTGTCTACCTGGACTTTCTATTCATCTAGGAACTTGGGATTGCAAGATTCATGTACAGCACAATCCATCCTATGCACTATTATCACAGATGTATCACAATAAACACACTAATACACCATACTTGCCTCTGTCGTGATTCCAACGTGGGTGCTGTTATGGGGATGATGAACTGCAAAATTACACTGTGTATGCGAACTGCAACAGCAAGGACAACACAGGCATGTGAGTACAGGCAACGTGACACATATGAGGGAGACACACCACCAGGGCTACACAACACATACACACCTAGGCCATCTGACTCATTGCCTACACTGATGTTGCCAGGGAAGACGGTGCAATGCACAGACACCACACCCATTCCCAGTTGTAGTCAAGTAGCCCACAGGTGCAGTAAGCAAATGGCAGTCAAATGTGTGACCACAGACAACGCACATCACTAAGTGAAGCACAGGTTTATTACACAGTAGCAACATGCCGTAACCACTACAGATGCAAGGTAACCCCACCTGGTAGCGGGCACACAGTCAACAACTGTAGACAGAAGGAAGTCCATGGGTGTGGCGCACATCACCTGTAGGGACACAACAGCTACCAGCCTGGATGTGCAATCACGTCTGTCGGTGGACACAGTTGACCAAACGAATCTGAAAGTACCCTGTGAAGGACAGAAATGACACACAGTCAAAAGCAATGCAGTACAGGACAGAACAGCAAAACTCATGCACAATACATGTTACAAGATACCCACCCAGAACCAAGTTAGCATGTCAACACTGTTGGGGAGTACAGCCCACCTGTCACCACACATCGCAACACACATCCTGTCAAGTAGCCCATGGACACACTCCAACAGCACCAGAGCACCACCCACACATCATGCCAACTCACATCATTCACATGACACCTCAGGATACTCACATTCAGCTAAAGAAGTTGGTGATGAGCTGTGTGCGGACATCACCATCACCATCATCATCATCATCGTCACTGGCATCGTGGTCCAGGCCAGGATCCTCCACAGGTGGCGGATGTTGGTCATCGTCATCCTGGATGAGAGGCAACTCCTTCCGCACTGCCAGGTTGTGGAGCATGCAGCAGACGATGATAATCTTGCACACTTTACGCAGGGGCATATGGGAGGGACCCTCCGGTTCTGTCCAGGCAGCGGAAGCGGCTCTTCAGGAGACCAAAGGTCCGCTCAATCACTCTCCTGGTCCGACCATGTGCCTCATTGTAGCGCATCTGGGCAGGTGTCACAGGGTTCCTGAGGGGTGTCAGCAACCACGGCATGTTGGGGTATCCCGAGTCACCTACGGACAGACAAGTGCACATCAGCTGACTTGGAAAAGTGGGCGGAATACTACAGATCAGATCACACACAATGGCACAAAGTCAGTACACACCGACAAGCCAGGCACGCTGGTTCTGCATCTGTGCCATCAACCTGGGGATGCGACTACTCCTCATCACAAAGGCATCGTGTGCTGAACCAGGGAAACGGGCACACACGTGTGTGATGGTCATGTCTGCAAGACACACCACCAGTGCATTGACCGAGTGGTAGTGCTTGCGGTTCCTGTAGGCCTGCTCCTGGGCCTGTGGTGGTACCAAAGCCACATGTGTCCCATCAATGGAGCCAATGACATGCGGCATCCTCCCCAGGGCATAAAAGTCACTCTTCACGTCAGTGAGTCGTCGCAGTCTAGGGAAATAGATGTACCGGTTCAGGAAGAGCAACATTGCCGCCAAGAAATCGCGGAGCACACGGCTGAACATGGTCTGTGACATCCCACCAGCAGACGCCACAGTATGTTGGAAGGTACCGGTGGCAAAGAAGTGTAGGGCTGCCATCACCTTCACCTTGGGGGTCAGCGCTGTAGGATACGGCCGGCCAGGCTGCAAATGTGGGGACAACTGCACTGCAAAATCCTCAATCAGCTGCCTGGTGAAGCGGTACCGTCGGATGCTGTCCCGTTCCACCATCGTTGCCAGGTCTGGGAATGGCCGATGGACAGCAGGAGCCCTGCAGTGCAGAGGAGAAGTAAGCAAGATCGTCAGTCACCCCACATATGCGGCATTGAACACACTCAAGATCCCAACATACATCATCATGAGGCACAACTACATGAAGTGTGCAGTACCGGAACGACATTTATGGTACATACATGGCCAACATCTGTCAACACGGTCCTACAGGTGGCATCAATTTGTCCCAGGTTGGCCCATTGGATATCATGATGCTGTGTCACAGTCACCCCCCAGTGACATGTGAGGACAGATGTGCCCCAGGCACCACAGCTCAACGACAGGCACATTCCCAGGGACCCTGTAATGCCACATGGACACTGGCATCACCTGGAGTATCATGTGTACACCACAACAAAACAAACATGACCCCCACAGGTAGTGGCCACACTTGCCATGGCAGGAGAGCCATGGACGTCTGTGACACACACGCACAACATCAGAGTCCATGCACACACAACGTGGATGTGGAGACTGTCTCCCATTGTGCACATGAAATCAGAGACATTGTAAACACTACATGCACAAAGACTGTGGAGGGCCATCACTATTGTGCCACTGGGACACCCTGGCTCAAACATACCGTCCCACATGGGACTCACGGGGTATGTGACATGACATACACAAACACCACTGTGAAATGTGACCATGGCACATGCACAGATATGAACAGTTGCACATCACAGTGGTCACGTACACGTAACACCCAGGATCCTGTCCCCATTAACACGTGCACAGCCTGGGGGTGGCTGCCCACAGGTGACACCCACAGGACAACATGTACACCAACATACACACAATAGGAAATGCAGCCTTACATGCCTTATGATAAGGTTTGGACAGGCTGTCGTGATGTAGGTGTGCCCCTCACTCCCTGGGAGCTATCTGTGGCTGGCATATGTCCATCTGAGACAGGCATGCTGACATATGCCAGTCACATGTACAGTGATGCGTTGAACAGCAATGGACCGATCGGTGTCTCCGGCCGGCCCATTGCTTTCAATGTGTGCGGGTACGCGTTGTACCCCTGTGCGCGTTGAACAGCAATGGACCGATCGGTGCCTCCGGCCGGCCCATTGCTTTCAATGTGTGCGGGTACGCGTTGTACCCCTGTGCGCGTTGAACAGCAATGGACCGATCGATGCCTCCGGCCGGCCCATTGCTTTCAATGTGTGCGGGTACGCGTTGTACCCCTGTGCGCGTTGAACAGCAATGGACCGATCGGTGCCTCCGGCCGGCCCATTGCATTCAATGTGTGCGGGTACGCGTTGTACCCCTGTGCGCGTTGAACAGCAATGGACCGATCGGTGCCTCCGGCCGGCCCATTGCTTTCAATGTGTGCGGGTACGCGTTGTACCCCTGTGCGCGTTGAACAGCAATGGACCAATCGGTGCCTCCGGCCGGCCCATTGCTTTCAATGTGTGCGGGTACGCGTTGTACCCTGTGCGCGTTGAACAGCAATGGACCGATCGGTGCCTCCGGCCGGCCCATTGCTTTCAATGTGTGCGGGTACGCGTTGTACCCCTGTGCGCGTTGAACAGCAATGGACCGATCGATGCCTCCGGCCGGCCCATTGCTTTCAATGTGTGCGGGTACGCGTTGTACCCCTAGTGCGCGTTGAACAGCAATGGACCGATCGGTGCCTCCGGCCGGCCCATTGCTTTCAATGTGTGCGGTACGCGTTGTACCCCTGTGCGCGTTGAACAGCAATGGACCGATCGGTGCCTCCGGCCGGCCCATTGCTTTCAATGTGTGCGGGTACGCGTTGTACCCTGTGCGCGTTGTACCTCAATGGACCGATCGGTGCGCACCCATTGACAATGGGCTTGCCTGGCAACGGACGCGTTTTCGAATTTCGAACGAGTCGGTTGCTGGAAAATCAGTTGGTCACCCACAACAATGTTGCAAAATCATGTATGTCATGAAGTTGAAATTTTGAAGGATGCTGTGGGCGTGTTTTGGTGCTGCTATTCCATGGATTGGCCAGATTCAGAAGATGCAAACGACTTGGACCTATCACTTTGGACACAAGGGACAGTATCTGCCTCTCCAGCACATATATATTGCTGCCTGTTCCCCTGAGAGCCCACTTGCCTGCACTACATGCTCCAGGACGACATCTGCCACTGCACTGCTGCTGTCTCTGCCCCTCTGGACCCTGCAATGGCACGTACTGTGGATAGAGCCCCAGCCTTCAGCCTTGAGGAGAACCAGGCCCTGCTGGACAGCCTACTTCCACAGTACAGCAAGCTGTATGGGACACCAGGGGAGCAGGTGAGTGTTCTGTGCACTGCCTTTCTGAATGTGCATTTTGTCTGACTAGCAAGGCTGAGAGTCAGCACACCACTGGCTAGCAGGCTCACTGAGTAGTTGTCACCCCCCATAGTGTGTAGTGACTTGCACTGGACAGGTATGGTGCAGTGACAGTGCTTCTGAACAGGGTTTTACTCCCCATGCAATGATACCATGTAGTGACTTCTGGAAAACTGTCCATGGGCAGCCGTGCACTGCCTGTGTACACCATGTGCCCCTGTGATTGCGACATGTATATGCAACTGTGTCATGCACGGATATGTTGCATGTAGTAATGGCCTTATCACTTTGTCATCCTGACAGGCTTCTGCCCATCGGAAGCATGAGATATGGAAGGACATCGTCCGGGCTGTCCGGTCCGTGGGGGTCTACAAGCGCCGGATCCGCAACTGCCAAAAGAGGTGGCAGGACCTTCGGGGCTGGACCCGGAGGATTGCACGGGTCCAGCTGAAGCTGTCGCCTCCTCGCAGGAGGGGCGGAACACGGACCCTGACCCCCCACATGCTCAGGATCCTGGCGGTGGTCTTTCCAGACCTGGATGGGCAGCTGAAGGCCAGAGAGCAGCAAGGAGGGGGTGAGTCAAAGACTGCACTGTGTACTCTGTCTAACATGCTATGTGCCCTCCTCGGGCCAGGTTGAACTGCCACAGTACAGCAGTCATGTTGTCCAGGAGCCATGTCCCTCTATTGTGCACTGCCCACTCCTCATCTGATACCCAGGTGTGGCCCTTACATGCAGGGAATTCTGTCACTTAGGACTGTGTCCTTGCAGTTTGCTTGACTCAAGGTGGGAGACAGCATCTGTTTCCCTGACTCTGTGGTGGGCATCATGGGTGGGTCCATTGCTTACACAATGCCTGTATTCTGACATGTATTCAGCGTGTTACTTTGATCTGTGGTCCAATTGCTGAGCTGATCCACCACATGTGGCTGGGGTACCTGGCACACACCCATGCTGCGGGTGGGAACAATGTTTGGGCCCCAGGAGTATGTATATGACGTGTGTCACACATACTTAGCCAGCTGCCTACAGTCCAGGGCTCATCCCTCATTCATGTGGGGCTGGACAGTCATGCCTACTCCAGGCCATACAATACACTCTGTACTCCCACTCCCGTGTATCAGCGGACACATTGTGCACAGTGATTTGACCCCTCAGGTGTCTGCCTCTGTGTCAGTGTGCTGTGGATTAGTCGCCAGGACTGCTGTGGAGTTTCTTGGTAGGGGCTCAGCATGCCACTGGAGATGTGACCATAGGAGACGATACTTGTGTGACACATAGGTGTCTGATCAGCTGCCCATGCAGAATGGGGCATGTAAATGTGAAGTTCAGGCAGCTGTTCCCCATGCACAGCAGAGTGTGAGGGGCTCAGGTTCAGAGGGTAGTGTCACAGGTCTCCCATATGTCCAATAGGTATGACCTGGACAGATGAGGGTTAAGAGGATGTGTTGTGGGGGGATGTACATGTGCACTTGTGCAGCTCCAGGACTTGCATTCCCCATGACCTACTATTGTGACACAGTGCAGAGTGTTGTTGTCTGGCTGCAAAGTCATACATCACTGAGACAGTGATGTATGACTTTGCAGTCATGCCTCCGCCATGGCATGTGTCTACTGATTGGTGATCCTGCAGGGGAGTGACATGTGCTACATGCACACCATAGTGGCGCTGGCTATCAGGACATGGGTGCATCATGGTGTCTGTCGCTGGTATGCATCACATGCATTTCCTATTTGACTCTGGGCATCCCTTACATCCGTAAACCTGTACTGACTCAGTGGCAAGAGCTGTGATGTGTCCACACCGTGTCCTCTGCACTGTCCAACTACTGTGTACTTGGTGCATGTGTCAACACTGGGGTGTTGCAATCCAACAGACAACAGACAGATGGGTGCAAGGCCATGTGGGATGTGAGTGCCATGCTTGGCATCAGACTGACAATTGACTTCTCCTGTTCAATTAGTGCACTTTTAGCAATGTACAACTAATGATGCCAGGGCTTGCTCTGTGATGTGCTGTGCTCACAGTGGTGTGTGCGTTATGTGCAGGTGACTGATGTCTGTCTGTTTCCCCATTGTTTGCAGATACATCCACGGCCACGGAAGGGGACAGCTCCACGGACCAGGAGGAGCCGGAGAGCCAGACTGGGTCAGCAGCCGAGGAGTGGTCGGAGGGACCCAGTGGCACGGAGGGCGAGGGAGCCACACCGAGGAGTCCTCAGCAGCATCCACCTCAGCTGAGGACCAGAGCAACTCGGAGGATGACTCCCTTGTGGAGGCGGGTGTCAGCAGCCACCACACCCCAGCTAGTGTTGCTGTCCCCGCCACCACCAGCACCACCACCGCCCTCCCATCGGCTCCCATTCCCCAGGTCCGTGGAGGCTCCCATGTCCGGGAGCGTGTCTCCTTTGGGCCAGGCACCGCACCCCCTGCCCCTGTGTCCCCTGCTGCCCTGAGTGAGGAGTCTGTGTACCTCCTTCGCCAGCTCCATGTAGGGCAGACAGCCATGCTGAGTGTCCTCCATGCGCACACCGCGCTGTTGACTCAGCTGGTGTCGTTCATGGAGGGCATCTCATCGGGCATGTCTGACCTACAGAGGGGCAATAGGTCCATGGACTCCTCCCTGACGGCAGCAGTGTCCCTCCTCAAACGGTCCCTCACCCCTCCTGCCTCTGCTCCATCCACACTCCCCAGCACCTTACCCATCCCAGGCACACACACACTGGCACAGGCACACACCAGCACACACACATCCAGCACACTGACACACACGCCAATGACAAAACGCACACGCACGCACATTCAGGGGACTGAAGCCAGACTCACAGGGGATGGGGCCCTGGAACACACACACGCATCCACATGCACTGCGCAGTCCTCAGTTCCCTCTCCCTCCAAAGCACCCTCCCTTGCCTCACCTGCAACCCCAAAGTCACAGCAGCTCTTCCTCTGTGACCTCGGCCTCTTCCCCACCGATGAAGCTGCTCCAGCATCCCGGGGGAAGAGGAAGCCCACCCACACGGAGCAGAGTGCCCCTCGCCCCCGGACACCCTCCCCCAGGCGCAGACGGACTGAGGCCCCCACCCGCAAGTCCCCCCGGAGTGCTAAGAGCAAGACCCCGCCACCGCCCTGCAGCTCAGGCACAAGGTCTCCGTCCTCCATCCCTCAGGCCCCCACTGCACAGGTGCCCCCACCACACCCTGCCCCAGGTTCCCCCACCCACAGATATACCATCCCCAAGATGCTCCGGCCTTCTCCCCTGCCACTTGCTCTCCCAGCACCACACCCCCGCTGCGCTTGTCTGTGCCACTGATGTGGTGAGGGTGTCCTCCCCCTCTGTCCAACCCACCTTGCCTGTTCCCCATTCTCCTCCCCTGGAGGTAGGCACTGCAGTGGAGTCCACTACCGCCCTGTCTGACTTGGGCACTGCAGTGGCGGACCTGTCCACCCCATCTGCAGGGTCCACTGCAGTTGTGCCGGCACCCACGACATCTGTGTCATGCCCCCAGTTGTGCCGGCACACACCATGTCAGACACCTCCACTGCAGTTGTCAGTGGCTCTCCAGCACCCACCACCCCTTCCCTGACTCCCCCTGGTGAGCCCTGATCCTGTCCCTGCGGTGCCTGGCCTGCCCCCCGGTTGCCCCTCCTAGTGGATTGTCCCTGGTATTGTGCAGGCATGCGTAGGGTGACATCTGCCAGTGTCACCCTGTTTGAACTTTGACAATGGACTGGCCATTGGCCTTTGCTCTTTTTTCAGGACTTCGTTTGGCCTCAACACATATGCTGAATAAAGCAACTTTCTTTTCTCTAGTGCTCATGCTTCAGATGTACATGTTGTTGGTGCAGCTAACCATGCCCTTGCTGCAGTGATGGTGATATCTGGTCTCATGATTATGAAGTGTTACTGTGCAGGAACCCATGTGGTCCAGGGGAATGTGTCCTATCATGTGGTGTATCCATGTCATCAATAGCAGCATCTGAGGGTGTCATGTGTTCAGTATTTGGCAATGGGTTTCCTACTTACATTGGCAATTTCATATCTGTGGCTTCCACCCCTGCACATCTGTTGTGCCTGCCATCGTTGCATTTGTCTACTTCCCTGACCGTGTTGCCATCTCCAGTGGACATGCAGGTTTGGGCATCAATGGGGAGGGACTCATCCGTGTAGTCAGTGCAACATTGCTATACAAGTGTGTTGGATCTGTGCTGATGATTCCGTTGGCACATCCATGACCAGGCTGATGTGATGGGAGCCCTCATTTGGTGCTAATTGTTGATTGTGTGACCAAGTGCTCAGCTGACATGATGGGGCCCTACTGAGGCAACATATGGCACAGCTTTCCTCACACAGGAGTGGAGTCCCCTCATGGCAGTGTGTACACGTGTGACATTGCCTGCGCCCAAGGTGTGTGTTGTATGTGCATGTCTGTGTGTTCACTTCCATTCATCTGCGCATGCTGTGATCCCTAGTGTTGTACCTGTTTGTGATGCTTGCTGACTTGAGCTATGTTCCCCCAAAGTCTTCTCCCTGTGTTCTCTGTGATGTGGGTGCATGGCACATTACTGGTCATCAGGGTGTCACCCATAGGTGTGTTTGCTGTCAGGGCAGAGTTTGTGTGCAGACGCAGATGGGTCACAGTCAGGTTTCCCTTTGGCACTTGTTGTTTGCCCCTGTCATGTGATTTCCAGTTTGTGTTATCTTTCAGTGATTGTGACACGTTGTGTGTGTGACTGCTGGCACTCCTTAGGGTCCGGGCTGCAATGTTGGTTGTTGTCTATGTGTGTTCTTTGTGGGTGACCTTGGCTTCTTCATTGGTGTGTGACTGTGGCTGGGATCCCATTGGTCGGTGTGGTATTGCCGTCATGTCCATGTACAGCGTAGTGTGCAGTGTGTCAGACATTCAGGAGTCTTGTTGAGTGTCCATGTGTGATGTGTTTCTACACCTTGGTTCCCACCCACCACCCTGGAATAGTCATGGGTGCATGTGCAATGTCACCAGTGCATGTGTACTTCACTGCTGCACATTGTTGGAGGTCGAGGGGTGTGGTGTTGAGTGTGTGCAGATGAGGAGTTGTTGCCCGGCTAGGCCCCTGCCTCCATGTTGGCCTTGGCTTACTGGCCATGCTGATTGATTTGTGCTTGTGTAGGTGTGATGGTAGTTTGTTGCTCAGGACACCTGACTGTGGTTCACAGTGTGAACGACATTTAGCTTTGTCATCACAGTGGTATTTTTATTCAGCCCAGGGTCACCACATTGTGGGGGCCCTGGGGGTGGTGCTGTGGTGTGTCTGTGACTTGCTGTGTCAGTTGTTGTTCCTACGTGCCTGTGTGACATGTGTGTTTTGTGCTCCCTCTCACCTGTCAATGCCTGCTTGCCCACATAGGGGATTTGGATCCATGAGTTACCTTAGTGTGGCAGTGTATGCACATCTGTATGATTGGTATTCAGCTCTCCTCATGTGTTGTGTTGTTGCCTGGGGACACTGGCACCCCCACCCCTCACCTGCTGTGTATGATGACAGTGTTGGTCTGCCTGTTTGTGTTTGTGCATCTGCACCACTGCATTGGCATATCTTGGGTGTGCCATTGGCTGTATGTTGTTTGGTGTGTTTCCCCTGCTGTCCCTGGGACTCCTAGGTCATCGGTCAGCACAGTGATCATGGTTTGTGTGTCCCATTGCTGCCATGGTATGGTATCTGTTCACCTCACATCTGCTGTCTCCACAGGGTATCTGCATTTGTGTGCCCATTGGTGCAAATATGTGGTTCTGCATTCTGATGGTCACTTCTGTCATTGTGTCATTGATGACTGTTGACGGTCTCAGCCCCCATGGGTGTTGTTTGTCTGCACATGGCCAAAGGAATGTTTCATTTGCACTGCAGTATTTGGCTCCCCCAATTTATGTTGCAATGGGACACATACACTACTTTGCCACAGATGAGTTTTTGGTTCTGTGACCAGGAATGATCCATGCAGTTTGGCAGTTGCAGCTCTTTCTTTGTCAACAATTACCTTTTGGTCACTGTGATGATGAGGGTGTAGACCCCATTGCCACAATGGTCAAAATGTGCTTCAGCTATGGACCCCACACTTGCCTTTTGGTCACTGTGATGATGGGGGTTTAGTCCCCATTGCCACAATGGTCAAAATGTGCTTCAGCTATGGACCCCACACTTGCCTTTTGGTCACTGTGATGATGGGGGTTTAGACCCCATTGCCACAATGGTCAAAATGTGCTTCAGCTATGGACCCCACACTTGCCTTTTGGTCACTGTGATGATGGGGGTTTAGACCCCATTGCCACAATGTTCAAAATGTGCTTCAGCTATGGACCCCACACTTACCTTGTGGTCACTGTGATGATGGGGGTTTAGGCCCCATTGCCACAATGGTCATGGGCTGCTTGCATTGTGGGTGCCACACACATATATGTGTGGCACATGTGCTAGGGGGTCACATTGTATGTTCAAAGTCATGTTCGGTGTTGTAGGCATTTGACACAGCCTGCTCACACGCTTGTCATGGTGGTGGGGGGATGTCTTAATCTTGCATTCCCTAGGTTGTGGTGTGCTTGTTGTGTCATGCATTGTCCATCCTATGAGTGGGGGTGGTAGTAGTGGTAGGCTTCCTGCCCCCTGGCTAAGGGTGGTAGTAGTGGTAGGCATCCTGCCCCTGGCTAAGGGTGGTAGTAGTGGTAGGCATCCTGCCACCCTGGCTAAGGGTGGTAGTAGTGGTGGGCATCCTGCCCCCCTGGGTGAGGGTGGTAGTAGTGGTGGGCATCCTGCCCCCTGGCTAAGGGTGGTAGTAGTGGTGGGCATCCTGCCCCCCTGGCTAAGGGTGGTAGTAGTGGTGGGCATCCTGCCCCCTGGGTGAGGGTGGTAGTAGTGGTGGGCATCCTGCCCCCTGGCTAAGGGTGGTAGTAGTGGTAGGCATCCTGCCCCCTGGCTAAGGGTGGTAGTAGTGGTAGGCATCCTGCCACCCTGGCTAAGGGTGGTAGTAGTGGTAGGCATCCAGCCCCCTGGCTAAGGGTGGTAGTAGTGGTGGGCATCCTGCCCCCTGGGTGAGGGTGGTAGTAGTGGTGGGCATCCTGCCCCCTGGCTAAGGGTGGTAGTAGTGGTAGGCATCCTGCCACCCTGGCTAAGGGTGGTAGTAGTGGTAGGCATCCTGCCACCCTGGCTAAGGGTGGTAGTAGTGGTGGGCATCCTGCCCCCTGGGTGAGGGTGGTAGTAGTGGTGGGCATCCTGCCCCCTGGCTAAGGGTGGTAGTAGTGGTAGGCATCCTGCCACCCTGGCTAAGGGTGGTAGTAGTGGTGGGCATCCTGCCCCCCTGGGTGAGGGTGGTAGTAGTGGTGGGCATCCTGCCACCCTGGCTAAGGGTGGTAGTAGTGGTGGGCATCCTGCCCCCCTGGGTGAGGGTGGTAGTAGTGGTGGGCATCCTGCCCCCTGGCTAAGGGTGGTAGTAGTGGTGGGCATCCTGCCCCCTGGCTAAGGGTGGTAGTAGTGGTGGGCATCCTGCCCCCCTGGGTGAGGGTGGTAGTAGTGGTGGGCATCCTGCCCCCTGGCTAAGGGTGGTAGTAGTGGTAGGCATCCTGCCCCCTGGCTAAGGGTGGTAGTAGTGGTAGGCATCCTGCCACCCTGGCTAAGGGTGGTAGTAGTGGTGGGCATCCTGCCCCCCTGGGTGAGGGTGGTAGTAGTGGTGGGCATCCTGCCACCCTGGCTAAGGGTGGTAGTAGTGGTGGGCATCCTGCCCCCCTGGGTGAGGGTGGTAGTAGTGGTGGGCATCCTGCCCCCTGGCTAAGGGTGGTAGTAGTGGTGGGCATCCTGCCCCCCTGGCTAAGGGTGGTAGTAGTGGTGGGCATCCTGCCCCCCTGGGTGAGGGTGGTAGTAGTGGTGGGCATCCTGCCCCCTGGCTAAGGGTGGTAGTAGTGGTAGGCATCCTGCCCCCTGGCTAAGGGTGGTAGTAGTGGTAGGCATCCTGCCACCCTGGCTAAGGGTGGTAGTAGTGGTGGGCATCCTGCCCCCTGGGTGAGGGTGGTAGTAGTGGTGGGCATCCTGCCACCCTGGCTAAGGGTGGTAGTAGTGGTGGGCATCCTGCCCCCCTGGGTGAGGGTGGTAGTAGTGGTAGGCTTCCTGCCCCCTGGCTAAGGGTGGTAGTAGTGGTGGGCATCCTGCCCCCTGGCTAAGGGTGGTAGTAGTGGTAGGCATCCTGCCACCCTGGCTAAGGGTGGTAGTAGTGGTAGGCTTCCTGCCCCCTGGCTAAGGGAGGTAGTAGTGGTAGGCATCCTGCCCCACTGGCTAAGGGAATGGTAGTAGTGGTAGGCATCCTGCCACCCTGGCTAAGGGTGGTAGTAGTGGTGGGCATCCTGCCCCCTGGCTAAGGGTGGTAGTAGTGGTAGGCATCCTGCCCCCGTGGGTGAGGGTGGTAGTAGTGGTAGGGCTTCCTGCCCCCTGGCTAAGGGTGGTAGTAGTGGTAGGCATCCTGCCCCCTGGCTAAGGGTGGTAGTAGTGGTAGGCATCCTGCCCCCTGGCTAAGGGTGGTAGTAGTGGTAGGCTTCCCTGCCCCCTGGCTAAGGGTGGTAGTAGTGGTAGGCATCCTGCCCCCTGGCTAAGGGTGGTAGTAGTGGTGGGCATCCTGCCCCCTGGCTAAGGGTGGTAGTAGTGGTGGGCATCCTGCCCCCTGGGTGAGGGTGGTAGTAGTGGTGGGCATCCTGCCCCCTGGCTAAGGGTGGTAGTAGTGGTAGGCATCCTGCCCCCTGGCTAAGGGTGGTAGTAGTGGTAGGCATCCTGCCACCCTGGCTAAGGGTGGTAGTAGTGGTAGGCATCCTGCCCCCTGGCTAAGGGTGGTAGTAGTGGTAGGCATCCTGCCACCCTGGCTAAGGGTGGTAGTAGTGGTGGGCATCCTGCCCCCCTGGCTAAGGGTGGTAGTAGTGGTAGGCATCCTGCCCCCCGTGGGTGAGGGTGGTAGTAGTGGTAGGCTTCCTGCCCCCTGGCTAAGGGTGGTAGTAGTGGTGGGCATCCTGCCCCCTGGCTAAGGGTGGTAGTAGTGGTAGGCATCCTGCCACCCTGGCTAAGGGTGGTAGTAGTGGTAGGCATCCTGCCCCCTGGCTAAGGGTGGTAGTAGTGGTAGGCATCCAGCCCCCCTGGGTTGGGGTGGTGGCGCGCATTCAGGCCCCTGTGTGCATATGTGGCATTGGTGATGGGCATCCCGCCCCTATGGTGCTGCTGTTGCTGGTGTAAGTATATTCAGATTCCCAGTGTATGTGTGTGATGTGTCGTGTACGTGTTGTATGTGTTTTGTGGTTGGTGTCTGACTTACCTTCTGCGCCGTACGCGTCCGTGCCTGTTCCGGTAGTAGATGTAGAATATTGGTATGATCGGGACGAAGGGATTCATGGTTGGTTCGTGTCGTTCGTCCTTCTCGTTGCTTCGCGTCGTCCTCGTCGCTTGGCTTCGTCCTCGTCGCTTCGCTTCGTCCTCGCCGCTCGCGTCGTCCTCGTCGGTGCCGTGTTCGTCTCGTAGCCGTGGATCGTGTTGTGGCGCGATTCGGAGCTTATGTGCGCCTCTCCCGGATGCTTTGACGTGCCGTGCGTAGCGACGGGTTCGGCGCGTACGGAAGCGCATCGTACTTGTTCGGCCGGACGGGGCTGCATTTTCCCTTCCGTGCGACTCGATTCGGCGTTTCCGGATTCGCCTCGGTCGAAGAACAGGACCTGGTTTGGGTGAGTACGGCTCGGCCGGAATTTTTGCTGTTGTGCGCATCGTACTTGCTCGTTCGGTGTGCTGTACGGATCGGTCGGGAAACTGGCTTTCGCATGGCTTTTTTCCCGACCGAATAGTATTGGGTGCGCCTCCGACCGAGATCGGAATCGGCCCCTTTGTGTATTCCTCTCAGACAGTCACACACCAGAGGGAATATGTGTGCCTCAATGGGCTGACTGCTGGCAGGATGCGGGGGAGGAGCTTAGCACAGCCCCACTTGCACCTAAATAGCCTTTTCTCTGCCGTCACACAAAGGGCCTAACAACCCTGCATTGTCACTGCAGCCAGCTTGAAAACAGGGCAGGGGATTTAGGAAATTCCATGTACTTCAAAGAACCATTCCAGACGGTTCTACACCCTTCCAAAAGAAGGGCACCAGGGTATAAAAATAGGGCCTTCAGACCTACTATTCATTTCACTACTGAACCAGAGGAAGGACTTTCAGAGGACTGCCTGCTGCTGTGACTTGCCATGCACTCTGCCAAACTGCTGCTGTATCTGTAAGGACTGCATTGCTGTCTGAAGCCAGCCCTGAACCCTCAGAGGTCAGCCCTGCTGTTGAGGCCTACATCTTCATCTGCACCCAGGACTACCAGAGTGACACCAAGGACTAGTTTGCTCGCTCACTGTTCAAAGCCACGGAGACACAAAAGACCCTCACCATCTTGAACCTGCACCTGGACCCAGCCTGAGTGAGCCCTGAGCCCCCAAGAGCTGCTCACCAGTCCTGAACCCTTGGTTGTGGTGCTAATAGTGCACAGATGGCCAAATCCCAAAACTGAGGACTTGGAAATATTTTGGTTAAAAACTGCTCTGAGAACCAGGAGGAGACTGGGAACAACAATGCTCGCCTATTGGCCCAAGGTCATTGCCGGTCGGATTGAATTCATGGCTTCTCCCTCTACGTTCTTCTCTGCTGCAGCAAATCCTTTTCAGAGGTCCTTCGACAAAGGGGTATCCGACATTGTGGAGCTGTTTTCAGCTACAGCCCTCGGCCTCATCCCACTGGACAGTTTCAGCTGCAATTATGATGACTAAGTCTCAATCAATCAATCAATCAGGGAATTATAAGCGCGCTTCTCGTCCGTGAGGGTCTCAAGGTGCTGGGGGGGGGGCAGCAGTACCATTCAATCAAATAGCCAGGTCTTGAGTGCCTTCCTGAAGGTGTTTAGGGAGGGGGCGCATCTGATGTCGATTGGGAGCTCGTTCCAGGTCTTGGCTGCGATGTACGAGAAGGCCTTTCCCCCTGTTCCTGTTCTGATGCGAGGAGTTACAGCGAGGGCGAGGTTGGTGGAGCGGAGGTTTAGTTTGGGTACGTGGAGGGTGATTTTCTCATTGAGGTATTGAGGTCCTGTGTTGTGGAGGCATTTGTAGGCATGGGTGAGGATCTTGAAAGTGACTCTCTTCTCGACGGGGAGCCAGTGGAGGTTCCGTAGGTGTTGGCTAATGTGCTCGTGTCGGGGGATGCCGAGGATGAGTCTGGCTGCGGTGTTCTGTATCGTCTGGAGCTTGCGGAGTAGAGACTTGTTGATGCCAGCATAGAGGGCGTTTCCATAGTCCAATCTGCTGGTTATGAGTGCGTGGGTGACTGTCTTCCTTGACTCGTGGGGGGGATCCATTTGAAGGTCTTTCGGAGGATGCAAAGGGTGTTGAAACAACTTGACGCAATGGCATTGACCTGCTTGTTCATGGAGAGGGAGGTGTTGAGTACGATGCCGAGGTTTCTGGCGTGGTCCTTGGAGGTTGGCGGGCTGCTGAGTGCGGTGGGCCACCAGGAGTTGTTCCAAGCTGATGGGGTGGTTCCGAGCAGGAGGACTTCTGTCTTCTCCGTGTTGAGCTTCGGGCAGCTGCTGTTCATCCAGGATGCAATGTCCTGCATTCCTTCCTGGAAGTTGAGTCTGGTGGTGGTGGGGTCCTTGGTGAGGGAGAGGGTGAGTTGGGTGTCGTCGGCGTAGGATACTATGCTGAGGCCGTGCTGTCTGACGATGGCGGCGAGGGGGGCCATGTAAATGTTGAAGAGAGTCTGAATGTAGAAATCTTGCACCACGGCTTCGACCCAAGGTCATGCGACAACAACGCTCCCTCCTAGGAGTCTGAAGGAAAGCTCTGACTGGGCCCATCCACTGATTGAATCCGAACCAAACTGCATCGCTGTCAGACATCATATTTTTAACTTTGACCCGGTCTCGTGTGACTAGATGTCCGCGGTTGGTGCTTTGATCTTTTGGATGCTTGTTTTTGCAAAAAAAAAAGAAATGTATAACTCCAATTCTACTGATTGCATTTTTATAATTTTAGTGTCAAATCAAATTATTTATTTAAATGTACTCTTTTTTTCTTAATTGGTTTGGGATTTTTCATTTGTTGCAAATTCACTTTATTACTGTTTGTGTGCTGCACAAATACTTTACACACTGCCTCTAAGCAACCTAGGGTTAAGTACAGGTTAATTTAGTGATGTTTGTGGTTCACATTGCAATGGATTGTGACTGTTGCTTGACAAGGCCTCACAACCCAGTCAACCAGCAACTCAATGTTTCACATAAAAGCTTTATGATATAAAGAAAAATCTGGGAATTTAACTCCTCTGGGTAAACGATCTCCATTAAGCTTAGCCACAGGAAGTCTAGTTTTTTATTATTCCATAAAAATTTGGATAGAATAGAATCAATATTTTTAAAGTAGGAAGAGGGAATGTTAACCGGCATCATAGAGGTGAGGTATAAAGCATCCTTTTAATGGAGACTAATCTACCCCGCCAATAAAGGAACAAGGGATTCCATTTATTAATGAGGAAAACTATTTTTCTTGAAAATGTTCTTTAAAATTAATGTTCATAGTTTCCTTAAAAGAATTGCTAAACCATATACCTAAATATTTGATGCTTTACGGAGAACAGCAAATGTGTGAGATGGTAAACATACCTTAGGTGCAAAATGTATTCAATGGAGAAACTTCAGTTTTATCAGACTGAATTTTGATTCCCTGAGACCAATGAAAAAATTGATGAATTTCTTGTAAAATGTAAGTAAGGAGGATTGAAGACCTGAAATAAATAAAAGATGTCATCATCATATGCTGCCAATTTCAACCGTTTAGATGAATATTTAAAACCAGAAATGTGTGGGTTGTCTCTAATTCTTGATACAAAAGGGTTCTAATACCAGGATTAATAATAATGGGGATAAGGGGTAGCCTTGACAAACTCCTCAATGCAAGTAAAATAGTTGGAGATCATTCCATTATTGTGAATACGTGCTCTTGGGGAGTTATATAGTAAAGAAATCATGAAGATGAAGTTAGGTGCAAAGCTTTACCATTTTAAAGTTTCAAAAATAATTTTCCAATCAACTCTATCAAAGTCTTTTTTGGCATTTGTAGTAATGACTAAAGAATTTTGGAGAGATTTGATTTAGTTAAAACATCAAAAAATAATTGTGTGCTATCAGAGGACATCCTTCCTTTAATAAAATCAAACTGTTCCTGTAAGAAATGGCATTTTTGGTTATCAGAGTATGCACCCTGTACAAGCAGGAGCCACAATCCTAGTCAGGGTAAGCTAGATACACAATAAAAGATAACCTGTGCTCACCCTCTGGTAGCTTGGCACAGAGCAGTCAGGCTTATCTAAAGAGGCAATATGTACAGTATTTGTGCAACACACACACACACATACACAGTAACACAATAAAAACACCACAAAAAACCTCCACACAGGTTTGCAAAAATAGATGATTATATTCTGAGCAAAATAGGTTCATAACAACAAAATCCAATAATTGCGAATCGAAATATGAATTTTAAAAGAAGAAGTATAAAAATAGCGCTTAGAAGCAATACCACTTTAGGAGTTACTTGAGGTCGCACTAGACAGGGCCAAAATCAACAGTTTAGGCTGATTGCGATAGAGCACAGGACCGGAGTGCCTTGATCTTGGGCGCAACAGCAAGATGCAGGGTGTTGACGAGCGATGTGACGATGTCAGGCCCACAGTCGAGGTGATGCATCAATTTTCTTCATGCAGTAGGGGCAATGTGTCGGGGTCTGTTGAGCAAAGCGCCGGTTCTGAGTGCGATGGTTCTGAAAACAATGCGACAGATTAATCCACACTGGAGGGATGATGTGTCGATCTACTCCACTCAGTGGAGGCGATGCATTGGTTTGAAGCGATGGTTCCGGATGTGATGCAGCAGTTTCAAGGTGATTAACTGGGTTCCACTCCCGCAACAGGGTCAACGTGCCGGTTCTGCTACACCATATTCATTTACTTTGCTGACCCTCACCCAGCCCTTCAGTGCCTTGTTAGTATAGACTAAGAAGTATGCCCAGGTCTGTGTTGCAATATTGGTACTGGCCCTGAACCTCTGTCAGTTTTTCCCAGGTGTCAGCCCAAACATGTGTCTTCATTTCAGTGTAGCATGTCTGGTCCCCCACCTCCAGTGTGAGAAGTGTATCCCTCCACACTGTGGGCATGTACCTCCATAGACTACCAACCTAGGACTCCTCTGGGACCATGTGCACTCTTAGAGCCACTTCATAGCCTGCAAGCCATTTTGTCAATGTCATCCCACACCACACAACTGGGCACCATATCCTTGGGTATCCAGACTCTGAACTCCTGTGAGGACACTGCAGGTATGATGCCACCATTGATTCTGGACCCTACTTCCAGGGCTGCTATGTCCAGCTCCTTCAAGCTAAGCTCATGGGACAATTTATTCTCCTCAAGGGCAAGTTTCAATTTTGTAAGCTCCAACTTGAGCTTACTCTCCTCCCTCCTCTGGGGACAGGTTCTTAGAGGAGACACTGCTCCCTGCTCTGGGAACCACCACTGCTCCCAGCAAGTCATTGGACCCCTCCACAGGCAGTTCCAAAGCCACATTAAAAGCCTAGAAACAGGCCATCGTCCTCCTCAGGAATTTCCTGCTCCTCCTCTGGACTGTCATCTCCTGCAAACTGGGTCTCTGTCCAGGCCCTCAAAGCTTTCTGCAGCTCCCCCTTCCGGGTGAAGCCTCTTGTAGAAACTTGAAAATCCTTGCAAAAAAATTTCTTAGCTGGGGCACACTGTAAGACTCTAACCTGGCAAGCTCAAAATCAATTACTGCAGGTGCTGCTTCTCCAGAGTGAGACATAATTTAGCAGAAAAATCAAAAGGTTCAGATTGGTCTTAGTACAGAGTTGTAGTGAACAATGAGTTACTATATGATATTGAACAAACACAAGTGCTATTCTCACCGCTAATCACCAATGTTACAAAAGGCATTTCTGACTCTCAGAGTATGCGTCCTGTGCAAGCAGGAACAACAATCCTAGTCAGTTTAAGCTAGATACACGCTAAAAGATAAACTGTGCTCACCCTCTGGTAGCTTGGCACAGAGCAGTCAGGCCTATATAAAGAGGCAATGTATGAAGTATTTGTGCAACACACACACAGTAACAAAATGAAAACACCACAAAAAGACTTCACCCAGGTTTAGAAAAATAGATTATTCTATTCTGAACAAAACAAGACCAAAATGACAAAAGTCCAATAAGTACAAGTCGAGATAGGAATTTTAAAAGAATAATTATAAAAATAGCTCTTAGAAGCAAAAGCGCTTTAGGGGTTACTTGAAATATATGCTGGATGGGGGCAAAGTCAACAGTTCAGGCCGACCACAATGGAGTGCAAGCCGGTGACAAGAGCTGTGAGCAGAGTACCTTGATCCTGGTTGAAATAGCGAGATGTGGGGTACAGATGGGCGATGTGTCGGGCCCGCAGTCGAGGTGATGCATCGATTTTCTTCACGCAGTATCGGCAATGCGTCCAGATCTGTTGATTGAAGTACTGGTTCTGAGCACGATGGTTCTGAAGAAGATGTGCCAGATTAATTCACACTGGAGGGTTAATGCGTTGATTCCACAGCGGTGGTTCCGGACGCAATGCGGCGGTTCCGAGTGCGATGTGGCAGGTTCTACTCCCACAACAGGGTCGATGCGCTAGTTCTTCTACACAGAGACTGGAGATGCTTTCATGTCTCTGGTGCGAGTATCTAGGTCTACTTCCAGTGAACCGGGCAAAGGAGCCTGGTTCACTTTGATATCCCTGAGTATCAAGCAACTGAAGGCAAGCCAACACAGGCCTTTCAAGTCAGCAGTACAGCAGCGTGTCCGTCCTTGATGCAGCACAGCAGTTCTTCCGACAGAGTCCAGTTGTAGGTCCAGAAGTGTCTGATTTTGTGGGGGTCAGAAACCCAGGACATATACCCAAATGTGCCTCTGAAGTGGGGGTGACTTTAAAGAAGGGTCTTTAAAGTGCACATAGGTCCTTTTATCCCAGACCTGGATCCAGACTATCAGTAGGGGGTAATCAGCCCTTCGTGTGGGAAACAGGACACTGCATTTTAAGGGATAAGTGCCAGCTCCCCCCTCCCTTCCTGCTCAAGAAGAGTTGTCAGAATGCATAAGATTATGCAGACACACATAACTTTTGTGTGTTTGTGGCTTTCTAGAGGGAATGTGCAACGTGTAGCTGTCACCCACACCAGACGTGTATTGGAGCTGGCACACAGAGCAGAGAACTGCCCACTTTTTAAAAGTGCCATTTCTAAAATAGTAATGTTAAGTCCGACTTTACCAGTAAAGAGGATTTATCAATATCATTCCAAAGATATAAAACATGGTGCAGTTACTCCTTTCTAATCAGGAATTACAGCTTAAAAATGTATTAAGGAATTTCCAATGTTCACCTATGAGAGGAGTAGGCCTCACAGTAGTGAAAAACAAATGTGAGTGTTTGTCACTACCAGGACATGCAAAACCTAACAGTACATGTCCTACCTTTTGCTTGCACAGCACCCTGCCCTGTGAGCTACCTGGGACCTATCCTAGGGATTACTTATTTGTAATAAAAGGGGAGTTAAGGCTTGGCAAAGGGTTTTAAATGCCAAGTTGAAGTGGCTGTAAACTACACACAGAGGTCCTGCAATAGCATGCCTGAGACAGGTTTGAAAGGCTACTTGGGTGGGTGGCACAACCAGTGCTGCAGACCCACTAGTAGCATTTAGATTACAGGCCCTCAGTATATGGTACACCACTTTACAAGGGACTTATAAGTAAACTAATTAGGTACATTTTGTATTCACCAATGTTACCATGTTTAGAGGAGAGAGCACATATACTTTATCACTGGTTAAGAGTGGTAAAGTGCTCAGAGTCCTAAAGCCAACAAAAGGATGTCAGAAAAAGAGAAGGCAAATCACGTGGAATGTCCCTTCAGCAAGGCCCATTTTCCAACAGTTTCTCTCTGATGAGTTTAGGTAAAAGAGGATCAAGATGTAATGACAAGATTTGTGTAAAAATTCTGTAGTGTATATTAACAAGCAAGATGGGTCTATAATATTTACACAGTGAAGTATCTTTACTGTCTTTGGGAATAAGACAGTTGCCTCTTGAAATGTAACATTAGCAGAGCCATTAGAAATAAAACGGGGGCATAAACACTGTCCCATTTCGTGTTTGGTGGTGGGTGCATGGGCATGCCTGTTTTGGGCAGATCCTACCCATACATATTCAAAAAATAAAAAATACTTGGTGCCTAATGGGCTTACTGCCCCCCCTGGGGGGCGGATCAGGTGCTAGTGCCCCGATTCACCCCCCGGGGGGGCAGAAATATTTTGGTTGCAATTTATTTTGGATAGGGGCATGGTCTTGCCCTTTGTGCATAGCCCCCACCCTTCTTTTATAAAAAAAATCCCTGGTGTCTAGTGGCCTTCTGCCCCAAGGGGAAGATCAGGTTTCATGACCCCATTTGCCCCCCAGGGGCCACAAAGGCTGTCCCTTTTGTGTTTGGGGGATGGGGTCATTGTCATGCCCATTTTGGGGTGGCCCTACGTTAAAAAAAATAAATCACTGGTGTCTAGTGTGCTTTTTGCCCTGGGGTGGGCAGATCAGGGGCTGTTGCCCTCCTTTGCCCGCCGGGGGGGCAGAAAGACTGAACATGCCAATAAAATGTTTGGGGAGAGCAAAGGCCCTTTCCCAAAGGGCTGCCCCCCCATGGCGTCTAGTGGTAGATCCCAGCTTGTGGATCACCTTCCTACAGTGCTCCCCAAGCAGGGATCCACTAGGTACCATTAGAAAGAGGAGATATCCAATGATACTTCTCCTGTGTGTTTTGGTGCTCGGGCTGAGATAGCCCCCCAAACACCGAAGCAGTGAAAGTGAAATGAGCCAATCTGCTCATTGCACTTTCATTTTCAATGTAATGTTGTCAGTGCGCCATGCGCACCAATCATCATAATTCTGAATAAAAAAAAGCCTCTGGCGGCTGGGGAAGCTCCCAAGTCTGAAAAATAAAAACGGAAACCCCTCTGTTGTAAACAGCAGAGGGATTTCCTGGTTGTGTGCACATGACCACCGTGTCTGAGGACAGAACCATTCCGTCCACAGTATGGAACCGGTTAAATGCCGACTTTGCTTTAACCAACTCTTCTAATATCTGTTTGGAAATGTATGTATAAAATGTGTGTTCTAAACTTTTTATTTTGTTTAAAGATAATTTAGAATCATAAAGCATTTTCTTTTTCTGTTTAGAGAAAAATCCATTATAAAACCCTGTGCTTAAGGCTTTAAATGCATTCACAAGACATATATGGGCTAATTTGAGGCTTTATGCATTTTGTAAATTAAAGAGTAAACTGGGATTTCTCACGCCAAACATTAGTGATGGGGATTAGTTCGACATCTGTAAATACAGGAGCATGATCTGAAATCAGTATGGATCCAATCTCAGAACCGGTTAAATGTTGCAGTAAATGTTTGCTTAGAAAAATGCAGTCTAATCTGAAGTGAAATTTATGGACCAGTGAGAAGAATGAATATTCCCTTAATAAGGGTTACTAAGTTTCAATGAGTCTGTTAAAGATAGTAGTAAATTGTAATTGTTGATATAATGTTGGTATACATTTCACCTTAGAAATATTATGCTTGAAAGGATCCACAACATGATTACAGTCACCTGCTCAAATAAAATACTTTTCATTAAACTCTAAGCATTTTTTCTATGTCCTGTCAGATATAGTAATCAACCTGCATTGGGCCATACATATTAAAAATAGATTACTATCCAGTGGCTGTCAGTAACAGCTTGTTGTGAAATGATAGTAACTCTAAATATTAATTACACAATGTAACTGAACCATTTTTCTTATTGGCCGCCAGAGGAATGAGAACTTTCCCAAACCTAATGCTTTTGATGTTTATGAGCTTCTGAATCTGATAAATGGGTTTCATGTAGAAGAGCAAGATATGGTGTATATTTGGCCAAATGTGAAATAACTCACTGTTGTTGACAGGCTATTCAAACCTTTAGCATTCCATGAAATAACTCTGAATGATAAAAATCAATGAAATGTAGATAGATAGGTCAATTACTGAACAATATACAAGCAGAAATAGAGGATATCATGATATTAAAAGAAAGAGAAAAGAAGAAGGAATAGTGAGAAGGGGATACATCAAGATAGGAAACATAGAAAAGGAAAAATGAACAGAAAGAAACAAGAAGATTCCAGAAAAAAAACAGACAATACACACCAAGAAAATGGTGACTGTAGAACATACTTGGGGCTGTGTTACACAAAGTGCCCCGGGAGCGCAACGAGTGATTGCGCCCGCTTTGCTCACCCCCGGGGCATTTTGGTATTACAGAAGGGGCTGCAGATGCTTGTATGTCCCTTTCTGTAATACCTATTGTGTTGGCGCACTTAAAGCACAGGTGCTATCTTCAGGGGACGTTCCCTCATTTGCATGGAGGCATGCCCCATGCAAATGAGGGAATCCCTATGCATCTGCTAGAGAGCAGAGGCAAAGAAGCTCTCAGGAGGTGCACTGACAGTGCGCCACCTAAAAGGTGGCGCACTGTCCCTGCGCCCCTGATAGCAGCCCTCTGTAGGGGGAAAGATGGTCCTATGGGCCCCCAGACAACCCCTTGCAGGCGGCTGTAGTCACTGACTGCACCCGCCTGCAAGGGGATCTATAATCCCCTTTAAAAGTGCAGGGGGGTTGCTACCTGCACAGTGAAAACATGGAGCGGCTTCAAAGCTGCCGCTCAGTTTTTCACATGAATGTGCTGCCCCCAGGACAGCGCGAGTTCGCGGCTGCCCTGAGGGTAGCGCATTCATCATAATATGGCACATTTTCCTTCATTGCACTGGGTGCACCTTTTAAAAGGTGGGCCCCGTGCATGAAAGAAAATGTGCAGAATGTATAATACTGCCCCTGAAGTTGAAAACAGGGATGGGGAATGCAAAGAGGACATAATGATGATGACACTTCCACAGAGCTACAGGAGCAGCAGCATAAGGACACAATTATACAATACTATGATATGGGACAGGCAAAATGTTGAGATCTGTAACAAGAGAGAACAATAAGCAACAGTTAACCTCGATGACTACTGGGCAATTACTTTGTGTACAAAATACAGAACTAATTTTAGCACCAATGGGAAGAGGAGGGCTTTGAGGTATCCATTATTTCCTCTTTGTGGTCAGTGAAATTTTATTAAAGTTTCTTTAGGTCTTCATATGCAATATTTTTGTCTTGATAAGGCACTTCAAAGAAGCACAGGTGGATGAAGCAATAGTGAGCATTTATAGAATAGAGAGAGTATCAGTGAGCCAGAAAAGTTGTATACCTATTTTCCGTCTCTCTCGATACATTCAGAGCAAGAAAGATGCTATGACCCATCCAAGACAATTGTTTTTTGGGCCGTTGCAGTATTGAGAACTTTAAGGAGGACAAGATGCTCTAGGAAAAAAAGCATGACTCCTTTTGGTTTGGAAGAAAAGGATCCTTTTTGGGCAAATCTAGCAACTTGAGAAGAAAGGAGGTAAAAAATGCAATTAGGTCAAGACTGAAAGACTCTTCTGGTAAACCATACATTTTAAGTTATTTCTTCTATTTCAGTTTTTTAACTCTTCTGTTTCCTTTTTTAGCTTGAAAATGTCTTGTAGTATAGAATCAATTTTTGTAGTCACATCTGAAATGTCACTGATAAGGTGTTCCTTTTCTGAAATCATTTTATCAAGAAAAGACCACGTATCGTCAAGAATTTGCAATTTTTGACTAGTTTCTTCCATATGAGGAGGAAAAGCTCAGATTTCTTCTAGCAAAATTTAATGGAGAATGCAGAAGATTTATCATGTGAACAAGGATCTTGTTTCACAATTCTAGTAGTGGGAACAGCGTTAGAACATTTAACTGATTACCCCAGGTCAGTAATACAAGAAGGCATATTGTCTGGTTTAGAAGTTGAAATATCTGACATTGTATTGAGTGATTATGAAGATGCTGTGGGGTCTAAGGGGCATATTAGCAAGAAGAGGCGATAATCATCGCTAACTTTGCTTAGCGTGATTTTTTTTATCGCCGGCTATCGCTGGAATATATCGCCACGCTAACGCTGTATTAGCAACGATTAGCGCTATGGCGATGAATATTCCAGCGATAGCGGGGGAAATGGGCCAACATCGCTGAAAAACCAGCGATGTTGCATGGAGAAGGGAGAACACCTTGCTGATACGACCCTGTGGTCGTATCAGCATAATCCACCCCCATGTTAGGTATGGCTAACACCTGCTAATTGCAGGTGTTAAATAAATGGCGATGACCCGGTTAGCGCGACTTTTCACATCGCTAACTGGGGCCATGGCCACCTTGCTAATAGGCGATAGGCCTGTTAGCGAGTGTTTCCCAGGTTTGTTCGTCGGGAACGCCCACTTTGCATGTCATTAGCGATAAATATCGCTGACATGCAAAGCGGTAAAAAAACGGGCGCTAATGCCCGCAAACTGTCGCTAACTGCTGTTAGAGACAGTTTGCTGATAGGGCGATATAAATATCGCCGCTTTAGCGGCAAAAAGTGACGCTAAAGCGGCGATAGTGCCCTTGCTAATATGCCCCCCAGTTATCAGAGGTCAACAAAATTGATGGCGAACTCAGATAAAGGTGCCCTAATTTTCCCTATAGGGGTATATGATGCAGCGAAGGAAACACGACTAAAAGAAATATCAATATTGCCAGATTTGCTGCTTTGTTTAATGCCCAGATACAGACAAATAGTGAGAGATTGATTTCAGAAATCATATTGCTCCATTTGTGATGTTAAGCGAAATGCCCTTATAAAAATGTTGAAAACATGTAAAATTCAGGTTCCTTGAAGTGGTCATAAGGAAAACAATTGTGGCTTTAGAGTCTTAAATAGCCGCCTTAGCATGACATTTCTTAGGAAGCAGGGGGTTGTCAAGAAAAAGGGTGCACAGTACCTCAACTGCACTGATAAAGTGCTCCATGCATGCTCTGAATGATGAAACAGGACAATACATCACAAAACCCCCAAGAAAAGAGATCTGTTTGGTTAAAAAGTTATCCATTGTTTCCACATACTCGAAAGCTCCGATGTCAGGCAGCCATCTTGTGCGGCAGCATAGCTACGCCCCCTTTCCCCCAGCCTGTATGTTTTTAATGTACCTTGATGTTTTTTTCTCAGTTAAATTCAATGTTCAATCATAGATTGAAACACTTAAGCACATTCAATTAGAAGAGATAAGTATAATACATGGGAACCTCCAATCCTCTTATAAAAGCCCATCCTAAATGTTATTGTCATACTATAGAGTTGGGACAGCTATTGCTATTTTAATTAAATAAATTACATAGCTGCTCACCTGTAATATGTTATTACAGTTGACATCTGATGTTACAATGCCAACTACCAGAGCCAGTAGCCTAGATGAAAGGGAGGTGGTGGAGCATTATTACAGCTGCAATTTAAAAATGGAAATTATAAACTGCATTTACTTCTCAATGTTTAAATGTCTAAAATGATAAAGTGATCAACAGAATGGAGATGTTTGTGGCAATGTTTATTTTTGCTATGCTATAAGTCATTGCAGGAATAAATTATCTTTGTATTTCTCTGTACAATCTGAGCCACAACATTTTCCAATCGAACCTACAGTTAACAGTTTCTAAAATGCTATGTGCGTTTAATTTTGCAGTACAGATTTGTTTTTTATTTTTTAGGTCTCGTCTAGGCAGCGCTTGCGCTATCTCTTTAAGACATGCTGTATTCAGGATATTGGCATTAAGAAACACCCATCTTTCTAATTGTCTCCTTTTACAGTCCTTCGTAAATGGCTGCTTTTCATTGGAAAATATGCTCATTAGACCCTCCTTTTCAACTTTTGTAACCTCCCATGAGGACTGCTGATGTTACATGTGCTATTATGCTTAAGGTTACTTAAAAAACTTCCATAGCACTCTTTCTCTGGTTAGCTTGTCTCTGCTCATGTTAAATGTTTTGTTTACTTCCTATAAACCTTCCCAGCCGCTTTATTTTTCAACTCGCCCATGACTCTTCTCCCCGATCTCCTGGGCCATGCCCAAGACCATCTCACCCCTCCCACTTGCTCACCCCCACCAACCTTCTGAGTTCGGAACCTCTTTCCCCTGTGTATTGATTTTCCTCTCCTCTTTTTTTTGCAGCTTTATACAAAGCGATCTCGACTGCTTTACATGAGCACCGGTTTCATCGCACGAGGTAACATTCTTTTTTTTGTCAGCTCGTTCACAATGGGGCCGCACACACCACTCGTGGGATGCTGCACTTGTATATTGCTAACAGCTGGGGAGCCAGCGGAACATCGAGAGAGGTCGTGTTTGAGAGGTGAAATGTGTACGTAACAGTACCTAAGAAAGAAGCCTCATGAATTTTCCAATAAGATAGACTTTTTTGTGCTCCAAAAAACATATTTGGATAGATTTTATTTTTAATGTTTGGCTCGTAGCAGTTCCATAAAACAGAGGTAAAAACAAAACAACACATCAACAAAAATGTGGGTGCCGAGAGACTTGGACCTTTCTTAGGTACCGTAAATACTCTGTTATAATGAGGCTGATAACTTTGCTCTTGTCCTATGGGCAACTGTGTTCACACTGCGCGAAACGATGCCACACAAAAAAAGATAATATGATTAAAAT
Organism: Calotriton arnoldi; assembly: GCA_963921515.1. Taxonomy (NCBI): domain Eukaryota; kingdom Metazoa; phylum Chordata; class Amphibia; order Caudata; family Salamandridae; genus Calotriton; species Calotriton arnoldi. Next base: position 421,156 of record CAWUFW010012543.1, on the reverse strand, counting down.
ATATATTGCCTATATATCACTCTGAGTGATAATAACACTGATAGAGAGCCACTTCGTTTCAAAATGGCCGCCGACGCGCCCACTCAGCCGCATCACTGATGTTACTGTTGCCACGTTGTGGGGCCATCTCGTGTGCAATCTCTTCGTTGTTTGGGTAGTGTGAGAGCAAAGATGGCGGTGCCCATCAGCGTGGAGGAGATGCAAAGCCATGTGGCGCTAGAGGAGTTGGGGGTTCGCAACGTAAGTGTTTTCACACACGGGAGGATAACAGCTTCTAATCTATGTAGCTGACCGGCGTAGTAGAGTGATTATGGGCTGCCATTTGTTGTACACTGTAGTCGTCAAGGGGCTGTAATATGTAGGTGTGTCTCTTTCGGTCAGCCCTGGCACGTGTTTATTTTAAGGAGGGCCGCTGAATTTATGTGGCACACAAGCATCAAATTATGTGGTTGTTGACATGTATGCAGCTGTTATATTCCATATAGGTACTCTATATAGGCGCAGGTAACATCGCAACCTTTCACCTACATCCGTCCCTACATTACATACATAACGGTTCTTAGGCACTGACCTTTTACCTAGATAGGACACTACACTCAGAACGCGGGTTTTTCCCTGGTTTGATTCTCATACATTATGCATGAGGCTTCTTGGAAGCACAGCAGGACTAACAGTAGGATTACCATCTCCTGTATAATATCTCTGTATAAAGTTCAGGCCCAACGTCATCCTTTGGACCGACACAGTAACACAGCAAGGTAGGACCCCTGGGGAGACCTATGGGTATATACAACACATCTTGCTTAGGAAGATAGAGGACACCGTGACTTCCCGGCTGACACACTGACCAGAGACGCTGAGGTTCCTGCATGCAGACGCTCCAGCTCGCAGTGGTCTAACATCCCTCGCGGGGTGTCCAACTCGAGACCAGGACGGGGTCCCACATTCTCTAAACTCTCAGGTAATGGGGTGGACTAGATCCTAGAGGGATTCTTGGCATAACACCTACACAGATGCTAGGTACATTTAGGTACATCTAGTTAGGGAGACATCGTAGGAGTACGCACTTTTATCATGTGTTTTATGTACATGTATATATTCATGATTTCTGCACGATGGTAGAACTCTACCATCCTTTTACTTTCATAGTACTGCTACTCATATATCTCTGCTACTGTCTAATGGTTCTTGCAGCTCATCTATTATACACTGGAATAACAACTGTTCAATAAATACTTATTGAAACGCCCAGCCTGTTTATTCTGTGTAACTCTCTGGGACAAACTAAGGGGTAGATCTACAAGAAAGTGCCGCAGCGCGGCACCACAAGCCCTTTTGCTGCGCCACGCTGCGGCACTTTCAGAGCACAGGAATGCAAGATATCTACTATGATATGTCGCATTCCTGTGCTCTCCCCTACGCTGGCTCACAAACAGCTGCCTGCGCCATGGGGAGATTGTTTTTGTGCAGGAAGGGGCACCTTCCTGCACAAAAACAATTACTACAGGCATTTTCCTCTTTCAATGCGTGCTGTAAAATGCAGCACGCATTGAAAGAGGACAAAACGAAGAGAAATGAAAACATTTCTCCTCGTTGCAAACGGACGCATTTCCAGATTTACGATTTCTCGTAAATCTGGAAATGTGTCTGGTTCCATTGGTGTTGCGTGGGAACACCCACAGCAACACCCATGGAACGCCCCTTTCACACAAAGTGCTGTGTGTAAAGGGGCCATATTTACAAGGACAGGAAAAGCCACGCAGGGTGGCTTTTCCTGTCCTTGTAAATATGGGGCAGGGAAATGCGCTGCCAGTGCATCACAAAAAGTGACGTACTGGCAGCGCAAGGGGCTTGTAAATCTGCCCCTAAGTGAGCACGAGTGACTGAGCGAAAGGTAGTATATTGTTTCCACGATTCTGAGGGATCAGGGTTGTCATGTTCTGAGGTTGCCAGAATCTATTCTCTCCGTGATACGAGGAGATTATAGTGGCACTATGAGCTAGCTAATACAGACAGGTGAACGTATCCGGTGGGGGTTCACGGAATCCGTCCGCCACCAATCCCACAGTTTATGTTATCCAAACGCGCAGATCCTGTATAGGTAATATAGGAACTACACGGCATGGCACCGCCAACGTTGGTTGGGTACTTATTTAACAGTAGAATCTGAGTAGTTCAGTCGTGCTATTCTCAGAGACCCCTACTCACAAAACACCAGAGACGTCTGGAGTGGGTGGGCACATACTCCGCCACAGCTGAGTAGGCTAAAAAATCCTATTTATTGGCTATTGGTTAATCACGCTTGTAGGACACATTGTTCCTAAATTGTGCAAAAACACCTTATCTTAGTTCCCTTGAAAAACGTCTTCTTTACAAAATGACTGAGGACAGAAATAACGGAGAATTAGACCCAATGCAACAAAATCTGCCCCTCACAGACGAGGACGATGCAGGCGCAATACAAATTGCACCAAACTTTAGAAATACAGTCACCCTGAAACTACTAGCGCATGGTTTATCAGCTAGGGGTGGCATAGTAGTTTTTGGGATTGAGGCACACGAATCAAACAAAACAGAGGTATTTTATTTGTGGGTTACATTCCCAGCAGCAAATGCAAGAACAAAAACATTTCACTCCTACACGGATGGAGATGCACCAGCGGAATATTATCTGTTCGAGGATATAGAGGTTCGGCTCACATACCAGGAACACTTATACTGGTTTAAATGCGCCCTACCCCACATAAGAAGAAGAGTAAGACTCGGCCCGCTCGGAAGAGAAGGGGCAACATGGCCGATATTAGCGGCCTACACACCACATCCTGACATTGACACAATGCCACCAGGAGACTTACTAATACAACATAAAGATTTAATTAAAATATACAGAAATTTGGCGCAATTCGTCATGAGGACACTCACAGTCCAACCAGAAATAGTTGCAACAAATGGAAATTCAGGGTACAGCAACTAAAATTACACCACAAACATTACACGCAGTGATGGGTAAAATGCCCACAAAACGTGAACAAATACCATTCTGGGTAGCTCAGAAAATAACGCAGCTAGAGGCAGTATTCCTGAATACTACCACGTATGAAAAACACAGAATGCTAACAATCTGCTTGCCCATGGGGATAACACCACAATTAGAGGATTGTACCACTTGGGGTACAGTCTTTGCTGCCATTTATACCAGAACTCATGGTATCCCGTCATTAGCAGTAGTACCTGATGTATTGAGACAGATACAAAATGAGTAGGGAGCAGAACCTGCCCTAAACTTAGGGATGAAGTTACTAGGTAACCATGCCCAGGTATCAGCCATAATACTAGCTAACATTAAGGGGGAAGCAGCTTCAGTGGCCATCTGCCAACGCCTGAGGGAGTTCGATCCTTTAGAACAGGAACACGAACTACCCAAAATAATTGAAACCGCGTATGCAGAGTTAGGCAGAGACAGTTTGGGTGGGAAAGCATTAAAACCACAACTGATGGGCAGACCTGAAAAGGACACTTCCAAGCAGACACCTGCTTCAACTAAGAAGAAGTGGGACAGTAAAAAACAAAACTTAAAAGGAAACTGATCTCAATCCAGAGGTAGATCTCCTCCACAGGAGCCCTCCGGAAAGAGGTATAACCTTAGGAATAGGAATAATATTAGGAAACCTGACAGTTATCAAGATACTGATTCACGTTCCTCTTGTTCCTTTCAGGGTTCATCGAAAAACTCTGAGAGGGAAGGATGGTCAGAAAGACAAGAAGAGAGTACAAAGTCCAGAGACAAGCAGCAAGCTCAAGAATACACTTCTAAAAAAGAAGAAAAACCAAAGCAAAAGCCACAGTTCAAAAAGAAGAAAGTTGCAGGTCTAAAGATCAGACATACCCAGAATTCTGAGGACTCGACTACTGAACGTGGAATGGGCTCTGACGATGCTAGACAGTGCGGCAGAAATAACAATAGCTCGCCAGAACCTGAAGGAATTTCTGGTGACAGCAGACTTGAATGATTATATCATGGTGGAAACACCGGGTACTAGGGTAAGAGTCCCTCATAAAGTATATGAAATAACGCTCCAAATGGAGGGGGACAAATGTAGAACAGTGAGAGGTCTCTTTTGGGAGAACCTGACGTTTGGCTATGATATTTTATTAACTGAACAAGATTGGCCGCCAGCATTCGTCATGGATTGCTCTAAAGGAGAAACAGTAGTTCTTCTGGCATTCTCATACCATATTCCCAGGCACTTGCAACACACATTTGCGCAGGAGTGGGCGGTAGCCCAGGCTCCGACATTATATAAAAACCATGTTGGATGGGATGAGGATTCAACCCACGACATAATGCCTATAAAAAATACTCCAACTGCACAAAGGCAGTATCCAATAAAGCAAGAAGCTAAAAAACAGGTCAGGGAGATCTTAGATCAACTTGAATACCAAGGGGTGATTGAAACTTGCACCTCACCAATGAACAATCCTTTGTTTCCTGTCATGAAACCTGACAATTCATATCATCTAGTTTTAGATTACAGACATTTAAACACTTGCACAATGACATTTGCAGTCCAAAATGCACACAGTGCCCCATTAATGAATAACATTGTGCGGAGAAAATATAAAACAACACTTGATATCTCAAATGGATTTTTCAGCCAAAATATAGCGCCTGAAAGCAGGTATCTGACAGCCTTCTCAGCGCTAGGGACCCAGCATCAATTTTGTTGACTCCCCCAGGGGTATAAGAACAGCCTGGGGTTGTTTTCGGCTAGAGTAACTGAGTTACTTCCAAATTTGGATGAAGAGGCATTGTCCTATGTGGATGATATTTATCTAACGGACGATGACCTAGAGGAACACTTGAACAGAGTGAATACCATTATTGTGGGATTTGCATCTGAGGGCTACAAATTCAACTTTAAAAATCAAAAATTGCCCACCTTAGTGTCCTGTTTTTAGGATATGAGCTTTCAAGTGAAGGAAAAATCCTGGCAGACAATTTTTTTGAAAAATGTGCGCTGCTCCAACCTCCAAAATCATTGAAAAACTTACAATCAATACTGGGATTCCTAAATTTTGGTAGAACATACATTTTAGATTACGCAGAAAGAGTAAAACCTTTCTACGATTTATTAAAACCTGATTTTTCTGTAAAACAATAGACACAGGAACATACCGATACACTTCGTTCCTTACAAGCTGACATGATAGCTTCCAAACACTTACAGACACGCGTAAACGTACGCAACCTGGTGATCCGTATAGTTGCGGGTCAATCTGGGTACACCTAATTAACATATAATGAAGGTGAAACAGTACCAATTGCATACAAATCACATTTGTAGACAAATTCTGAGATGCGCTTCGCATCTACAGAAAAAATTCTAACAGCAGTCCAGACTGCTGTAGTGAGAGAAAGAGCCCTGGCTCAGGGGAAACGAATAATAGTAGTGACTCTGGTTTCAGCCTTAGAGGCTGCGACAAAGGCAAGTGTTCCTAATGCTAAAGCTTTACATCCGAGATGGATACAATGGGCTAATTCTCTCACTGCAACAGATGTAGAATACAGGTATGACCCAAATTTAAAGACACAATCATTCCTGTAATACGAACAAGAATATCCTCTACCGAACTAAATAATGCCTCTAGATCTGTATGAATATATTATTTACACTGACGGATCTGCTCAACCAGCCATAGGCAGTAAGCAACAATATAGCGCCGCATGTGCAATCGTTAAAGGTCACATGCGGGATGGAAAGTTCCACCCAAGTTGCACAAAAACGCAATCTCTAGGAGACTGCACAGCACAGTTGGCAGAGTTAAAAAAGCTGATACTGGCAATGGGAAATACGGATAGAGAATTCCCCACACTAATTGTGTGAGATTCCTTTTACTGTGTGCAGTCTTACAATGAATATTTGCAGTACTGGGTTCAGAATGGGTTCAAAGATGCAAAAGGTGGCACAATTAAGCATAAAATGCTGTGGGAACAGGTAGTGGAGTTGAAAACCGAACTACCGAGGGCTCACGTGATACATACACTGAGTCATCAGCGTGATGTCATTCACGTTGAAGGGAATTTATTGGCTGATGAAGCCGCAAAGGGGGCTATACGCACGGCTTCCGTAGCTGCAATCACTCGTTCTAAAACGAGAATAGACGGTGAGATTATGGTAGCTATTAATGCACCCGCAAAAACAGCGGAGCAGTACCAAAAAGGTTTCCACTCAAGTACTCCTACAAGTTAGATGCCAATAACATTCAATTTGCTCAGATTCCTGGAGTGGGGGATAGAGTAATTCCAAACATGGATCGTAGGTTAGGTTTAATTCTAGCAGCACACAAAGGGATAGGTTCTGCACATGCAGGAGTTACAGCGACTGTTTCTTTGTTGAAACAACGCTATTGGTGACCTGGATTAACAAAGCAGACTAAAGACAAAGGGGCCGATTCCGATCTCAGCCGGTAGGGCTCCGATTCAGATTCGGCTTAACCGGATCCGATTCGGAGCCCTATTTCCCAACCGATCCGTACGCGCGTCCGGACGAGCGAGTACGATGCGAAATCGCCGACCGACTCGTTCGGGCGTCCCAACCGCTCTGACCGACTCGTCTCCGGGTCGAACCGCACCGACGACTCGCTCGGACACGACTCGCACCGCGCAATGGAGATGTTCCCCGGCCGGGTAAGTACGATGCGCGCCGCGAGAAGTCCGACCGAAACGCGCCGTCCGGCTCGAAAGAGCAGTCGGAGCCGTACTTCGGGGGTCCGTGTCGGACCCCTCTGTACGCGTAGCCGTGCGAGTCGCACACAGGGGGGACCCATGTGTCCCCTACCTGTGCGTGTACGGCGCAAGTCGCCTCGCCGCGTACCCGCTGTAGGGGCGCCCTTGTTCGCCTCGCACCCATTGAGGCAATGGAGCCCGCGTACGCGTTGTACGACCGGCTCCCATTGACTTCAATGGGAGTCCGACCGACTCGAGTACGATAGCATACGGACGCATCGTACTCGTTCGGTCGGGCTGCACGGGTCCGATTCGGTCGGAAATCTCTCTGGGTCCGGCTCGGTCGGAGAGATTTCCGGCCCGAATCGGAATCGGCCCCTATGTCTTGAAATGCGACATCTATCAGCAGATGAAAGGTTCCACCTTAACACGTCCAGCGCAGACACTACTGTTAATATCTGACAAACCACTAGCGTGTGTTTACTTGGACCACTGTGGCCCCTTACAAAGAGATGGGGTTTACAAGTATATCATGGTTGCAGTGGATTCCTGCTCGCGATTCCTATGGGTATGGCGCCAGCGCTCGGCTGACGCTCGAACTGTTATAAAAGATTTGCGAGTCTTTATAGGGACATACGCAATTGGCACATTACATTCTGACCAAGGCACTGCGTTTAGCTCTCGGGCTTACAAGGACGCCATGCGAGGATTGGGTGTAGCATTGTGGTACTCATCTCCGTACCATCCTGAGGGAAATTCGATAGTGGAGAGAAAAACCAAGACTTAAAGCAATCTTTAACAGCTAGAGTACTAGGCACGGTGAAAGTTGGGTAAAACATCTGTATGGAGTGCAGCGTGCTCTTAACAACATGCCAAGAAGTTCTCTAGGGGGTGTCACTCCATATGAGGTCCTATTTGGTACAAGAATGTGGGTACCTGATCTTGATTGTGAAGGCACAGTGGCGGATGAAAAGCCTTTTGACATCCATGATCGTTTGGCTGTTTTACAGGATCTAAGTGAATCCAGGACACAACAAAGTCATGTCCATCTGAAGCAGACCGCCTCTGGGGAAGTCAAATCAATCACGGCAAGACCTGTCTGGATCGCAAAAGTCAGGGATCTGGTCAGAGAGAAGATAGCGGACAAGAAAGAATTTGGGCCATCATACAGAAAGCCTGTACCGGTCCTAGCAATTAAAGGAACAAGAACTGTACTTCTACCGCCTCTTGCCGGAAAAAAGGAGAAAAGATTTGTCTCAATTGACCTAATCAAATCACACTATGTGGCCGATACTAAGCAGTAGGCCACGTGGACTCCAAAGTAGCAGATGCCCTCCTCTCGCTACAATCCAAGAAGTTCAAACGGAAAGACTCATCATGTTCGAAGAGCCTCCAACACGGAATGAAGGACTAAGCAACAATGCTATGGAACTCGTTCCTCTTGAACCTGAAGTTCAAATTCAAAATCAAACTCAAAATCAAAATCAAACTCAAAATGAGAAACAAATTGCAATTAGACCAACTACAGATGTCTACGTCAACATGCCTCAAAGAGAGCAAAGTACGATTTCTACAAATCCTGATACAATACCAACAATTGTTCGAACTGCTTCTGGCTACTTCATAAACTTTGATACGTTTTCTTTGGATCGAAGCGAACCGGAAACGACGCCAGCCAAAAAATCACGCAAACAGCAAATAAAAGACTTTATGAAATTTCTTAAAAAGACTTACCTGGTGTCACCTTGGGTAGAACTATGGATAATCACCGGGATACTTTTCTTTCTTTTCTGGGTAGGCTTGGTAATAGTTTTTAGTATGCTTATTATTGGGAAATACATTCGACAAAGCTCTGCAGCCAAAAAGGTGAATTTACTTTTAAAACCACACCAATCATCTCATCGAGAACAAAGAGACTTGTCATCAGTGAACATTACAGCAGTTCCTATACCTGAAGGTATAGTGTGGGACAAGGTTGATTTCGATATATTTGGTCCGACAAAAATTTTAAGAATTCCTCATTTATTTAAAATATCATTAAGTGACATCATTACCTCCAGTACATTTTCTGATGCTTGAGATTTTGAAACTGTTAATGACGTTATCTGATTTGGAAAAATCTGCTGCATTTTCTATTAGTGAAACATTGGAAAGCACATCAGATTTCGAGAGTATGTATTTTTATCAACACTATGGTCATCACTTTTTGCAAAAATCTGCTAATCCTAGAAATGTGTTCACATACCACCAGTGGGAACATTGTCCGACACCGCCGAAAGGCAGTTCAAAAACATTTACACAGAAGTTTCCATATTTTTCAGGGTTTAATATGTCTGACCCAGCCTCATATTATTATAAGGTTGCACCAACATCAGCACAGAAAAATATGTTAACAAACACCAAACAGATTTACTCTGCTGCTTTTATTGCCCAGTTGTCCGAACAAGGTTTCGACTTATGGAAAGACACCATAGACTTAAAATCAGTCTGGGGTACTAGAGAATGGCAGGTACAGGGAACAAAAGCTTTGTTTAGAGCATGCCTCATCCCTCAACAAATCATGTTTTTGAACGAGACAGTGCAACAGACGTCTTGCCTTGGACTAGCGAAGAACAAAAACTTGAACACACCTTGGATGCCAAATCCAACACACACCAAGGACAATATAACATCACAAAAAGAGATTACAGTAGATTATATTATACAATACAACAGATCAGACCCCGATTGGAGAAAATGGTTGATTTGGCACACAGACACTAATAGCTGTCAAGCAAGATTCATGGGTAAAACCGAAGGGTTTAGTATCCATAGGCCAGATCCACGTTATGTACAAATACAATGACATCCTATAGTGTTGGGAAGTTGTGCCTTGATTGGCTAAAAACCTCAGCACTCACACAGGTGAAACAACACTTATCCTTACTGTCACAGGATGTGGATCTTAGGGATTTTCTAATGGGTCCCAGGAAGCCACGTCAGAAATGTTTCTATTATGCTGTCTACAATGAAATTTGGAAAATATCCCAACAAGAGGCCGCAGAGAGGTTACGGGAAATAGACCGTATAAATCTAGAAAAATCTCTAGCAGTGGTAGACAATGGGTTAACTACATTGACCTCCAGGATATATTCCTTAGGCAACATTGTATCTTCTGCGATAGACATACTAGAACAAGATTTGGCCATATTACAACACGGGCAATCACAGTTACGTTCTATTATGTTGTTAAGCTGGACGCTGCAATCTTTGCGTGCAGGCTACGTGCCTTGGCGTTTTATCAACAGTACGTCTCTGTTTTCTGAATACAATCTAACAGATAAACAGATAGAAATGGCACAAAGGGGAGCAAAATATACAATGCTGCATATCGAAAAACTGGATTGATTACCATTCACAGTGGCAGAATCGCCATCTACAGAATGGCTAATCCATGGCCACATAACTCTACCGGTCACTACTTTTCAGATTCAATATTGCCTTGAACAAACGCAGGCAGGCAGATATGAAGAAATGGGTAAGGAATACATTAAGGAATCTTGGGAATTACTATACAGATTTTGATGCCGGAGTGGGGATTGAGAAGTGTTTCTGAGCGGTACAAACTGTGAGAATGCTTCAAGTGGATCACTCATATGCCAGGATATTATGTTGCACGGAGCTTGTAATGGTTCTGTGGCAAACCTGTCCTGTCATTTGAAGGGTGCCCCACCTGCAGTGACTACTCCAGCATTCAGGCTACTTTCAAATTGGAGTTACTTGATGCTGAACAGTCAAGGCTGCTGTGGCATGTTCCCGTGCATCGCATATCTGGTAACCGTGAGCTCCAGGGTTACTTGTTGTATGCAAGTATTGTTTCCACCGACACATACAGTCAGGGAGGCGCCGTTATGTCCTTCACTGAATGTTTCCTTAATACGGTTTGATACTCTAAGCAGAATGAAAGCCATTCTTCTACAGGAGTCTGTGCCCTTAACCTCAGCTCGAGAGGCTTTTGATCTTCAACTTGCAAGGTCTTCGGCAGAGATACAGGCGCTCATTCATACTAACTGCCCTATCCATTTCGCAGAAATGGTGAATCGTATCTTTAACATGTCTGATACGACAGGCATTGTCCACCTATTTAAGACCATAGGTTCTGGACTTCTGAGCACCTTTCAGATGGTACTTGGAGTTATACCAAACTTCATACACTCCGTATTCGGAAGCATCTTTGGAGGACTTCCGCTGATCCTGTTTCTAATAGCAAGTATCCTGATTGTTTTCTATTTGCTACGCAATGGACGTCCCAGTCACCAAGGCGATGGAAAGAACACTCCTGGAACGTAAATACCGTGACTGCATGGTACAACTTCTAGGCACGCCTCGCCTAAGAGAACTAAGTGAATCTTGGTTCTTGTCATTTCGACCGGTCTGGATAGACTGCACCTTACCTGTCCTCCGATGCCTGTTTTGCGGTGAATAAGACGTGTTAGACCTTTGTTTGACACTACCATCATGTGCGCCACCGTACGTGAATGCTTTACTGGACCCAATAACGGCCCATGTTCTGCAGTGTCCTCAGCGTATTCCAATGTTGATGGCGGCATTCCTTGAGCCACTACGGGTAGTAACTGCACCTGTTGGTCTGAACACCGGCTACTCCTCTGACACCCAGGCTTTGGACGGCGCACAGGCTGCCCCAGCACCGGCTGTGGACAGCGTGGAACATCTGTGCTCAATTGATGTGTTCTGCGAGGTGCTACAGGGGCCGTCTACTGCGGAAGCAAGCAACGAAAATGTTGCGTCTACTAGCCAGGATACATAAACATTTGGACTCATTTGGCTCGTTGTGTGCTGGGAAAAATTTGCCCTTTTATAAACAAGCTCAAATTTGGAACTATGGAACTAAATTGACATTCCTTTAATTTTTTGGGCATTCATGGCTTTATAATGCTTATAGTGATCCGGACTACATCAACGGACATTTTAGAGCTAGGGCTTTCAAACTTTTTTTTAAACAGTTTAAAGTTTTTTTAGAACATTTTAGTTCGAAAGATGTTTTTATAAACTTTGTGCGTACCGCTATCTAGTCATGTTAGTAGTACAGTAATAGGTTACATATGTCGTCCATTCGGAAGAGGAGTGGGTGTTATATTCCATATAGGTACTCCATATAGGCGCAGGTAACATCGCAACCTTTCACCTACATCCGTCCCTACATTACATACATAACGGTTCTTAGGCACTGACCTTTTACCTAGATATGGCAATGCACTCAGAACGCGGGTTTTTCCCTGGTTTGATTCTCATACATTATGCATGAGGCTTCTTGGAAGCACAGCAGGACTAACAGTAGGATTACCATCTCCTGTATAGTATCTCTGTATAAAGTTCAGGCCCAACGTCATGCTTTAGGCCGACACAGTAACACAGCAAGGTAGGACCCCTGGGGAGACCTATGGGTATATATACAACACATCTTGCTTAGGAAGATAGAGGAGACGGTGACTTCCCGGCTGACACACTGACCGGAGACGCTGAGGTTCCTGCATGCAGACGCTCCATCTTGCAGTGGTCTAACATCCCTCGCGGGGTGTCCAACTCGAGACCAGGACGGGGTCCCACATTCTCTAAACTCTCAGGTAATGGGGTGGACTAGATCCTAGAGGGATTCTTGGCATAACACCTACACAGATGCTAGGTACATTTAGGTACATCTAGTTAGGGAGACATCGTAGGAGTACGCACTTTTTATCATGTGTTTTATGTACATGTATATATTCATGATTTCTGCACGATGGTAGAACTCTACCATCCTTTTACTTTCATAGTACTGCTACACATATATCTCTGCTACTGTCTAATGGTTCTTGCAGCTCATCTATTATACACTGGAATAACAACTGTTCAATAAATACTTATTGAAACGCCCAGCCTGTTTATTCTGTGTAACTCTCTGAGACAAACTAAGTGAGCACGAGTGACTGAGCGAAAGGTAGTATATTGTTTCCACGATTCTGAGGGATCAGGGTTGTCATGTTCTGAGGTTGCCAAAATCTATTCTCTCCGTAATACGTGGAGATTATAGTGGCACTGTGAGCTAGCTAATACAGACAGGCTAACGTATCCGGTGGGGGTGCACGGAATCCTTCCGCCACCAATCCCACAGTGTATGTTATCCAAACGTGCAGATCCTGTATAGGTAATATAGGAACTACACGACATAGCTGACATTATTTGCATTATACCAGGTCTTTAAGTGGGATGAAAATTCTGGGGGGATGGGGTCTCTCAAAGGGGCATGGCCTATGTAATCAAGGGTGTGGCTTAAAACAGTAACTAAAAAGATGCGTTTAGCATAGTGTCCCACCGACTGGCATTTTGCTGCTTCTCTCATTGCATCCAGATATACAATACAACTAATAACATTACACCTACAACAAGCCAAGACTATTGGCTTTGTCAATGGTTGTTAGTTGCAAAAGATAAATAAGCAACACTGTAACCCAACTTTCCAGGGTGCCTCACATACCACTGACTTCACCTCAGTTCTACAGGCCTTTCAAATACTGTGGCCTGCTAAGAAGCATCCAGTCTTGCATGTTTGCCAGCCGCCTGTGGTCACACAATGAAGGGAGCAGGTGCAGCGAGTAAGTATTGGTTTGGGAGCTTCTCATGGTAATGACCAGGGCACCAACGGCAGAAGCCTCAACACACATCCCACTGATATGTACATACGTGGGCTACTTTTCTATAGTGCAAATCTAGCTACAAGGCAATGTAGTGTTGCTAAGGAGCAGAGTTTAATTTGCATAAAAAAATGCAAGTGGCCAACATTTTTCTTAGGAAGCACGCCGCCCAATTCCACCACTGGTATGGGATGTTAATCGATGGGCGCTTCCATATATTGTGACTAAAGCTGTACTTTGATTTTGATTGACTGCAGGGCACTCAATACATTCAGCCACTAAAACAATAAGCCAAATTGCCATGTCTGGCAGAATATATGAAAATTCCTTTGAATGGTGAATATATGAAAATTCCTTTGAATGGTGAATGTTTAGTGCCATGCAGCCTTAGCACCCTTTGGTGTTCGCCACATCAGCTTCTTCTGACTATTTAAGGCAAATGCTGACATTTGTATTCAGACCCTGGAGGTACAGGGTTAGTCTATGAGCCCATGAGCCCATTCAACCCTAGGCCTCTCAGTAGGTGGGACCAGACTCCAAGCACATTTTAGAATCTCTTCCTGGATTGTCACGGGCGTGGGGGGCTGCATTCTGTTTGCATTCCAGGTAAATGGATGCATACTTCCCCCTCCCCCTCCTCCATAGAAGAGGCCGCGGGGCAGCGTAGGTGACATGGGGGCAATTTAGAGTTGGCTCAGATCCCACTCTCTTGTTTCATCACTCAGCTTCCTTATTTGGTTTTAATCAGAGACTTCAGCACATCACCTATTTACATTGCAAATCAGGCAGGCAGGACTCCCAATGCCAAAATACTCACTTGTACAGACTGGAGTTATCCAGAGAGCCACAGAGCATGAAACTGGATAAATTGTTTACATATTAACTGCCACAGAGTTAAGATTTTTTTTCACCCAGAGGGTGAGGGCAAAAATGGAGAGCCCAATGGGGACCCGTTTCAGCAGCTACTTTTTAGAACTGCGGGTGCTGAGCACCGGCAGGCCCGGACCACTTAAAGCCCTGATAATAACTCTATTGAGTTTGAAACTTGCCCTTCGTAGCGATAAATACAACCTTTTCACACACTTCCTCATGATGACACCTTTGGGACATCCCCTTCAAGAACTTGTCCCATTTTAATTTCTGTTACTTGCTTTCTGGATTCAGCACACTTACGGGCACTGATCCTGTTACTAAGGGTAAGGGCAGTATTTTAATGTAGTGTTCTGTTCTTGGACTTGGTACCTTGTCAATATGGTGTGCCAAGTGATTGGTAGGTGGTTAACTATGTGTTGTCCCTGAGCATGTTAAGCAGTCAACTCCCTTTTACTCTCCTTGGAACTCACTGTGTGACGCAGATCCCAATTCAGCAGTATTCAAGCTGGGTGAATCATTCAACAAGTTTTGAACATAAGGGGCTATTAAGAGGATGCTCTTCTCCAGTGTACAGTACTTAGATGTTTCCTTCACAATTCACCTAACCCGTAACAGCTATATGATGATAAAACCACGTCTGGATTTTCGGGTGTTCTTACAAATCGTTGGAGTCACCAATTTTCACAATTTTCAGGCTTCAGGGCCCAAAAAACACCACCCTCTGACACCTTGAAGTATTACACTCTACACAACACGACTACACTACACAAACTGTAGCCTCATAAAGGACATACTTGAAGGCAGTGACGCCTGAACTTGCCTGCCAGGCCCCTGTAGGTGTTCTCGGTTTTGGGTACTTTTGGAACTCTATTACTTTTAATTTTAACTCAAGCAGTAAACTAGTGGTATATTTACAGTGGCAAACAACATATATAGTTTTCCTGCTTACCTTGCCAGTTCGAGGGCTGGGGTTATTTTCTCTGGCCTCTGTCTGGCCTTTCATCCTCGATTCACCCCTCCGAAATTAAGCAGAATAAAATGTTACACTCCATAGGACACAATCCCACTTCACATAATTCCAGTACACTTAATGCCACTTGATGAATATCCACATCATTCCACTGCATGCCATGCCACATGATTCCACTACACTACACAACTCTACTCAACATCACACTATTACACGCCACACAATTACACAACAAACAATTCCAATTCAACACCCATAATTCCAATCCACAACACATACATCCACTTCACTCCATAAAACCTAGCTAAAACACATTGACCTTGAAAATGCCAATAACCCTCTAAAATGTAAAGCTATCCACACCGTTCCATGCCACACAATTCAACTCCACACATTTCCAATCAACACCACATAATGCGACACCAAACCGCATATTACAATTCAACAACACAACACACCCCATACATCCAATCCACACCACACAATTCCACATTTTGTCATAAAATTCAACAACACACCACATAATTAAACTCCACTGTACACCAATCCACAACACAAAATATCATTCCATATAATTACACACCATAACACACAATCCCACTCCACATAATTCCAATACACACAATGCCACATAATTCTGCTACACAAATCCACTCTACACCACACAATTACACACCACACAATTACAACTAGCTAATCCAATCCGAACGAGATCATTCCACTACACACCACATACATACATTCCATAACACATAGGTAAAACACATTACCATTTACTATGCCAATAGCTCTAACTGAAACAAATGCAAGACCCATTGCATTTCCAATGCGCTCTCTCATAACATCAGTGCGCATAGGTGGTTTCAGACTATCTCTGTGAATCTCAGCAGAGGGTTTTCACTAGGTATAATACACAAATAACCCACTTATGCTGCTGTCCCAGGTATCACTATCTCCTCATAACCAAACCTATCTTCCACCATTCTTCCATGAACATCTAACACAAGTTTAGCTATCTTTACAAAAACTATAACATACAGCCTCCAACACTGGCTGCTTCACTATAACTGGTTATCCATGAGCTTCAAACTATTTTATAAGTAGCTGACGTATCAGCCCTTTAACACCAAAATGCACCTTGACAATAGTAGTTTTCTTTTAAATGTATTATAATAATTACCTTAATTTACAACCTTTATAGAAATATTTATAGTAGGTGTACTAGGCTAGGCAGTATATGATGCATTATTGTTTTTATTTTTTATTTTTTTATTGATGCATCATTGTATTCCAATTTTCATACTTCAAGTCACTGAGCAAAGGCTTGGAAGTTTTATTTTATTTTGCATGTGTTCTTTACTTATATTTCTTTATGTTTGTTATCATAGTTACCGTTGTATTTTCAGTCGCCGTGTAAGGGCTTTCAAATGTTTTTTCTGAGTATTTAAAGCTACACAGTTGACGGGACCTTGTTGAAAAATGTCAGTATTCTAATTACATTTTGATATTAAGTCAGTGTGTTAAAGCTTTAAAGGTTTGCTTGGTTTATTTTTGGGGACAATATGGTACATCTTTGTGCGTTTGGTAAAGTTATTAGCTCTCTTCCGTAACGCCATTGCTTGTTTACAATACAATACATCTCTCCCTCGCAATTTCACCAACCCAATCATCTCTCTCTCACACGTCCACTACCCCTCTCATCTCTCCCTCACATTCCCCCCTCATCTCTCCCTCTCTCTCACACTCCCACTGCCCCTCTCATCTCACAAACCCACTTCCCCCTCTCATCCTTCCCTCACACTCCCTTTCTATACTACCTGCTCACACGCACTACCTTCCTGTACCTCCTCACGCTTTGCACTGGTACAGCTCTCGCCTCACCCCAACTGCCTCTGGGTGCCCTTCCCACTCATCCCTCTATCTCTCACTCTCATACTCTCTCTCACCCATCTCTCTTGCTCTCTCATTAATTGTTCCCACCTCTCTCATATGATTGATTTCAGGTCTTCGAGCACAGTTTCTTTCCTGTGCCTTTTCAACATTTCCGTCTCTTAAACTCACTCTCCACTTCTCTTTTTGGAGTGTCTTTTGCGTACACAGGCATCTGTTGCCTGCTCTTGCCTGCTCTTGCCTTCTTTCTTTCTTTCTTACACATTTTCTGCTCCTTTGTCTGGAATTTCATTCACCACTTCCTAGACAACCTACCTATCCCTCTCTATCTTCCTGTCTAACTATTCTGTGCACCTCTCATCCCTATCTATTCACCATGCCACATAATTCCACTATACAAATACACTCTCCAACACACAGTTCCACAACTAACAATTCCAACACAACCCACATAATTCCACTCAACACAACATACATCCACTCCACTCCAAACCAAAACACATGGGTAAATATATTGTAATTTACAACGCAAATAGCTCTGACTCTCGCAAATGAGAGACCTATTGCATAGCAAATGCATTGCAAATGTTCTTTCTGATCTGCAATGAGCATGAAATAGCAAGACATTAATGATCTGATGATTTTGTGAGAAGAGTGATGACTAAGGGTGGGAGGTTAACTCCGCTCCGCCAGCGGAGTTTGCCGAGTTTTAGAAGCCCACACTCCATTTGGAGTGCGAAGGTTTCAAATACTCTGCACTCACAGCGGAGCGGAGTTTACTGGTGCCACTTGGGAGGAGCCTAGGACTTACCTCCCAAATGGTGACTATCCATGGCGGTGCAGCCCAGCTGCCAGTCTCTCCTAGCCGCCACTGCCTTCCTGCTCCTGCTGGCTGCACTCCACTTAGAAGCCTGAGCCTCCGCTGCTCCTGCTCGGAAGGACTTCATTGCGGGAGCCTCAGCCAGCTTAGTGCTAACCCCAACTCCAAGGACAGCAAGAACTGCAGTGTGCCTGCTGTATTGCGTGAAGTCATGCCTGACCCTATCATGGGATTTCTTTGGGACAGGCATGCCTTTAAGCAATATGACATGCGCACTGCAGTTCTTGCTGTCCTTTGAGTTGGGGTTAGCTGCTGCACTAACCTGGCTGAGGGCAGCTCCCACATTGAATTGCGAGACAGATCAGTGGAGGCTCAGGCTTCTAAGCGGAGTGCAGCCAGCAAGAGCAGGAAGGCAGTGGTGGCTAGGACTCGGGACTGACGGCCGGGCTGCACAGTCGTGGATAGCCAGTGCAACCAATACCCACCCACCAAGTGAAGGAGGAGGCTCAGGAAAGGTCAGGACTGGAGGCCTTATTACACCAGGGTTGCACGCGTCGCACAGACGCACCAAGAGAGCAAGCAAGGAAGGTCTGAATTGGTGCATGTTACTCCGCCAGGGCACTGAATTCCATGGAATTTCAAGGATTTTTCCAGTAACTCCGTGAAATTCCGCGGATTACAACTCCACAAACTCCGCCCAGGCCTGGCGATGATGTGACCATTTATTATAAGGAATAAAATACCCTCTGAAATACCCTGTGATGCACATTGATAGGATATTGCAAGTCACCTCAAATTTCCATGACTTTATAAATTAACTTTTTTTTGATTTGCTATATGCTTACAATGTACAACACCATCCAATGTACTTTAGAATTAAAATGGATGATCAATTTTTAAATCATGCACTGTTTGTTAGTCTGTATGCTGTTTATAAAATGATTTACACTTTCTTCGATATAGTTGTTATTTTACCTACAGAAAGCATATTCTATTTTCCTTCAAATACAATCTTTTTCACTGCTCTGGTGGCATTTTGGAATTTAATATCATGAGACTGATTAACTATATATTTTTTTGGATGTATGAAACCAAATAAAAACATGGCAGTGAAAAAGTAGTCCAATTTTACTGTTTGTATATAATTATTATCACACCTACTTCACCCTCGCCTACAGAATACTCTGTGGTGCAAGAATTATATATTAATAAAAGGAAACAAGGACATGATGATATCACAACGTACATCGGTATGTCTGATAATTAATTCATTTTGTTTACATAGCATGTATGGCATTATTGTCACTTAACACAAATCAGTCATCCTTTTAGTAGCAATGGGATGGCTGTAGCTTATGTGATTAGCTCGACAACATACAGTGCTCTTAATAACCAGCCTATTGTATCCCCTGTCACATTCTAAATTCTATGCAATTCAAGGAACACCCCATTGTGAGACTTTATTAATGTAAACCTGTGGGCGTTTATGGAGGATTTACTAAACTTCTTTACCGTACATATACAATTTGTACAAAATGTAAATGTAATGTAGGAAGCTAAGCACATGTCTTTCCATGGTGCTTTCTCTGCATGTATATTAAATGACTCAAAAATTTATTCTGCTATTGCAAAGTGCCAAGTTATTACGTATGAGGTTAGAAATACTTTTTGCACCATATTTAGGACTTTCGGTAAACGATATGCGTTAAATTGTGTACATTTTTACTAGTATTTGTAACAATGTATTTTCAATGGCGAATAATGGAAGCATGTGCAATGCATCCAATGCCACCTTGGATCCCTCCCATGGTCCAACAACAACCACAGAGAGACCTGCCCTAGATCGCATTGGCTAGGTTGGTGTGTCTTAAGAATCAGACAACATGGAAAAGACACTTCAGTGATGTATGTCATATATAGTACTTGGTATCCTAGTACTGTACAGAATAAAAGTAACCCTGGGCGAAGTTCGCGGAGTTGCACTACGCTGCACTACGCGAAGTGCAAAAAATCTCTGCCGAACTACGCGGAGCTACGCGAGCGGCGGAGTACAATAGAAAAATGCAGTTCGCAGTGATTGCACAGTGCTGGATTCTTGTCAGCACTGTGCAATGATTGCGAACGGCACCATGCACAGTGCAAGCGGTCCCTGCTTTCCTTTTCTGCCGCTCAAGTAGATTTTTCCTCGAGCGGCAGCTTTCTCAACTCGAACAGGCAGTTTCTCAATGTGAGCTGATGCGAGCATACGCGACCACTCGCAATGAGAAACCTGACTGTTAGACCTGGCACCATTGGCGTGGGTCTCCCTTCCATTTTTCGCTGTTGTCTCCTCTGTTTTACTGGTGTTAGATGCTCTGGGCGCTGTGCCACTGCCATTCAGTGTCACAGCACGAATGCTCCCTGTATAAATATGTCTATGTGAATTGGTATATCCCTGATTGGCTTATTTGGTTTACCTGTTAGTCCCTAGTAGTGTGGCCTATGAGTGCCCAGGGCTGGTAAACCAAATGCTGCTGGTGGGCCTGCAGCACTGATGTGTGCCACCCACAGAAGCAGCTTGTAAAGTGTGTCTCAGACCTGCCACTGCAGTGTCTGTGTGCAGTCCAGAACTGCCATCTTGGCTGTGAAGTGCACTCACTTCCCAGCCCCTGAACCTTCCCTTGGCATCCTGTAAGTCACCCCTATGGTAGGGTGCCTTGTATGGTAAGGCAGGACATGCCTTGGTGTGTGTAGCATGTCCTGGTAGTGAATTATGCCCCATTTCGTTTTTCACTACTGTAAGGCTACCTGTTCCTCATAGGCTAGAATGGGCAGTTTGACTATTACATTCTATAGTCCTAACTGACCCCAGGAACATGGTAGAAAAACGAATTTAGTATACCTGAGCTCAGAATATTAAAATACATCTTTTAGTGAAGTTTATTTTTATATTCTGTGTTTGAAAATACCACTTTTAGAAAGTAGGTATTTTCTTGACTAAGCCTTCCAGTGTGCTCTGCCGTTATGTGTATTGGCTGTCTGGTTTTAGAGGGCAGGACAGGCTGAGTCAGACCTGGGTTGAATAGAGAGATCTGCATTTAGAGTGTGGGGAGGGGTGGCTCCTTGACCTGAATAGGGCTGTGCCAGGCAAGGTGAATGCTGGCTCCACCTCCCACTGTGTGTCTGCTAGCAGACCCCCTCTTTCTGAAAGGAAGGATGCAGCCTGGTAAACAAAGTGCTCCAGGCCTGAGCAGAACTGGTTCTGGCTAGGTTCAGTGACTGGTAGCTTCAAGGATAAAAGGCTTTTGGGGTATAAATATCTGTGCTCAAGCCCCTACATTTTGTATTGCTTTTGGATCTGGAGAGGAAACTCTGTCCGTGCCACTGGAGGAATCTGCAGGAAGTGACTGTCCCTGTGCTGTGTATTGTTTCTTACACTGGCCTGCAGCAGTGACCACTGGACCTTGAAGAAGAGGAAAAGGAACTCTTGAGAGAACTTTTATTTTTGTTACAGCAATTACCCAAGGGCTAGGAAAAGAGCTAGCCTCCTGCTGGAGTCTCAGGCACATCAGACTCCACCACCAACCTCCTGCTTCCTCCCTGCGAGGACTGCTATCTGCTGAGGAGGCTCCTGTGAGTTCCAGGGCCTCTAGTTTGCATCAGAGAAAAGAGGGTGAGAAAGCGACGCTAACGCATCTTTGCGGGCCGCTGCAGTCGAGAGCGCTGGTAAAATCATTGCGCTACTGCCGCCGAGGGCCCGCAACACGAAACCATCGCTGACGCCCCTTTGCGAGCCGCTGCAGCCGAGACGCGCTGGAAATATCATCGCGCTGCTGTCGCCGCGCACTCGCAACCCTTAAAGAAATCATCGCTTCGAGACATCGCAGTGCGGACACCGTGCGTCCGCCACTTTGATCGCATCGCACCGAATTTCGTCGCTCCCTCGCGGAGCGTCTTGTCTTTGCATCGCAACACGATCGACAACAGCGCAACAGGATCACCGCATCGACTTCTCCCACGCGGCAAGAAAGTCATCGCATCGGCGGTCCAGCGTGCAGAAGTTTGTCGCATCGTCTCCGCACGCATCCCGCAGTTCGGCGCATCATCCTCCCTTGCGGCAAGGATTTCAACGCATCGCCGGCCTCGCGTGCCGAGAATCATCACTACAGCTTATTTGCGACACTTTGTTGGTTTTGCTACTAAACCCAGGTACTTTGTGAAAGAAAGAGTCGCAGAGACCACTGCTTTGAACTTGAACCTTATTATTGCAACCTTTGAACCATTTTTGACAGCCCTTCAACAGCTATCCTATTTTTGACAGTATTGTTGCTTTTACAGTTATTGGTCTTGTGATAAATCTGCCTTTATATAAAGATACTTATTTTTTATAATAACTACTTGTGTGGTGTCCCTTTGTAGTGTTCCTCACTGTGTTACTGTGTATGATCATAAATGCTTCACACCCTGCCTCTGAGATAAGCCTACCTGCTTGTGCTACGTTACCACAGGGTTGAGCAGGGGTATTAAAGAGGGTAGCCCTCTCACTCTGACTTAGGAAGAAGGGTCCCTACTTGGACAGTGGCCAGCCATTGCCAACTAGAGACCCACATTTCTAACATTGGTGGTCAGCGGTGAGGATCTGGACTTGCATTTATGATCGCATACAGTAATTATAGTGTACACTACTAGTGAGTGCAGACCATAACGTACCGCATACATTTTTTGAGAGTTTTTTTTTGGATCCTATATTGTAATTGATATTGCCGGTGATTTTTCACCCGCGCACATTTTCTGAGAGTTTTTGGGATCCTATATTGTGATTGATATTGCCGGTGATTCTTCACCCGCGCCCATTTGTTGAAAGTTTTTGATCCCCTATTGTAATTGATATTGCCGGTGATTTTTCACCCGCGCACATTTCTGAGAGTTTTGGGATCCTATATTGTGATTGATATTGCCGGTGATTTTCACCCGCTTACATTTTTTTGAGAAGTTTTCTTCTGTCCTTTATTGATATTGCCAGTTATTTCTACAATGGGCAAGCCCAGATCCAATGCTTCAGAGGATCTCTCCTGGGAAGAAGAGAAAATAGAAACCTACAATGCCAAGCAGCTCAAATATTTTTGCAAGCAATTCACAGTCCCTATCACAGGTCTCACTAGAAGGGAGGAGTATTACAAGGCGCTGAAGGCCTGGCTAGAAGCCAGGGATGCCCCTAAGGATATAGGAGAGCTTGTGGAGGGAGGAGAGCAGCAGGGCGATGTAGTAGACTTAGTAGGAGATCCAGCCCTTTCCAACCCGGGCTCTAGTGTGTCCGTCTAAGGGTCTGTCCCCAGAAGAGCTGGAGGACAGGGAGAGAGATAGGCGGCATAATATGGAGATGGCTAAGCTTAAAATGCATGGTCACCGGGACCTAGAGAACAAGAAGTTAGAAATTGAGATTATGAGGATGAAGCTTGAGCATGAGAGAGTATTGAGGGAGTTGGAGATTAAAGCTAAGAGCATGGAAATCTCCCCCTCTGGTGGCAGCGTACCTGTAGTGCACCCTGAGAGTAGGGTGTATATACCCAAGGAGGTTATTAAAGATTTCCACAAAAGTGAAGATATTGGGCAATGTTTTGCCGCTTATGAATTAGCCATGGTGTCCCACCGGGTCCCTGAGAAGGATTGGGGAGCGGGGTTGTGGGGACGCTTTGTGAGTGAGGGGAGGGATACCTTGTTGGACCTGCCCCCAGAAAGTAGGATGGTTTATGCCCACATGAAGGAAGCGTTGATGACCCGCTATGGTTTGACCCCTGAGATGTATAGGCAGAGGTTTAGGGTCTGTAAGAAGCTAGAGGGTACCACGTGGGTTGAATATGTGTCTTTTTTGCAGAGCCATGGAACGCTGGGTAAAAGGTAGCAAAGTAGAAACTTTTGCACAGTTTTATGATTTGATTGCATTGGAGCATTTATCTAGTAATTGTTTTCCTGAGCTACGCCAGCACCTAATTGATTGCAAGCTGACTAACCCTAGAAAGCTTGCTGAGGAGGCGGACCGCTGGGTGAGCACCCGGGTCCGCAAGGGTCCAGTGGGAGACGTCGCCAAAGGTGAGCAGGGTCCCCAGCAGAGGAGTGGGGGGACAAGGGTCAACAGAGGGAGTTCCACCGAGGGCCCCAAAGTAATCCCCAGGGAACCAGGCAGTGGTGTCCCAGCCCCCAAGAAAGGAGGACAGGGCCCCCAACAGGTAGGCCTGTTCCCAGGGGGCCCCCACGTGTTACAACTGTGGTCAAGTGGGCCACAGATATTTTGATCCCCAGTGCCCCCAAAAGGGGGCCAGTGCACCCCCCCATGCACCACCCCACCAGATTGCTAGTGTAGCCCTGGGAGAGGAGGAGATGGGTGCCCAAGAGGGGTGGGATCCCGTAGAATTGACCCTTGTCTCATTAGGGGACTTTGAGATGGTCCCCAAGCCTGCACTGCCTGCTAACACTAAAAAATACAGGCAGTGGGTGACCATCAATGGCCATAGGGTGGAGGCTCTAAGAGACACGGGGGCCAGTGTAACTGCTGTCAGCTCCCGGTTGGTGTCCAAAGAGCAGGTTGTCCCCCATGCATTCTACCCAGTAGTGTCCGCAGACAACTCAGAGAGCCAATGTGAGGTGGCTCAGGTTCCCTTTGAGTGGGGGTGGTCTCAGGAACTCTTCAGGTAGCTGTGAGGCTCGCCATGCCTGTAGACTGTCTGCTGGGCAATGATTTAGAGGACTCCCCGTGGGCTACGGTGGAGAGGAAGGCTCACTTAGAGATGTTGTGTCTGCCTGAGTGGGCGTGTGCTACCACTCGGTCCATGGCAGCCAAGGAGGGTGTTGAAAAGGATCTGGAGCCTGAGAGTAGGGCCCAGATCCCTGCCTTAGAGAGAAGGGGCAGGGGGCGTGGGAAGCCGGCCCCCTTGGTTCCCACGGCCCAGGAAGGAGCAGACCCTGAGGGGGATGCCCTGGAGCCTACCGGGGAGCAGATCACCGAACTGGGGGACCTGCCTGAGCTGACCCATTGGCAGCAGGAAGGGGGACCCACCAGGGAGGAATTTTGTGAGCAGCAGAGAGTTTGCCCCTCTCTTGAGGGTATGCGGCGACAGGCTGCCGCCCAGGCAGAAGGTGACATGTCTGGTTCACATCTGATTTATTGGGAGAACAGTCTCCTGTATAGTGAGCCTAAGGTTGCTGAGCCAGGGTCAGCCCATGTGCTGGTGGTACCCGAGTGCTTCAGAACCTTCCTACTGGGGTTGGCTCATGAAATTCCATTGGCAGGACATCTGGGGCAGACCAAGACCTTTGAGAGGCTGGCCGCCCACTTTTATTGGCCCCAGGTGCACAAGAGTTCAGACTCTCATTGCAGGACCTGTGAGACTTGCCAGGCAAGTGGGAAGAGTGGGGGGAAGATCAAGGCCCCACTCCAGCCCTTTCCAGTTGTGAGTACCCCATTCGAGCAAGTGGGCATTGACATTGTGGGGCCTCTGGACCCCAAGACAGCCATGGGCAACAGGTTCATCCTGGTCTTGGTGGACCATGCCACCCGGTACCCTGAAGCCATCCCGCTCAGGACAGTGACGGCCCCCGTGGTGGGACGTGCACTGATGGGGATTTTCTCCCATGTGGGATTCCCCAGAGAGGTGGTGTCTGACAGGGGGACCAACTTCATCTCCCAGTACATGAAGTCTCTGTGGAAGGAGTGTGGGGTAACGTATAAGTTCACCACTCCTTACCACCCCCAAGGTAATGGTCTGGTTGAAAGGTTCAACCGGACCTTGAAGGGCATGATCATGGGCCTAGAAGAGCCCCTGAGGCGTAAGTGGGATGTCCTCTTGCCTTGCCTGTTGTTTGCCTACCGTGAGGTGCCACAGAAGTCCTTAGGGTTCAGTCCCTTTGAACTCCTCTATGGCCACCCGGTTAGAGGACCTCTGAGTCTGGTCAAGGAAGGCTGGGAGCAATCTCCCAGGAAACCTCCCCAAGATGTATTTAGCTACATGTTAGCCTTCCGGAACCAGACTCGGCGTTTCAGAAAGATTGCTGAGGCAAATCTGGAAGCCAGCCAGGAAGAAATGAAACGTTGGCACGACCAGAATGACACTCTGGTCGAATTTCAACCTGGTCAGAAGGTTTGGGTACTGGCCCCAGTGGAGCCTTGTGCGCTCCAAGATAAGTGGACCGGTCCATTTGAGGTGGTGGAGCGCAAAAGTCCAGTTACCTACTTGGTGGACTTTCAGTCTCCCAGGAACCCCTTGCGGGTCCTGCATGTGAACCGCCTAAAGTCCCACTTTGAGAGGTCTGAAGTGGGCCTGCTTCTTGCCACAGATGATGGGGTTGGGGAGGAGAGTGAGCCTCTCCCGGACCTCCTGTGTGCAGAAGAGAAGGATGGGTCAGTGGAGGGTGTGATCCTCTCCACCAAACTGACCCCTGAGCAGCAGAGAGATTGTCACCACCTGTTGGGGCAATTTTCTGATTTGTTCTCCCTGGTACCTGGTGTCACTGATTGGTGCGTCCATGAGGTGGATACTGGGGACAGTTCTCCTGTCAAGCACAAGGCTTACAGGGTAACTGACAGAGTCAGGGCTTGCATTAAGGAGGAGGTCTCCAAAATGTTCGCCCTAGGGGTGGTTGAGTCCTCTAGCAGCCCCTGGTCCAGCCCCGTGGTCTTGGTACCAAAAGCTGCGACGCCTGGTGCCACTCCTGAACTTAGGTTCTGTGTGGACTACCGAGGTCTCAACTCGGTCACCAAGACCGACGCGCACCCCATCCCCAGAGCTGATGAGCTCATAGACCGGTTAGGGGCTGCCCGGTACCTCAGCACGCTTTGATCTGACGTCTGGGTACTGGCAGATCGCCTTAACTGATGGGGCAAAGGAGAGGTCAGCATTCTCCACACCAGATGGGCACTACCAGTTCCGTGTGATGCCCTTTGGGATGAAGAATGCCCCTGCCACCTTCCAGAGATTGGTCAACCAGGTGTTGGTTGGGCTGGAGGCTTTCAGTGCCGCCTACCTGGATGACATTGCAGTGTTTAGTTCCTCCTGGGAGGACTACTTGCGCCACCTCTGGGAAGTGTTGATGGCGCTGCGCAGAGCAGGCCTCACAATCAAGGCCAGTAAGTGCCAGATTGGGCAGGGTTCTGTGGTGTACTTGGGACACCAGGTGGGGAGCGGCCAGGTGGCGCCCCTGCAGCCCAAGATTGAAACCATCCTGGCTTGGGAGCCCCCAAGGACCCAGACCCAGATGAGGGCCTTCTTAGGACTCACGGGTTATTACAGGAGGTTTGTCAAGGGGTATGGCAACATTGTTGCACCCTTGACTGAGCTGACTTCCAAGAAGCGGCCAAAGATTGTGAACTGGACTGACACCTGTCAGAAAGCCTTTGATGCCCTCAAAACTGCTATGTGTACAGCACCCGTACTCCAGGCGCCCACTTTTGGTAAGGAATTTGTTGTCCAGACAGACGCTTCAGAGCATGGGGTGGGGGCCGTTCTGTCACAGATAAATGAGGAGGGACTAGACCAACCCGTAGCCTTCATCAGTAGGAGGTTACTTCCACGGGAACAGAGGTGGAGTGCAATTGAGCGTGAGGCATTTGCTGTGGTCTGGGCACTGAAGAAGCTGAGACCATACGTGTTTGGGACTCACTTCCGGGTTCAGACAGACCACAGGCCCCTCAGATGGCTGATGCAGATGAGAGGTGAGAATCCCAAGTTGTTGAGGTGGTCCATTTCCCTACAGGGTATGGACTTCACGGTGGAACACCGCCCTGGTACAGAACACGCCAATGCTGATGGTCTGTCCAGATTTTTCCGCCTTAGCGATGAGAACTTACAAGGGGATGGGTAGTTCTCCCCTCATTTCAGCTGGAGGGGACGTGTGTTAGACCTGGCACCATTGGCGTGGGTCTCCCGTCCATTTTTCGCTGTTGTCTCCTCTGTTTTACTGGTGTTAGATGCTCTGGGCGCTGTGCCACTGCCATTCAGTGTCACAGCGCGAATGCTCCCTGTATAAATATGTCTATGTGAATTGGTATATCCCTGATTGGCTTATTTGGTTTACCTGTTAGTCCCTAGTAGTGTGGCCTATGAGTGCCCAGGGCTGGTAAACCAAATGCTGCTGGTGGGCCTGCAGCACTGATGTGTGCCACCCACAGAAGCAGCTTGTAAAGTGTGTCTCAGACCTGCCACTGCAGTGTCTGTGTGCAGTCCAGAACTGCCATCTTGGCTGTGCAGTGCACTCACTTCCCAGCCCCTGAACCTTCCCTTGGCATCCTGTAAGTCACCCCTATGGTAGGGTGCCTTGTATGTGTAAGGCAGGACATGCCTTGGTGTGTGTAGCATGTCCTGGTAGTGAATTATGCCCCATTTCGTTTTTCACTACTGTAAGGCTACCTGTTCCTCATAGGCTAGAATGCACAGTTTGACTATTACATTCTATAGTCCTAACTGACCCCAGGAACATGGTAGAAAAACGAATTTAGTATACCTGAGCTCAGAATATTAAAATACATCTTTTAGTGAAGTTTATTTTTATATTCTGTGTTTGAAAATACCACTTTTAGAAAGTAGGTATTTTCTTGCCTAAGCCTTCCAGTGTGCTCTGCCTTTATGTGTATTGGCTGTCTGGTTTTAGAGGGGCAGGACAGGCTGAGTCAGACCTGGGTTGAATAGAGAGATCTGCATTTAGAGTGTGGGGAGTGGTGGCTCCTTGACCTGAATAGGGCTGTGCCTGGCAAGGTGAATGCTGGCTCCACCTCCCACTGTGTGTCTGCTAGCAGACCCCCTCTTTCTGAAAGGAAGGATGCAGCCTGGTAAACAAAGTGCTCCAGGCCTGAGCAGCACTGGTTCTGGCTAGGTTCAGTGACTGGTAGCTTCAAGGATCAAAGGCTTTGGGGTATAAATATCTGTGCTCAAGCCCCTACATTTTGTATTGCTTTTGGATCTGGAGAGGAAACTCTGTCCGTGCCACTGGAGGAATCTGCAGGAAGTGACTGTCCCTGTGCTGTGTGTTGTTTCTTACACTGGCCTGCAGCAGTGACCACTGGACCTTGAAGAAGAGGAAAAGGAACTCTTGAGAGAACTTTTATTTTTGTTACAGCAATTACCCAAGGGCTAGGAAAAGAGCTAGCCTCCTGCTGGAGTCTCAGGCACATCAGACTCCACCACCAACCTCCTGCTTCCTCCCTGCGAGGACTGCTATCTGCTGAGGAGGCTCCTGTGAGTTCCAGGGCCTCTAGTTTGCATCAGAGAAAAGAGGGTGAGAAATCGACGCTAACGCATCTTTGCGGGCCGCTGCAGTCGAGAGCGCTGTGAAAATCATCGCGCTACTGCCGCCGAGGGCCCGCAACACAAAACCATCGCTGACGCCCCTTTGCGAGCCACTGCAGCCAAGACACGCTGGAAAGATCATCGCGC
The DNA here is from genome assembly GCA_963921515.1 of Calotriton arnoldi. Lineage (NCBI taxonomy): Eukaryota > Metazoa > Chordata > Amphibia > Caudata > Salamandridae > Calotriton > Calotriton arnoldi. The sequence continues at coordinate 391,803 of CAWUFW010012543.1, read as the reverse complement.
TGCTGTCGCCGCGCACTCGCAACCCTTAAAGAAATCATCGCTTCGAGACATCACAGTGCGGACACCGTGCGTCCGCCACTTTGATCGCATCGCACCGAAATTTCGTCGCTCCCTCGCGGAGCGTCTTGTCTTTGCATCGCAACACGATCGCACAGCGCAACAGGATCACCGCATCGACTTCTCCCACGCGGCAAGAAAGTCATCACATCGGCGGTCCAGCGTGCAGAAGTTTGTTGCATCGTCTCCGCACGCATCCCGCAGATCGGCGCATCATCCTCCCTTGCGGCAAGGATTTCAACGCATCACCGGCCTCGCGTGCCGAGAATCATCGCTACAGCTTATTTGCGACACTTTGTTGGTTTTGCTACTAAACCCAGGTAGTTTGTGAAAGAAAGGGTCGCAGAGACCACTGCTTTGAACTTGAACCTTATTTTTGCAACCTTTGAACCATTTTTGACAGCCCTTCAACAGCTATCCTATTTTTGACAGTATTGTGGCTTTTACAGTTATTGGTCTTGTGATAAATCTGCCTTTATATAAAGATACTTATTTTTATAATAACTACTTGTGTGGTGTCCCTTTGTAGTGTTCCTCACTGTGTTACTGTGTATGATCATAAATGCTTCACACCCTGCCTCTGATATAAGCCTACCTGCTCGTGCTACGTTACCACAGGGTTGAGCAGGGGTATTAAAGAGGGTAGCCCTCTCACTCTGACTTAGGAAGAAGGGTCCCTACTTGGACAGTGGCCAGCCATTGCCAACTAGAGACCCCCATTTCTAACACTGACCCCCCGCGTTGAGAAATCTCACCGGGATGTTGATTTTCCACGCTCGCCAACTTTATGTTGACGATCGCGAATGAGGAAAAATCTCGCCGGAAGGTTGATTTTCCTCGCTCACGGTCGCCAACTTGACGTACGTGAGTGAGGAAAAAGCTCCGCTACGCAACGCGAAGCAGAGTTTTTCGGAACTCCGCGATCTCAGCGTAACGCGGAGTGCAGGAAACTCCGAAAACTCCGCGAGCGGAGCGGAGTTCACCGCCCAGGGTTAGATAAAAGGCAAAGATACAGTCAATTAGCTATTCGAGAGCTAGCTGGTTTCTGAATTGGAAACTGACTGTTAATCATTGTAATGTTGTGTACTTAAAGAGGTGTGCCTTCAGCTCTTTCCTAAATTGAACAAGAGTTTAGGTGGTTCTGATGAATACAGAAATATCATATGAGTTCCTTGTTCCTTAAATGGAGAAGTCATGTTGCCCTTGTTTTTATCTATTTTGCACTTCTTTGTCTGCAGTCTGAGGGTGTCTTAGTTGCGGGCGGTGGTCAGCTTGTCAGCCAGGTAGGTGGGGCTGTCGATCATAATAACATTGTATATGATACAACTGGTTTGGAACGAGGTGTTGCCAGCAATGGTATCCAGTGCAGTGGTGCAAAGCGATCATATATCTTTTGGCCCTTGATGAGACAAATTGCAGAATGCAAGATGCCTTTAAGTTGGTTCAGTGTGGAGACAGGGAGATCTTCCTTCAGGGCATTGCCACCATCCAGATAAATATGAGGACATGAACTGCAGTTCTGAAGTCACTTTCTAGGAGGAACAGTTTCACTTTCTTTAATAGTGAATCTGGTACCAGCTCATCTTTTTTTCTAGGCAATGTATTCCTCGAGGTTGGTGGTTTTGGGGTGAATCTGATTGATGTGGCATTGGGTGAAAGTAGGGCTTTGATTTCATTATGAGTCACGATTTTGAGCCTGGTTTGAATTACTGGCTGCTTGTTGTTCTTGGTGAATAGTAGGATAAAATAGCATTAAGTGGAAGGTCATGGGACATGTTAACCATTAAGAGAAACCTACATTTAAAAACATATGCACTGCTAGCCTGATATGCATTTCAGAAGCAATGAACAGTTGCAAGAGACAAATTGGCGAATTGTAAGGTATACAAATATGGACACAGTGTAACATAAAACAAACAAGACAGATCGATATTGAAGTGATAGGTTTTTTAATTGCACCCCAATTAAATCCCAAATGACATCTTGTATTTTAGAAAGTCATCTATGTGGTATTACAGATGATTATAAACAAACATAAACAGGTAAGTGGTTTAGATCTCAAATACTTTCAATCAGAAATCCCCAATTACATATCCTTCCACAGAACAAGTCCCATGAAATTATAAGTGCAGTCTCAACAACAATATTAGGTGTTTCGTTTGTCTTCTTAGATTCAAAAGATGTTAAAATGAGTCATCAGGCCTGTAAACGTTATACATTAAACACAATAAATATAAATATGACAATACAAATATATGAATATTCTTTTCAAGTCTGACATACAATACACCCAACATAACATTAAAAACAATGAGACACTACACATACATTACAAATATGGAATAATGGGTAGACAACATGCACATATCACATATTATGCAACAACAATTGTGGAACACGAGTTTGAATACAGCTTATACAATTTAATTAATCTAAATTAGATACAAAAAGTCTCTAAAGATAAAAAGGAAAAGAGAGTCTGAATTATATTTAATATATACAATTAAAACCTAATAGCACTCCATTTTTTAAGTGTCTTCATTGATTAAACAACAGCGGAATTTATTAGCAATTCTGCATTACAAGAGTAATGCAGAATTATTAAATTCCTCCAATTCTGCCGGTGAAATAAAAATCCCTCCCCCAGTATAGAGGCAGTAGCTTTTCTACCAATGGATTAACTATGAATAGCAATTCTGTCAACCTGTCCAAGAGGCACAGGGTACACAGTCACACATGCAGAATATGTAGGCAGGCCTCTATTATATGCAAAATAGGCAGCCTCTAATATATAGGCAGAATGCATTCCTCAGAAATATCAAAAGAGCACAGCCTATAGACCTGTCTACTGCACAGATAACCAATTCTGGCATCAAATTAAGTACTCAAATTCTCCAAATAATGAAACCATGAATTGCCTTAGTATAAGTTCTCCATTATCTCTGCAGGGAGAAACTGGGGACGGAATTTACTGATACTGACGGCATCTCCCCTGAAATAACGAGGATGACATGTTTTTCCTCTTGAATGGTGAATAACACACAGACCCAGTATTAATGGAACCAGGCTTGCATGTCCCCCCTCTTGCCAGCTAAAATAACATGCCCAAATCTGCAAACATTTATCACTTGCTTTTTTGGCCAGTGGTGGTTGAAGGGGGGGCAGGAGTAGCGAGAGGGCACAGTATATTTAACTTCAGTTGCAGGAAACGTTTTCTGCTACCCCCATTCTGAAATGAAGTAGAAGAGTGGATGGGGGGCAGGTCCAACAGCTGCACATAGCTACTAAGATATCTCTGGGTCTGGTGCTTCTGGGTCTGGAATAATTGAGTCCAGAGTTTGAGAAATCGATAATTCCAAGTCTGGAGACTTTGAAAACGTGTAGTTGAGAATGAGGGTCTTAGTGTCCCTTTATCATTTGTGTTATCTTCCAATAGTTCTGGCTTTTTAGTCAATAGCACTTAGTATGCTAAGACAAGACATGTCTTTCTAATGTGAAAAAATAAAGCACATAATACAAAGTCCTGTTGTCTACACCCTTAACAAATGCCCACTTTACCTCCATTCCTGATCATGTTGTAATAAAGACAAACATTGTTTATCTTGTAGACAGCTTTTTATTCTCACACCACCAGGAAGTGAAAACTCCAAAGAAAAGGTGTGAGTGTCCCAGTGCCACTTCTCAGAACATTGCTATATGGACGTGGCAGCAGACAAACTGCTTTTGCACAATATATAGAGTGGTATGGGGCAGAGTGGTATGATTTTTGCCATCAGTTACCACAATAATGGTTGTAATCGTGTCACTCAGAATAAAGCATACTCACAGTTGCATATCTTAACGGGGACATGGCCAGCCTCCCATTAATAAATGTACTTCCAGTTTTTTAGGAGGGTAAAGGGCTTTGCATCATGTTGGACAATGTCTGTTGGGTTTTCCCCTGAAATCAGCATGACTTGTGGGAAAGCAACATATTACCTTAAACCTTTCAAATGTTCCTTCAGACCAACCAATATTCCCTCACAAACTGCAGGGACTATGACACTAGTGATTAACATGCACTGAGACCGTGCTTCTTAACCTTTCTTCCCTTAGAGAGTTGTTTCACTTGCTTATGTTACTTTGATGATTAGGACAAAGGCAGAGAGGCGAGGCAACTAGGGCCACCACCCGATCCTGCATTACCATCTCATTCCACAGAGGTGCCACTTACATTTCCAGTAACCCACAAAATCAATTTAGGTTTCTTTAACATGAAATTTTGGTTTCTCTCTTTCCTTCTTTGTCTTTTTTTCAGGTTTCTCTACTCCCCCATGAGCACTTCCATCTCCCAATCTCCCACTTGATTAGTTTGGCACCATATGACCATCTCCAACCATGGATATGACATCTATTTTCAGTGTGTACAACCCAGTCATGCAGATGAAGGCTGGAAGGTAATGGCATCTGCCTCCACCATCTTTCCTATTTGTGACTCTTAAGGCATGATTGGGCCTAGGGCCATATCCTTGAAATCTTATTCTCCCTCCTCTTCTAAATTCCCTCTTCTCCTCCACCTTATCTAACCTACTAATCATATTCTTTACACTGCACTGTCGTCTTACAAACACTGTTGTCCTGGGTGGACTCTTCAGGTACATTGCTGTGCTCCCTGTACTACCTTTTACATGCCTGGGGTTACCTCCTGCTGCTTATGGGTAGACCTGAATAAGCACTTACCATGACTGCTGTAAACTGCTGCATTACTCTGTTCCTTCTTTGTCACTCCTGAGTGGGCTTTGCAGGTAATTTTTTAAAAACCTATTTCTAATGCATGCCATTAAGATTTCCCTTGTTTTGGTTTTGGGTAGACTACGAAATGCATTTACTGCGGCAACACTGAAATCCAGTGCATTCCTTTGGATTTCTCCTCTGCTGCTGAAACCCAACCAAGAACTGTAACCTTTGCACTGACTAGGATGGTAGGAAAGTGCACATCCACAACTATGTTTCACACTACTTCATTTCACTTCATGCATAAATAAGCCTATCAACATGAGGAAGGCTTTCAATGACTCATTACTCACAGCACCAGTACACTTCTGATCAAGGCCACACTCAACCCAAACACTTTAGAACAGCTAGACCTATAAATTAAATTAAGCACTTGTGTACCATCCCTTAGCTTTCTCCCCTCCTCTATATATTTAGACGCTGCAACCTAAGTCAGATTAAGAACACTAATTTGTCAATCAAGCTCAAAACTACTGTGCTTCCCACATAGGTGAAACTGCAGTTCACAAATTTCGAACCAATTTCCAACCAAGCACTAGAAGTGCTCTCTTTTGAAGATGGCGAGGATGGCTAGATGGAACCTGGGAGTAGTGAACCATGTGGGAGGCACCAGTAGCACCTGTAAGACAGTAGGACTGGTGCAGCCTCAGGTGTGGACGCCAGTGGAGAAAGGGGTCAGTTACTGAAATGGTGGTGGATACAGCTTTACTGGGATCGCTTCAGCTATCTACAGCTTAATGGGCTGAAGGTGGGGGTAAGGAAATGCCTCTATTTGCTTGTTCATGCCCACATTTCTGGACTGATGCCACTGGTTTTTTGACTCTGAGAGCGCACCGAGGCCTGCTAACCAGACCTCAGTGCCAGTGCTCCAACCTTATCGAAAAGTGTTTTAAATTGGATACATCCAATTGGCAAGGACTGACTTACTTATAAGTCCTTAGTATATGGTACCCAGGGCATGTAAGGTAGAGTATTCACCTAAGGCTGCAGCACTGTTTATGTCACCCTGCTTGTGACAAGGATAAAATGGTCCCCAGCCTGCCACTGCAGGCTGAAAGATCTGCACGGGAAGACTGTGGAGTCACTGATTACTGTGTGTCTTGCATTTGATTGCATAAACTACCTGAGAAATGGGTCCTGGTATTGGGAAAGAGTGAAGAAGCTAGAGATGGAAAAACCATACCTATAGAGAAGATACATCTAAAGACATTTTATGGTGAAAGACAGAGAGGGAAGGTTCAATACTGTGTCTCCAGATATGAGACTGGAACAGATGATCAAGAGATCACAGAAAAGCTCCAAGGGAATTGATGGTCAGCCATGTAAAAGTGAATATGTTGCTCAATGGCAGCTAGTTTTCCATGAAGTCCTTTCTATTTGTAATATTTTTACAGAGATGGCAAATTCAAAATTAGTGGACCATCGTGAAACTGTTCCTCACCATCAACCTGTGGGAAAGAGAGGGGAACGTTTTAAATGACATGTTGACAACCTTCTTCATTTCATGCAGCAGCAAGGAAACTCCTTTGAAATGACTGAGCCTGTGATGACTACACAACTTTGTGACCAAACAATATGGGGAATACAATATAAAAACACGTCTACTAGATGTCCTGGAACTTGGATTGAAACTATATGCAGAACTGAAGCAGGATAGATTTGTATTGAAAGAGAAAAAGCTGTTTGCCATAATCACTAAAGCTAAACTCCCATGCTTTAATTTCTGTATTGAGTGTCGATCAACCTATCACTACAAAACAAGTAACAAAAAACAACTTTCCCAAACACATAGAGAGATGGTTGTAGCAAAAAAAGGGTTGAATTTATCAAGAACATTCTGTTGCATGATCTTCTTTCAACAAATGCTTTATTTGATAGTGATGCTGCAACCAAACCAGTTAAGCACAAACTCATACAAGATCTCGAAAAAAAACTTTCACCTGAAGAATTTCAATTCGAAAAGGTGTCCTCATTGAAAACTGCTGTTGTGAACTATATGTCACAATTGCGAATGGTCAAGATTTCATCCATGCAAAACTTCGGAGAGGTCATTCAGACTGTTCTACAGATGTCAAAGTCAGTGTGCATCTTGCAAGAACTGCACATTTTCTTTGACAGTAATCTTGAACTAGCTGTCAAAGAATGTGAGAGAATCAGGCGAATGTCTACAAGTGGAACAATTGACCTTGCCTGCATCAAAATTTGACACCTATCCCTGTGCAACTTGATAAATTCTGGTCATCAACATCGAACAAGATGAACTTGAAGATGTTAACTCACCAAAATATTGCTGATGCTTCAGTGAACACTGAATTTCCAATTATTTCAAGTGGAATGATTGTCAATTAGGAGTTGGTGCCTGCAGAGATATATTCAAAAGGTACAGGCCATATCGTTCAAGAACTTAACTGCAAATTGGAGGAAGCTGACCTTCATGGTCTGCCACATGTTGTGCCACATGTATAGTGGACTGTTCGAAATGGTTCCAATCGAGTCATTGTACTGTCAAATGACACAGATGTTATTATTGTGCTACTTAAATTTGCTGTAATGTTCATAAGTCAAGGATTGTCAGAGTTATGGATACGAACAGGTTAGAATAGACACTTAAACTTGCTTCATATTCTGTACAAGAAACTTGACCCAGAGAGCACTTTCCTGGGATAAATGTGGCACCCCTGGCACTCTGTCCCTCAGGCCATACTGGAATCAAAGAGAGGACTGAAGGACTGCCCTTAAACTGCACAAAGAGAGGCTGCATATTGAGAGGACTGCCCCTGCTGCACTTTTTAGCTAGTGAGATTAGAACTGTGCTTGCAGCTCTTGACACAGGAAAGAGTTAGTTTCCCACCTTAAACCACAGCAGTGACTCCAAGGATCAGGCGGCTGACCCCCTGGAACCAGCTCCCGGGACACATGAACAGAAAATGCCCAAACCAACAAGTTGGTAGCCTGCGCAAACTTTTTGCCTCTACCAGTCGTTAGGCACACAAAAGAACAAATCATAGATTGCCAAAATCTGCACCCCTTTCTGCCGGACCCAGGAGCGCTATCCAAGACTGGATTTGACATACTGAAGGGACACCAGCCCCCACCTAAGGTTTTGCCTTCAACCGTGGTGCAACGATACCAGAAGTGCAGCATCGGCTGTTCGACTACTGCAATGTAGAGGACTTTGAGGGGCCCCAATCTCCATGGCCAAAGTCACCCCACATCATCCATGGACCAAGGAACCATCACAGAGACTCCCTCATTGACCATACCACAGCCAGAGCATCCTGCAAACATCCTTTGCCTGTATCCTCAGCATCGAACCACTCTATTGATGTATATGGCAGTCGTCCATCAACATTTGGAACTTGCTTAAAAAATGCTCTGATGGCCAGATAACTGTCCATAATATCCTCTCTGGCCCCCTATACCTTTGCCCTGCTGGATTTGGTCACCCAACCCTGGCTGGAGTACCCACACTAACTCTTTCAAACTTTTGAAAAGTTTAAAAACCTTTTGATGAACAATGCTTGTCAGGGGCATATTTATGAGCCTCGTTGGGTGCCTCTTGCACCAAGCAATTTGATGCAAGAGCAATGCAACTTAAAAATGAGATTTATGAAGCTGTGCAAGGCCACCTTGCATGGCACTGAGTGGCTTCACAAACCTTAAGCAGTGCAATACAGTGCAAAATCACTACCTTGCATTACTCTGCACCAGGGAGGAATTTCCACGGGCGTTGTGAGGGTGTTCCCACACAGCATCCATGGATTTTGACGCATTCCCAGGTTTACCAGAATTGGTAGACCTGGGAATGGGACAAAAACCTACGCCTCCCCAGGTGAGGCATAACGAGGAGAAATATCTTCACTTCTCCTTGCTTTTTCCTCTTTCTGTGTGCTGACACATAGAAAGAGACAAAAATGTCAGGGGATTGTTTTTGTGCAGGAAGGTACCCCTTCTTGCAAAAAGCCAAGCCTCCTTACAACTCAGGCACCCTTGCACCATGGTGCAAGGGTGTCTGTGTTGGTGCTAGGCAGGCAAAAGGGCGCCACCGCAGGGGAAAAGGCAGAAATGCTCCATATTGACTTAAATAGGGCACCTTCCTGCCTTTTCCCTGTCACTGAGTGCAGCGCAGCAAGGTGACTTTCTGAGTTGCACTGCGTGAGTTGGCCATAAATATGGCCCTAAGTTCCTCAACCAAGCCTTACTGCTCGCAGCCACAGCTACCCAGGGTTGAGCTACGGTTAAGTAAATGATACTGACTGGACCCAGGACGGTATTTGTGAGTGTACTCCTAGATAAGGCCCCACAGCCAGGTCATATAGTTCACCCAAATCCTCAATGTGGAAGAGAGCTATATTGTTGACAACATCACTAGGAGAAAAGGCCACTTCCTTACAAGAAAAAAGGGTTAGGAGATAATGATAACATCGAGCCAACTATCAGACACTATCTTAAAAAAGCAGGGGGCATATTATCAAGCGGCAGCGATAATTATCGCTGACCGCTCTTAGCGTGGGGAATAGTATCGCCGGCTATCGCTGAAAATTATCGCCATGCTAGCGCTGTATTAACAACGCTTAGCGCAAAGGCGATAATTTTCCAGTGATAGCGGTGTTTTCCATGGAACATCGCTGGTTTTTCAGCGATGTTCCATGGAAAAACGGCGATAGTCTTGTGAATAGGGCCTGTGGTCTTAGCCACACAATCCATCCCCCATGTTAGGTATGCCTTAGTCAGGAATTTAGCAGACGTTAAATTCCTGCGTTAAGGCATACTTAACGCGATTTAAAATATCGCTAACCCACGTTGTTAATATGGCGATACCTGGGTTAGCGATATTTCCCCATGTTGTTTTCACAGGCACGCCTCCTTTGCATCTCATTAGCGATGCGATGGGAGGCGTGCAGAAAACGGACGCTAATTCAAGGAATCACGCGCTAGCGTGTCCTTGTTAATTAGGCGATAAAATTATCGCCGCTATTCGTCCGAAAACGGACGCTAAAGCGGCGATAATTCTTTAACGCCGCCTTGATAATATGCCCCCAAGAAAGCACCGAAAAACTATGCATTTGTGGCTGCTTAGGTAGCACTAGTATGTGCTGAGGCTAACATTAAAGGTATGGACACCACCACGAAGGATATGAGAAAGAAAACACAGCAAACAATGGGGCAGATTGACATATGGGCAGATTAAAGGAAGACATGGGGTGTAGGCTACGTTTGAGGTTGATGACTGGAGTAATGTTGGTGAAGAAGGGACAGATTGAGGCACTGGTAAATCACAGACACTTGTCCAACATTAGGGTTTTAGGACATCAGGCCAGTGGGTCTGTGATAGAAAAGATGGAAGCATTGTTTTCTGAATCCCTTTCCCCCTTTGGAACTCTAGCAGTACTCTGATCAAGAAGGTGTACAGACTCCCCACTCGGAGAAGGGGCTTCCCACAAGAATGCTATTTTGCAGTAGAGGTTCTACTACTGAGTTAGACAATATCATTTGATTTCCCTTGTAGGCATATGAGGCTATTGGGGTAGAGGTGGCTTTATAGCACTAATATACTGGTGATAATTTGATGTGGTTTCTCCCTCATTTTACACCCCCTGCATTTCTGAAAGGCCAAGCCCCTTATTACTGACGTTGTGCCGTAGTGTCTGGCACTCACTGCTACAGGTACAGGAGTGGACACCGCCTGCAGGACGCCCTCTCTGAAGAGAATCAAGCTACGTCAACCCTCACAGTGAATTTTAAACCATAAACACGCCGTCCGGACCTGCAAATCATATTTTTGTTTTTTAACAATTCACTGAAGATTGTTATTGCTATTGGGTGCGAAAATTTTTAAATTCATTAAACTGTGGGTTCATTTTATGCTTCCTTTGCCAGCCAAATATGCGTGACTCACATACATTAATTTTTAATTGAGTCATGCTTCAATGACACCAAAGTAGTTTAAATGATAGGGTCTGCATTATTTTAGGAGATCAAGTGGCCTCGTCTGCAGCATTGCTTATCTACCCCTTGTAGTTTGGATATTGTTAAACACTGCATCGTTGTTGCCCACATTCTGCTGTTTAGTAGGTTACTATGCTAATTTTTAGGACATGCTCGCAAACAGAAACAGATATTAAGCATTGTTTAGACATGGACATACTGCAGTAATACCATGATACATAAATCAAGCCAGTAAAACCGCGTTCTTGAACTATCTCGCAGAATAAACCAGTGTTAACAACACCACTATACCAGTCTTGGAGAGAAATACATTTCTGTTATAAAAAATAATATCCCCACATTGCCTAATTTAAACTAATTGCCTGCATGGTTTATGCTCCAAAAGGGATAATAAAGCTTAAACAAGTGCTGACTTATTGAAAACATCTTTAATCATATTGTTTTACACATAACAGCAAGTCTGTTTGTGCAGCACCATTCACTTAAAGGAGAGCTGTGCTGAAAAGCCAGCATGCCCGTGCTTTTCAAAGACCTTTTCAGCCTGGCTTGCTAATTAGCCTCATGGAAATAATTGGGCGGTGAAAAGTATTACCCCCGACTTTTTTGTTTGAAGCTTATCCCAAAGCGCAAAATAATTACAAATGTTATTTTATAGCAAAAGGGTGGTTAGCAGGTCGGTGGCTTCTGTATCGTGCCAAGAGGATAAAAAAACGCTTTCAACCTTGGTCAGAAGGGATGATGCTTTGTAACATGACACGTTGGGTTGTGTTTCAGTAAAAAGCCATTAAGGCTACCATTGTAAACCTGTCTGACCATGGGTTAGAGGTTCTTTCCAAAACATAGTACTAAGTTTCAGTTAGAAAAATAGCCCCTGCATGCTGTTTTAAATTATCAAGACAGACCGAAAACGTTCCTTATAAATGACAGATTACCACTTCACAAATAAACACATACGTGAATAAATGAAAGTATGCTTATTTATTTGTCCCTTTCCTGAATTTTTGCAGGTACTGAATTGTAGACCACACCCCAAAAGGTGTGAGAGCACTTTACAGAGAGTGCCGGAGATTTCTGAGTGCAAACATAGCATTGTAAAAAAGATTTAGGAAAAACGTACAAGAACACAGCACACAAAACTTAGCTTCAGTTACAAGGGAACGCTTAGAGTCGAGGATCATCACATATTGCAATCTAAATATGCGTTAGACGAGACAGGCTTCACTTAGAGGCAAGGTATAAAGTATTTCTGCAGTACTAAAAATGTAATGAAGTCAAATCACAAAACAAGGAAAATCCCCAATCAATTTAGAAAAATAGAGAATATTAATGACAGCAAAACAACACAAACCTAATAACCAGAGATATGAATTTTAAATTAAAAATACCACCAAAAAGTGTTAACCACCAAGCAGTTGTCTGGTTGCGCTTGACTGGGACCTTGGTGCGATTTAAGGCTAATTGCGATGGACCCGGGTCAGATATATAAATGCAGTTTCAACCTGGTTGGAAGTTTTACCTTCAGATTTAGCCTCTGAAATGGAAATCAAAAATCCTCCTTGGGGCATGGCAGCAGGCCGTGGCTGAGGTGGGCTCCATAGCTTTGGATAGCTGTTGGATGAGGTCGAAGTGAAGCTTTGACTTTTGGCAGAAATGATCCAAGCAGGAGAAATTTGTAATTTAGCACCCAGAGAAGGTCCTTCACCAGCCGAACATTTGCCCCCTTTATCCGGCAAAGATTTCTACATGGGACTTTTTTGGAGCTTGGATTTCTCCAGCTGCGCAAGGCTGCAGGCTGTAGCTGAAGAGGGCTCCTCCGCAAGGCCGAATACCTTCTCTGCATGGTGCTGCTGAACTGGAATTGCGGCTGCTGAGAGGCTCCAGGTGGGGAAAACTTTAACCTTTAGCCCAGTGGCAACAAACCTTCCTTAGATTCACAAGGCAAGTTGTCCTGGTCTTCCAGCTGTTACAGGGATTAAATTTAATCTCCATTTTAGTTTCCCTTTTTAGCTTAGCATCTTTTTAAAATGGTGGTTTAAACATGTTTTTCTCTAATACGAGAAAATGCTACGCAATACATTTATTTTGGGTAGACGTTGTTCTGTAGTCTGCACTTCTAGGGACACACACACTAGAATGCAATATCCTTGCTTTATTATGTGCTTGTAGGAGATGACTCTTTCTCCCCTGGCTAAATAAACATGTTATTCTGCGTCTCTAGCAGAATGCAATAAGGTCGGTGTTTTATTTTTTAAACAGTGTCTGTTATGAATTCAGTGAGAGGCACTTCACACCAGAGTTATCAAGCAAGCTGCTGAGAGCAGTGACCAAGATGCAGCTCCGCAGTTCCCAACATTCATCCTAAGAAGGAAGATAGCTTCACAAGCCGAGATGTGTGCAGTCTTGTACACGGAGGCATTCGTTCCTGCGCTGAAGCTGGCTTGCTGAGACATTACACCAAGGTATGGGGACAGATCATTCCAACTGGGTCTGGCAGAAGGGTACTCCCATCATGCTCTCGTTAGATTAGGGGTATTAGTGATAGATAGGAGTAACATTAGGAACAATTAACGTGGTTTAATTGTTTGTGTCTTTCAAAATTCTTATAAGGCTTATAACAATGTGTTTCATCAGTCTAATAATCACAGCTCATACTTATGAGGATTATATCTTTTCAGTAAACAATTGAAAATGTAATATTGTCTCTTCTCTTTGTAACACCTTGGGAATGCAAAAGTGACAAACAAAAGGGTTAGATCTGTTTCCATGAATTCCATGGGAACAAGATTGGCCATGTTTGAGGTTGCTGGCGGCATCTGCAACTCTGGAGATTTAGGAGCTTAGATGCATTACTGTTAGTGATGATATAAGAAGACTCAGGGGCCGATTCCGATTCGGGCCGGAAAACATACCGACCAACTCGGTACGGGAATATAGTCCGACCGACACGTACCGGCGCTGCCCGACCTGCGTAGTACAATGAAATGCATGTGAATCACGACCGACTCGTACGGAACACAAGCCGAACGACCGAACCGCACGGAAACAAGCTATCCAGCCGGGAAACTACGCGAATCGAACCGACCGACACACAACAGGAATGAACCCGACCGAAACATACCCGCGAACTCCGACCCGCGCAGTACGATGCAATGCGTGGAAAACCAGACCGAGTCGCACGGAGCCCAAGCCGTACGACCGACACGCATACAATACCCAGCCGAAGCAACCCAATGCTCCGCGACCGACGCGTACGCCGCACATGAAACCTAGCAGAAACACAGCGTGAACGACTCGGAGAAGCTCGCACGAGACAACTGCAGCGTCCTACTCAGTCAGAAGAACGTCTCCTACACGCACAAAAAATACAAAGGAAAAAATACAAAAAAAAGGGCCAAACAAGCAATGACAAAGCCAATAAATACTGGGGGGGGGGAAAACATGGAACAAAGACACACCCACAACTCCACCCATATAAAGGCCACACATCCCTAACATGATCCTTTGCAAATTCAACTGACCTGCCAGCACAGAACACCATTAGACAGCAACCACAGACACACTCACAGCTCATCCATCACACAAGCCACACACCATTAGCACCTCAACAAATAGCACCCTCACATACACCCAGCAAAACCTACACTCACCCACCCTCACTTGCACACACACACACATCAATCACCACCACCACCCATCACCATGCCCCCAAAGAAGAATCCAAAGTTCCTAGACAGTGAATTGGAAGTCCTGGTAGATGAGATCCTCAGGGTAGAGCCACAGTTGTTTGGTACATTGGTCCAACAGACCCCCATGTCGCAGAAAACCAAGATGTGGGAGAGGATCGTCGAAAGGGTGAACGCACAAGCACCATGTTTGCGCACAAAGGAAGACATCCAGAACAGGTGGTATGATGTGCGCAGGAGGGTCAAGGACCTACTAAAGAAGGATTACGTCTTGAGTCAGCGCACCGGCAGTGGCCCTCCTGCCAAACCACTATACCTCAGGCCCTGGGAGGAGAAGGTGCAGGCCATCCTGCCACCAGTGAGCGTATATGGACTATCAAACATCCCAGAGCCAGGTGAGTACACAACAAATATACACAATATTGTGTGACAATACACACACATCACTGTCAAGGGGATAGTCAAACCATGCACCCTTAGCAAATCAACAGCAACCAAAAGATAATCATCCCAAGATGTGTATGTTAGTTAGATAAACACAATACATGCCATCTCATAGTGATATGTAACTGTGTCATGACATGTACAAACCTAACAACAAATAGAGCAAGGCAGTGGCACAAATCTAACCAACAAACACAGTCAGATATTTTGCCACCACTAGAACACCACCTCACAGGAAAGCTCACTGAAAGGAAGGAATTCTGTGTATGCTGGTGAAGTCAGTGTAGCCAATAGCATGATGGGAGTTGTAGTCACACATATTGGTCACCCTCACAATTGGCCCATCAACACCACTCTGAACCATGCTCACATCACAGGGAGTGGAAAACAACTGACAAGATGGCTGACACTGGGTACTGCTGTGGGGATCACAAGGCCTTGCTGGGAACTGTGCACCAACCAACAGCAGGACACCACTGACTGACATCCTGAAAGCCAACTTGCACTCCCTGCAATGGAAGCACGTTCCATGGTGGGATATCTGGCTGGGTGGGAAGGAGGACTGACAGCTCTGACCATAGTCACCAGCAGCCTTTCTCACACACCCCCTTAACACAAACTCCACACAACTCACCTGGGAGAATGCAATGCCTCACACTCTAATTAAATATCCAACAAAGAACAACCACACTGGGTTATGCTGTGTGAAGCACAGGGACACTATTGGGACTTGTAGCCAAACAAACGCCAGGACAACACTGTCAGCCATCCTGTCAGCACAGGCACACTACCCCACAGGGAAGCAGAGTCAAAAGGAAGGAAGTATGGGCATGCTGGGAAGGGGGGTGTAGGCAATAGCATGATGGGAGTGGTAGTCACAGCTCAACATCCCCCCCCTGCATGGCCCAGCAAGCTCACACTGAAGCATGCACACCTCACAGGGAGTGAAAAGCCACTTCAAAGATGTCTGACACTGGCCTCAGCTGTGGGGAGCACAAGGCCCTGCTGGGAACTGGGCACCAACAAACAACAGGACCACACTGTCAGCCATCTTGCCATTGCTGTCACACTCACACACAGTGAAGTCCACTCAAAAGGAAGGAAGTATGGGCATGAAGGCTGAGAGAAATGGGACTAAGAGACTCCGTCTTTCAGTGGATGTCAAGCTTTCTATCTGGTAGATCTCAGACGGTTAACCTAGGCCCATATCGTTCGGCGCCCATGGAACTGTCCAAGGGAGTCCCACAGGGCTCTTGTTTGAGTCCAACTTTATTCAACATCTATGTGGCTCCCATGGCCAATGTCCTAAGAAAATATGGGTTTATTCCAATATCATATGCCGACGATACGCAGTTACTTTTTCCTTTCGATGAACTCACTCCCACTGTCCAAGAGACCTTTTCTTTGGGTATGAGTGCCATTTCACAATGGATGAAAAACAACTTTCTCCAATGTAATGTTGGGAAAACTGAGCTATTACTTTTTGGAGAGGCTCCCTTATTATGGTCACCAAATTGGTGGCCTATTAATCTTGGGGAGCCTCCCATTCCTAAAACCTTTGTTAAGAACTTAGGAGTCCGTTTAGACCATGCCCTTACATTCAAGGAACATATTGGCCAGACCGTAGGCACATGTTTCCATACTTTGGTCCTACTTCGACGAGTTTTTCCTTTGCTCCCAGACTCTGCTCGAAGGACTCTGACTCAGGCACTCATATTGAGTCGCCTAGACTATTGTAACGGTCTGCTGCTCTCTGCCAATGAAACTTCTATTAGTAAACTTCAGGTGGTTCAGAATACGATGGCACGACTGGTTCTGAACATGCCTCCCAGATCAGCCTCCCGCCCTCTTCTTTTAAAACTTCACTGGTTACCCATACGTCAACGGATAAAATTTAAAGTCTGTTGTACTATCCACAAGGCATTGTTTAATCTTGGCCCTAGCTATTTGTCAGAAAAGTTCACTCTCTATCATCCCCCAAGATCCCTACGCTCTAGTACTAAACATTTGCTGAAGGTCCCCCGAATCAGGAGAGCAAGATTAGGAGGAAAAGCTCTCTCTCATCTTGGCCCGAAATATTGGAATGAACTCCCCCTACATTTAAGAGAATGTTCGAACCATCTTCATTTTAGAAAGTTACTTAAAACCATTCTGTTTTGCTTTTAAGTTTGACAGTTCTGTATATGAATTTGTTACGCGTCCAAAGCGCAGAGATACTCCTCGGAGTCGATTCTGGCGCTATACAAAACCAAATAATAATAATAATAATAATAATTGTAGGAGAGTAGGATCTGTTTCACATGGGTACCCCCACTTTTTGCTGATGCTTCACTGTTTTTCGACATTAGTCTGGCTGGGGCCCTGCTAATCAGAACCCCAGCCTAGCTGCTTCCTCTCTAAAATGGTTTCCATGTGCCTTAGGCACATCTCTGATTGGGATCTGGAGTGCCCTTATAAGTCCCTAGTATATGGTATACTATGTACCAAGGGCATAGGTACCTCAGAGGCCTGCCAGGGGCTGCAACATGTATTATGCCACCCCTGGAAGGCCATCCAAACTGACACCACAGGTCTGCTACTGCAGCCTGGGTAAGGTGGTGCATGCACCCCTTACTGTGATATAGGTTACCTATATCACGAAATACATACACACATAGAAACCTATAAGTCACTCCTAAGGCAGGCCTTATCAATCCTAAAGGCAGAGTGCATGGTTCCTATGTGAGGGGTGCCCCTGCATGAGCAGGGCCCCTCTGCAGCGTTCGGAGACCATCTCTGATGCTGCTTGTAGTGCAGCCTGACCATATACTCTTAAGCGCATTATATCCTCGCGGTAAAATGCTAACTTTGGAATGGCTGCACCTAAACATGTCGTGTTTGGTGTCAAACATCTTGGAATACTACCCCCCGCCAATCCTGGCGGCGGGGGTAGCATTCCACCCTTCTAGAGGGAAAGACATGTTAACTCTGACGTGTCCGGTAACTTCTTTCCAGAGCCCTGGCATCACAAAATGGATGCTGCTGCCACAGACACGAGTCTGGCCTCCTGCTGCTGGACGAAACTCCGGCAGGGGAGGCCTGGACAATAGGTTTCCTGTCCCAGGGAGGTGTGACCACCTCCCCAGACAGGATAATGTGTATTGGGGCTGGGCGGGAGCACTTTCGGGTGCTTTGAAGTCCTGCACTGGGGGCACATTTGGTGTCCCTGTGCATACCCCAGTTCAAACCGGATCAGGGGCTTGCAGCCCCTGCTTTGGCGCGAACTGGACAAAGGGAAAGGGGTGTAGCCACCCCTCTGCCCTGACCCACCCATAGGTGGGGCCACAGAGTAGTCCAACCCCTATTTTTAGAATAAAGGTAGGAACCCAGTCCTTAGGACTTTAGATTATACCTGGACGAAACTCTGAAACTGAATCCCCCAAGATCCCTACGCTCTAGTACTAAACATTTGCTGAAGGTCCCCCGAATCAGGAGAGCAAGATTAGGAGGAAAAGCTCTCTCTCATCTTGGCCCGAAATATTGGAATGAACTCCCCCTACATTTAAGAGAATGTTCGAACCATCTTCATTTTAGAAAGTTACTTAAAACCATTCTGTTTTGCTTTTAAGTTTGACAGTTCTGTATATGAATTTGTTACGCGTCCAAAGCGCAGAGATACTCCTCGGAGTCGATTCTGGCGCTATACAAAACCAAATAATAATAATAATAATAATAATTGTAGGAGAGTAGGATCTGTTTCACATGGGTACCCCCACTTTTTGCTGATGCTACAGTGGAGAGGTGTGGTGCAGCGGCCAGGGCAGCTGACTTCGGAGCACAGGGTTCACGGTTCGATCCCCGGCTCCGGCGGCAGCTCAGCTCAGCACCATGTGACTCTGGGCAATAGCTCACTTAATTTCCACGACGGCCCCCAGCGCCTTGAGACCCGTAAGGGTGAGTAGTTCGCGCTTTACAAATACGGATTTACATTTACATTTACATTACATTACATTTACAATCCTGGACCTTCGACGCTCTACGACAAGATTAGAGGACTGAAGAATCTCCCTTGGGGTCAAGGAGTGACTCCCCTGCTTGGCAGGCACCAAAGAAGCATCTGTCCGGTTTGCATTTCTGAAGCTCCCGTCGGACGCCGAAGTCATCGCATCACCAGAGGTGGATTCTCAGACTTCCCCGAGGCTACCCTGAGTCCCCAGCAAAGCTGAGGCCCGTGGCTATCGTGGGTGACTTGAGACCGTGACCCCTGGACACCGAGCACACTTAAAAGTGCACCATCTACTGGGTCTCCCAAGAAGTCGTGCTTTGGGCTCCGAGTAGCCCTAGCCTCCAGCACCACCTGCACCGAAGATCACTGGCCCCCACTCCACGAGTGTCCTGTAAGCCAGCTCCACGTGCGGCGTCACGAGGCTCCTTCGCGGTCGCTAGCCCGTTGGCTAGTAGCCCTTAACGAAGGCCAATCTTTTCCTTACTTGGCATCCTGGTTGCTCCAGGCCTGCCCTCACTTACCCTCGCTGGGTGAGTTCCACAGACCTTGCTGGTCTGCACCATTGACGATCTACATCTTACTCGAGACTTGCCGTTGCCAAGGCTTGTTGGGTCCAATCCAGTCGCCGACACCTCAGCACTCGACAGACATCGCGCACCAGCCCGAATCCTGCTCCTGGTCACCGACAACGCCTCCCGGACCTCGTGGCTGAAGAGTCAAGACGACCGTCAACGCACCTGAAGCACTCGACATCGGTGGGCATCTGTCCATCGCCTTCCTGGTCACTGGCTAGTGACCCAGACTCTGTCCCCTCTGCTTTCAGGTTCACCAGAACTCCGACCCACTCTTGGATCCACCCGGACACTTTTCTCTTGGCCGCCAGCAGCACTTTGCAGCAGATCGCCATTCGAATCGACGACGAAACCCGACCCCGAAAGGCACCTATGCACCCGGCTTCCCTGGGTGAGGTAACACGAGTACTCCGGGACTCCCGTGGGTAGAGACTCTTCAAAGTCCTAGATCTCAAAGGGTTTTGTCCTAGTCCTCTTTTAAGTGTCCCTTTCCTCTATTTTCCCGATCCCGACTTTCTCCATAGAAGTTAACTGCGTATCGCGGTTGTGTATTTACACTGCACGCGTCTCCCGTGGGTCCCCTGTGTCACTACCTTGGGTGGTTCCTTGTGGTCCAAGCACTTCTAGAGGCTCTAGGCCTAGTGTCTAGTTCAGTCGTGGTTCGCATACCACTTTATTGGTATATGGTTTGGTACGCCCCTAGGGCCCAAACGTGTATTTGTGCTATTACTGTGATTTAAGATCTTATAACCTATGTACTTCGAACTCTAGCCTCATAAAGAGACTAGAGGGTGTGTTTAGTAATAAATACATATATTTTGAATATATACCTGGTGTGGTGCTCTTTCATTTGGTCACTCAAAAGATTATAGACTGGTAAAACAAGCTGCTTTACATTCCTTCAAGACTTAGCCTGAAGGCTGCTCTCCATAGCTACCACTAGGATAGCTTTCAATAAGGTTGTCTTTAACCTATCTACCATAAGAGTCGATTTGGACTGGTGCAAGGTGCCCACTATAATTAGTGGACAGCATATGCCAGGCCAACTTCTCACATTGGTGTGCAGCGTGTGGGATTCCAGCTTGCTATTGTTTTACCAGATAATCTCAATTGAATTGATCAACTGAAAACCACTAAAGGTACCTAAGGTACATATAATTTAAGCTTAGAATAACAGTAAGTTCTACTGAACTTAGAGTTGTGTGTTAAGGGATAGCACAACCCTTTCTACAACTCAAGAGAGTTTAGTAGGCCACACTAGAGTAGGTAGTGCATACACCACACCACACTAGTAATGTCTTTAAGGGCAGGATCCAAAGAATCCTTGCAGGAAGCCATTGAGCTTCCACCCTCCAAGTATGATACACTCCCATTCTTGGAATTGAGAGCTTTATGTAACTTGAGAAAAATAAGGACAGGCCAAAGCCCCACCACCCAACACCTCAAGGAGTTGTTGGTGGCTTATGACCTTAGTAAGCCTGTAGGGACTGAAGGGGTAGGAGCTGAGGGTGGGGCAGGAGAAGAGAAGGACGCTAGGGGTACCAGTACCCCCAGCCCCCCCTCTGAAACTGGCCAGGAGGGTGACAATGACCCTGACCTGGAAAACGAAATCCCTCCTGTGGATGATGATGAGGATGATCAAAATGATGCCCCTTTTGTCCCCCAGGAAGGATTAAGAGTGTGCCCAGAAGGTCTAGGTCTCCTTCTCAGGAGTCTAACCACTCTGGCACCTCTATAGGGAGCTCTGTCTCATCTCATAGGAGAGAATCCTCTCATGAGAGAAGAAAGAGGCTAGTCCAGTATGAGGAAACTCAGCTGGAACTCAGAAAAAAGCAATTAGCTTTAGATAGAGAATCCCTAGATCTCCTTAGAGAGAGAAGAAAGTTGGGACTAGAGTCCCATGGTGGCAGCCATGTCCCTAGAGATAGGGAAAGGTCCTATGACCATAGGAACCTGAGCAAGATTGTCCCTCCCTACCAGAGTGGGGATGATATCCACAAATGGATAACTGCTTTAGAAAGGGCCTGTAAAGTACAGAAGGTCCCTCAGGAGCAGTGGGCAGCAATCTTGTGGCTCTCCTTTGCTGACAAAGGTAGAGATAAGCTCCTCACTGTTAGAGAGGAGGATGCTGACAATTACAAGGTCTTGAAGAGTGCTCTTATTGATGGGTTTGGCCTAACCACTGAACAGTACAGGTTGAAGTTCAGAGACACCCAAAAAGCACAGACTCAAGACTGGGTAGACTATGTGGATTGTTCTGCCAAGGCTCTGGAAGGCTGGTTGATGGGCAGTAAGGTGTGTGACTTCTCAGGATTGTATAATCTGATAATGAGGGAGCAGATTCTTAATAACTGTCAAAATCAGCTGTTGCATCAATACCTGGTTGACTCTGATCTGACCTCTCCCCAAGAATTGGGAAAGAAGGCAGACAAATGGGTCAGAACCAGGGTGAAGCAGAAGGTACAGAACCAAGGTGGGAAAACCAAGAAGCAAGATGCTAAGAACTCTGACAAGGGTGGGGAGAAGGGTAAAGATCAAAAGTCTTCATCAGGCCCCCAAAAATCTTCTTCTGGTGGGGATTCCCAGTCTACCAAAGGTAAAGGCCAAAGAAAACCATGGTGCAAGGTCTGTAAGCAAAAGACCCACTGGACCAGTGATTGCACCAAGTCCAAAGACTCCAGTCCAGCACCCACCAATGCCCCTAAGGCACCTGTTCCCCCTAGTACAGTTGGTGGAAGTGCTCCAGCAAAGGGTTTAGTAGGGTTCACCCTGGGAACTGAGTTGGGCTCTGACTTAGTCAGAGAACTGACTCAGGCTGTGTTAGTCTGTGATGGAGGCATGGATGTGACCTCCACTGTGAGTCCCAGTAATCTGGGCAAGTACAGACAACAGACTTTAATTAATGGACGTGAGGCTTTGGCATTTAGGGACACAGGGGCAAGTGTCACAATGGTGACACAAGACCTTGTGCTACCTGGGCAAGTTATGCTTGGTGAGATGTACCAAGTGACCAATGCTAGCAATGTCAGAACAGACCATACTCTGGCAGTTGTTAACTTCTCCTGGGGAGGGGTAACTGGCCTTAAGAAGGTTGTGGTAAGTGCAAACCTACCAGTCGAATGCTTGCTTGGCAATGACTTAGAGACTTCTGCTTGGGCAGAAGTGGAGCTCAGGACCCATGCAGAGATGCTGGGGATCCCTGCAGATGTGTTTGCTGTGACCAGGTCACAAGCCAAAATGTCTAGCACTGAACAGGCCTTGGATTCTGGAAGAATGGACCAAGTGCCTTCCAAGAGGAGGAGTAGTAGGGTTAAGGCAGTGCCTTCCCCCTTGGCTCAGGAGGAAGATCAGTCCCTTGAGGGGGATGATCTCAGCCCTGAAGAAGGAACTGTCCCAGAGGAACTTGAACCTGACCAGGTTGAGTTCTTGGGGACAGGGGACCTTCTAGGGCAGATCTGAGCCAGGAGCAGCAGAGCTGCCCCTCCCTTGAACCCCTCAGACAGCAAGCTGCTGCTGAGGCTGCTGGGAAAGCTAGTGGTCCCCATACAGTGTATTGGGATGATGGACTCCTGTACTCAGAGAGTAGAGACCCCAAGCCTGGTGCTACCAGGAGGTTGGTAATACCTTTGAAGTTCAGGGGCTTCCTATTGACCCTAGCCCATGATATTCCCTTAGCAGGACACCTGGGCCAGAACAAGACTTGGGACAGAATTGTCCCTCACTTTCACTGGCCCCACATGTCTGAAGACAGTAAGGAGTTTTGTCGCTCCTGTGTAACCTGCCAAGCCAGTGGCAAAGCAGGTGGCACTACAAAGGCCCCCTGATACCACTACCTGTGGTGGGGGTGCCCTTTGAGAGGGTAGGGATTGACATTGTTGGTCCCATGGATCCCCAAACAGCCTCTGGGCACAGGTTTATCCTGGTGGTAGTGGATCATGCCACCAGGTACCCAGAAGCTATTCCCCTCAGGACCACTACAGCACCTGTGGTGGCAAGGGCCCTCCTGGGAATCTTCTCAAGAGTGGGCTTTCCTAAGGAGGTAGTATCAGACAGGGGTGCTAACTTCATGTCTGGGTACTTAAAAGCAATGTGGAAGGAGTGTGGAATGACTTATAAGTTCACCACACCCTATCACCCACAATGCAATGGTTTAGTTGAGAGATTCAACAAAACCTTGAAGGGCATGATTAAAGGGCTCCCAGAAAAGCTTAGGCGTAGATGGGACATACTCTTGCCCTGCCTTTTATTCGCATATAGGGAGGTGCCTCAGAAGGGGTTGGTTACAGCCCTTTTGAACTTCTGTTTGGCCACCCTGTGAGGGGTCCACTGTGCTTGGTGAAGGAAGGATGGGAGTTACCTCTCAAGCCCCCAAAGCAAGATATAGTGGACTATGTACTTGGTCTCCGCTCCAGGATGGCTGAGTACATGAAAAAGGCAACCAAAAACCTTGAGGCTAGCCAGGAACTTCAGAAGGCCTGGCATGACCAAAAGGCTGTTCTGACTGTTTACCAGCCAGGACAGAAGGTGTGGGTGTTGGAGCCAGTGGCCCCAGCAGCTCTCCAAGACAAATGGAGTGGACCCCACACTATTGTTGAGCAGAAGGGTGAGGTCACTTATTTGGTAGACCTAGGAACACCCAGGAGTCCCCACAGGGTTCTCCATGTCAACAGGTTAAAACCATATGTGGACAGGGCAGACATGGGCTTGCTCATGGCTACTGATGAAGGGCAGGAGGAAGAGAGTGACCCACTCCCTGACCTACTCTCACAGAACCCTGACGATGGGTCAGTTGATGGTGTAGCCTTGGCAGGCAGCCTCACTACCCAGCAACAAACTGATTGCAGGCAAGTCCTCAATCAGTTTCGACATATGTTTTCACTGACACCCAGTCAGACCACCTGGTGCACTCATGAAGTGGACACTGGGGACAGTCTGCCTATTAAAAACAAGATTTATAGGCAACCTGACCATGTCAGGGACTGTATCAGGACTGAAGTCCAGAAAATGTTGGAATTGGGAGTAATTGAGCCCTCAGATAGCCCTTGGGCTAGTCCAGTAGTCCTAGTACCGAAACCTCACCCCAGTGGTGGAAAAAGAGAGATGAGGTTTTGTGTAGACTACAGGGGTCTCAATGCAGTCACTAGGACTGATGCCCATCCAATACCCAGGGCAGATGAGCTCATAGATACTTTGGCCTCTGCCAAATATCTCAGCACATTTGACCTAACAGCTGGCTACTGGCAGATCAGACTAGCTGATACTGCAAAGCCCAAAACAGCATTTTCAACCCCTAGTGGGCATTATCAATTTGTGGTAATGCCCTTTGGTCTGAAAAATGCACCTGCCACTTTCCAGAGGTTGGTGAACACAGTTCTCACAGGACTGGAAGCCTATAGTGCAGCTTATCTAGATGATATTGCTGTCTTTAGCTCCACCTGGGAGGATCACCTGGTCCACCTCAGGAATGTTTTACAGGCCCTGCAAAGGCAGGCCTGACTATCAAGGCCACTAAGTGCCAGATAGGGCAGAGTCAGGTTGTGTACCTGGGCCACCTTGTGGGTGGAGGCCAGGTTCAACCTTTGCAGAGCAAGATCCAGACCATCATGGACTGGACTGCTCCCACTACCCAGACTCAGGTGAGAGCCTTCTTAGGCCTGACTGGGTACTATAGGAGATTTGTCAAGGGGTATGGATCAATAGTGACACCCTTGAATGACTTAACTTCTAAGAAAATGCCCAAAAAGATTCAGTGGACAGTTAGCTGTCAAAAGGCATTTGATGACCTCAAGCAAGCCATGTGCACTGCTCCAATTCTGCAGAGTCCTGATTACTCCAAGAAGTTCATTGTTCAAACAGATGCATCTGAATTGGGGGTAGGGGCTGTACTGTCACAATTGAATGAAGAAGGTCAGGATCAGCCAGTAGCTTTTATTAGCAGAAGGCTGACCCCTAGAGAGAAACGTTGGTCAGCCATAGAGAGGGAGGCCTTTGCTGTGGTCTGGGCTCTGAAGAAGTTGAGGCCATACTTGTTTGGTACACACTTCCTGGTTCAGACAGACCATAAGCCCCTCTTATGGCTAAAACAAATGAAGGGTGAAAACCCCAAACTGCTTAGGTGGTCCATTTCCCTACAGGGGATGGACTTTACAGTGGAACATAGGCCTGGGAGTAACCATGCGAATGCAGATGGACTCTCTAGGTATTTCCACTTAGAACATGAAGACTTAACTGGGCAAGGTTAGTTTAATGTCCCTACGTTTGGGGGGGTTGTGTAGGAGAGTAGGATCTGCTTCACATGGGTACCCCCACTTTTTGCTGATGCTTCACTGTTTTTCGACATTAGTCTGGCTGGGGCCCTGCTAATCAGAACCCCAGCCTAGCTGCTTCCTCTCTAAAATGGTTTCCATGTGCCTTAGGCACATCTCTGATTGGGATCTGGAGTGCCCTTATAAGTCCCTAGTATATGGTATACTATGTACCAAGGGCATAGGTACCTCAGAGGCCTGCCAGGGGCTGCAACATGTATTATGCCACCCCTGGAAGGCCATCCAAACTGACACCACAGGTCTGCTACTGCAGCCTGGGTAAGGTGGTGCATGCACCCCTTACTGTGATATAGGTTACCTATATCACGAAATACATACACACATAGAAACCTATAAGTCACTCCTAAGGCAGGCCTTATCAATCCTAAAGGCAGAGTGCATGGTTCCTATGTGAGGGGTGCCCCTGCATGAGCAGGGCCCCTCTGCAGCGTTCGGAGACCATCTCTGATGCTGTTTGTAGTGCAGCCTGACCATATACTCTTAAGCGCATTATATCCTCGCGGTAAAATGCTAACTTTGGAATGGCTGCACCTAAACATGTCGTGTTTGGTGTCAAACATCTTGGAATACTACCCCCCGCCAATCCTGGCGGCGGGGGTAGCATTCCACCCTTCTAGAGGGAAAGACATGTTAACTCTGACGAGTCCGGTAACTTCTTTCCAGAGCCCTGGCATCACAAAATGGATGCTGCTGCCACAGACACGAGTCTGGCCTCCTGCTGCTGGACGAAACTCCGGCAGGGGAGGCCTGGACAATAGGTTTCCTGTCCCAGGGAGGTGTGACCACCTCCCCAGACAGGATAATGTGTATTGGGGCTGGGCGGGAGCACTTTCGGGTGCTTTGAAGTCCTGCACTGGGGGCACATTTGGTGTCCCTGTGCATACCCCAGTTCAAACCGGATCAGGGGCTTGCAGCCCCTGCTTTGGCACGAACTGGACAAAGGGAAAGGGGTGTAGCCACCCCTCTGCCCTGACCCACCCATAGGTGGGGCCACAGAGTAGTCCAACCCCTATTTTTAGAATAAAGGTAGGAACCCAGTCCTTAGGACTTTAGATTATACCTGGACGAAACTCTAAAACTGAATCCTGGACCTTCGACGCTCTACGACAAGATTAGAGGACTGAAGAATCTCCCTTGGGGTCAAGGAGTGACTCCCCTGCTTGGCAGGCACCAAAGAAGCATCTGTCCGGTTCGCATTTCTGAAGCTCCCGTCGGACGCCGAAGTCATCGCATCACCAGAGGTGGATTCTCAGACTTCCCCGAGGCTACCCTGAGTCCCCAGCAAAGCTGAGGCCCGTGGCTATCGTGGGTGACTTGAGACCGTGACCCCTGGACACCGAGCACACTTGCAAGTGCACCATCTTCTGGGTCTCTCAAGAAGTCGTGCTTTGGGTTTCGAGTAGCCCTAGCCTCCAGCACCACCTGCACCGAAGATCACTGGCCCCCACTCCACGAGTGTCCTGTAAGCCAGCTCCACGTGCGGCGTCACAAGGCTCCTTCGCGGTCGCTAGCCCGTTGGCTAGTAGCCCTTAATGAAGGCCAATCTTTTCCTTACTTGGCATCCTGGTTGCTCCAGGCCTGCTCTCACTTACCCTTGCTGGGTGAGTTCCACAGACCTTGTTGGTCTGCACCATCGATGATCTACATCTTACTCGAGACTTGCCGTTGCCAAGGCTTGTTGGGTCCAATCCGGTCGCCGACACCTCAGCACTCGACAGACATCGAGCACCAGACCGAATCCTGCTCCTGGTCACCGACAACGCCTCCCGAACCTCGTGGCTGAAGAGTCAAGACGACCGTCAACGCACCTGAAGCACTCGACATCGGTGGGCATCTGTCCATCGCCTTCCTGGTCACTGGCTAGTGACCCAGACTCTGTCCCCTCTGCTTTCAGGTTCACCAGAACTCCGATCCACTCTTGGATCCACCCGGACACTTTTCTCTTGGCCGCCAGCAGCACTTTGCAGCAGATCGCCATTCGAATCGACGACGAAACCCGACCCCGAAAGGCACCTATGCACCCGGCTTCCCTGGGTGAGGTAACACGAGTACTCCGGTGCTCCCGTGGGTAGAGACTCTTCAAAGTCCTAGATCTCAAAGGGTTTTGTCCTAGTCCTCTTTTAAGTGTCCCTTTCCTCTATTTTCCCGATCCCGACTTTCTCCATAGAAGTTAACGGCGTATCGTGGTTGTGTATTTACACTGCACGCGTCTCCCGTGGGTCCCCTGTGTCACTACCTTGGGTGGTTCCTTGTGGTCCAAGCACTTCTAGAGGCTCTAGGCCTAGTGTCTAGTTCAGTCGTGGTTCGCATACCACTTTATTGGTATATGGTTTGGTACGCCCCTAGGGCCCAAACGTGTATTTGTGCTATTACTGTGATTTAAGATCTTATAACCTATGTACTTCGAACTCTAGCCTCATAAAGAGACTAGAGGGGTGTGTTTAGTAATAAATACATATATTTTGAATATATACCTGGTGTGGTGCTCTTTCATTTGGTCACTCAAGAGATTATAGACTGGTAAAACAAGCTGCTTTACATTCCTTCAAGACTTAGCCTGAAGGCTGCTCTCCATAGCTACCACTAGGATAGCTTTCAATAAGGTTGTCTTTAACCTATCTACCATAAGAGTCGATTTGGACTGGTGCAAGGTGCCCACTATAATTAGTGGACAGCATATGCCAGGCCAACTTCTCACAATAATAATGCTGGGAAGGGGGGGTGTAGGCAATAGCATGATGGGAGTGGTAGTCACAGCTCAACATCCCCCACCCACATGGCCCAGCAAGCTCACACTGAAGCATGCACACCTCACAGGGAGTGAAAAGCCACTTCAAAGATGTCTGACACTGGCCTCAGCTGTGGGGAGCACAAGGCCCTGCTGGGAACTGGGCACCAACAAACAAAAGGACCACACTGTCAGCCATCTTGCCATTGCTGTCACACTCACACACAGTGAAGTCCACTCAAAAGGAAGGAAGTATGGGCATGCTGGGAAGGGGGTGTAGGCAATAGCATGATGGGAGTAGTAGTCACAGCTCAACATCCCCCACCCGCATGGCCCAGCAAGCTCACACTGAAGCATGCACACCTCACAGGGAGTGAAAAGCCACTTCAAAGATGTCTGACACTGGCCTCAGCTGTGGGGAGCACAAGGCCCTGCTGGGAACTGGGCACCAACAAACAACAGGACCACACTGTCAGCCATCTTGCCATTGCTGTCACACTCACACACAGTGAAGTCCACTCAAAAGGAAGGAAGTATGGAAATGCTGGGAAGGGTGGCGTAGGCAATAGCATGATGGGAGTGGTAGTCACAGATATTGGTCACCCTCACAATTGGCCCATCAACACCACTCTGAACCATGCTCACATCACAGGGAGTGGAAAACAACTGACAAGATGGCTGACACTGGGTACTGCTGTGGGGAGCACAAGGCCCTGCTGGGAACTGTGCACCAACCAACAGCAGGACACCACTGCCAGCCATCTTGCCATTGCTGTCACACTCACACACAGTGAAGTCCACTCAAAAGGAAGGAAGTATGGACATGCTGGGAAGGGTGGCGTAGGCAATAGCATGATGGGAGTGGTAGTCACAGATATTGGTCACCCTCACAATTGGCCCATCAACACCACTCTGAACCATGCTCACATCACAGGGAGTGGAAAACAACTGACAAGATGGCTGACACTGGGTACTGCTGTGGGGAGCACAAGGCCCTGCTGGGAACTGTGCACCAACCAACAGCAGGACACCACTGACTGACATCCTGAAAGCCAACTTGCACTCCCTGCAATGGAAGCACGTTCCATGGTGGGATATCTGGCTGGGTGGGAAGGAGGACTGACAGCTCTGACCATAGTCACCAGCAGCTTTTCTCACACACCCCCTTAACACAAACTCCACACAACTCACCTGGGAGAATGCAATGCCTCACACTCTAATTAAATATCCCACAAAGAACAACCACACTGGGTTATGCTGTGTGAAGCACAGGGACACTTTTGGGACTTGTAGCCAAACAAACGCCAGGACAACACTGTCAGCCATCCTATCAGCACAGGCACACTACCCCACAGGGAAGCAGAGTCAAAAGGAAGAAAGTATGGGCATGCTGGGAAGGGGGGTGTAGGCAATAGCATGATGGGAGTGGTAGTCACAGCTCAACATCCCCCACCCGCATGGCCCGGCAAGCTCACACTGAAGCATGTACACCTCACAGGGAGTGAAAAGCCACTTCAAAGATGTCTGACACTGGCCTCAGCTGTGGGGAACACAACGCCCTGCTGGGAACTGGGCACCAACAAACAACAGGACCACACTGTCAGCCATCTTGCCATTGCTGTCACACTCACACACAGTGAAGTCCACTCAAAAGGAAGGAAGTATGGACATGCTGGGAAGGGTGGCGTAGGCAATAGCATGATGGGAGTGGTAGTCACAGATATTGGTCACCCTCACAATTGGCCCATCAACACCACTCTGAACCATGCTCACATCACAGGGAGTGGAAAACAACTGACAAGATGGCTGACACTGGGTACTGCTGTGGGGAGCACAAGGCCCTGCTGGGCACTGTGCACCAACCAACAGCAGGACACCACTGTCAGCCATCTTGCCATTGCTGTCACACTCACACACAGTGAAGTCCACTCAAAAGGAAGGAAGTATGGGCATGCTGGGAAGGGGGGTGTAGACAATAGCGTGATGGGAGTGGTAGTCACAGCTCAACATCCCCCACCCACATGGCCCAGCAAGCTCACACTGAAGCATGCACACCTGACAGGGAGTGAAAAGCCACTTCTAAGATGTCTGACAATGGTGCTCTGTTGTGGGAGTACCAGGCCCTGCTGGGAACTGGGCACCAACCAACAGCAGGACACCACTGACTGACATCCTGAGAGTTAACCTGCACCCACTGCAAGGGTGGCATGCTTCATGGTGGGATAACTGGGCTGGGGGAGAAGGAGGTCCGGATGTCAACCAAATACCACCAATGCTGGTCATGCACACACCTCAACATCCACATTGAAATGCATCAGGTTGGCAGGACAATGAGCCACACCAATATCAACCTCTGACTGTAACAACTTAGGACAATGCAATGTACAGGGCCGCATCCAGAGGTACAGTCACAACTGTCATGTGTTTGAACCATTGATGCCTGCAGAAACATAACATACATTGTGTGTCTCTTCCAAAAACAGGTGATAATGGGGACACAGCAGCAGATGAGTAGGAGTCCCTGTCCCAGGCTCCGGGGGACCCTGAGCTCTCTGGTGTGGAACAGCCTCTGCCCTCATCGGATGGCGAAGAGCAACATGGCACCTCCGGTGGGAGTCATCATGCAGCACCAGCAGGACCACCATCTGCACCCCGTGCACCCATTCCTCCAACATCTGCCAACACACAGACCACCCCCGCTGACACGGACAGACCAAGGACACTCAATGACAACAGCACAGGGACCACAGCCCACCGTGAAGCAATGGACAACAACCCCAGTACCAACCCCCAAGGGGGCCGAGGGTCACCTGTGCGTGCCACGGCAGCTCCCGCACGTGTGTCCAGGGGTGGTGGTAGGGGTGGTAGGCAGAGGTCGCTGTTTGCAGAGGGGTCTGGACTGCATGATGACCCACAACTGGCATGCATTGCTGATGCGTACCAGAATAGCCCCGGAGAGGTCAGCCAGGTAGTGGGGATCCTCAAGGACATTCAACAGCAGCAGGCTGCCCATCATGCCCGTTTGGACTCCCACATGTCCCGTGTGGAGACACACATGCCCCGTGTGGAGACACACATGTCTGGCATGGAGTCCAAGTGGGACACATTGGAAGAACTGACAGCGGTGCAGAGGGACATATTGACATGCCTCCGCCAGATTAGCACCAACATGTCCACACCTCCCTGTGTGCCCACAACATCTGGTGCCGCAACAACTGCAACTGCCACAGGGAGGGAGGATGACTCTGGTGGAGAGTCCTCTGCACCGCAGTGGCCTGCACGTGAGGGTCCCCCCAGAAAGAAGAGGGGTCATCCGAGGAAGGACAACTGAGAGGCTGATGGCCATGTACATCCCCCAGGAATCCAACACCTGTTCTGGAAATTCTCCTTTGCGTGCAAACTGTTCACCCTGTCGAATGCAACACAACTCTCCCACATGACATGGGGAGTTTAAGTTGGACTAATGTATCAGATGACTGTGGACTTTACTCAGGACATTTCTGCTACCAACACTTCCAACTCATCTGGGAACTTTGGATTCCAATACCAATGTACAGCACCCACCATCCTGTGCACTATCCTCACACATGTATGTAATAAACTCACTAATACACCATACTTGCCTCTGTTGTGATTCCAACATTTTTGTCATGGAGATGATAATCTGCTAAATGACACTGTGCATGCTAACTGCCACAGCAAGTTCAACACCGTCATGTGAGTCATGGCGACGTGACACATATGAGGGAGACACACCACTAGGGCTACACAACACATAGACACCAGGGCCATCGGACTCATCGCCTACACTGATGTTTCCAGGAAATACATTGGAATGCACAGACACCACACCTATTCAGAGTCTGTGTTAACTAGCCCACAGGTGCAGTAAGCAAATGTCAGTCAGATATATGACCACAGACAATGCACATCCCAAAGTGAAGCACAGGTTTATTACACATTTGCAACATGTTGTTTCCACTACAAATGCAAGGTAATCCCACGTGGCAGTGGCCACACAGTCAAAAAGTGTCCAGGGGTGTGTGGTACATCACCTGTAGGGAAACGACTGCTGCCACCCTGAAAGCTGAATCATGGTGTCGGGGGATCCAAGTTGACCAAACAACTCTGTAAGCACTAAGGCTGGGCGTAGTTCGCGAAGTAGTGCTTCGCGAAGCTACGCAAAGTGCAGTTCGCACTACGCGAGCTTCGCGTAGCACTACGCGAACTGCGTAGTGCGTGTTCGCAATGATTGCACAGTGCCGGATGCTTGTCCGCACTGTGCAATCATTGAAAACGGCAACTTGCACAGTGCGAGCTGTCTTTTACTGCCGCTCGAGTAGATTTTTACTCGAGCGGCAGCTTTCAACGCGGACTGGTAGTTTCTCATCGCGAGCGGTCGCGAGCATACGCGACCACTCGCAATGAGAAACCTGACCTCCCGCGTTGAGAATCTCGCCGGGAGGTTTATTTTCCACGCTCGCGATCGGCAACTTGATGTTGCTGATCGCGAACGAGAAAAAGTCTCGCCGGGATGTCATTTTGCTTGCTCACGGTCGCCAACTTGACGTTGAGGACCGCGAGCAAGCAAAAATGACCGCGGCACTACGCTACGCTACGCTACGCGTGTTTGCACTGTGCTACGTGCAATTCGCGTTGTGCGAGTAGCGCAAGCCGCAAACTACGCGAGCGTAGCGTAGCACTTCGCCCAGGGTTAGTAAGCACCCTGTGAAGGACAGACATGACACACAGTCAAAAGCACTGAAGAACAGGACAGAACTGCAATACTCATGCACAATACATGTCACAAGATACCTACACAAAACCAAGTTAGCATGTCAACACTGTTGGGGAGTACAGACTACCTGTAAGGACACATCGCTGCACGCATCCAGTCAAGTAGCACATGGCCACACTCAAACAGCACCAGAGCACCACCCACACATATCATGCAAACTCACATCATTTACATGACAACTCTCTGGATACTCACATTCAGCTGAAGAAGTTGGTGATGAGCTGTGTGCGGACATCACCCTCATCATCATCACTGGCATCGTGGCCCAGGCCAGGATCCTCCACAGGTGCCGGATGTTGGTCATCATCATCCAGGATGAGAGGCAACTCCTTCCGCACTGCCAGGTTGTGTAGCATGCAGCAGACGATGACAATCTTGCACACCTTTGCTGGGGCATATGGGAGGGCCCCTCCTGTCTTGTCCAGGCAGCGGAAGCGGCTCTTCAGGAGACCAAATGTCCGCTTGATCACTTCCTTGTACGACCATGTGCCTCATTGTAGCGCATCTGGGCTGGTGTCACAGGGTTCCTGAGGGGTGTCAGCAACCACGGCATGTTGGGGTATCCGGAGTCACCTACAGACAGACAATTGCACATTAGCTGAGTTGGAAAAGAGGGCGGAATACAACATAGCAGAACACACACAATGGTACAAAGTCAGTACACACCGACAAGCCAGGCACGCTGGTTCTGCATCTGTGACATCATCCTCGGGATGCGACTACTCCTCATCACGTAGGCATCGTGTGCCGAACCGGGGAAAAGGGCACACACATGTGAGATGCTCATATCTGCAAGACATACCACCAGAGCATTGATCGAATGATAATGTTTCCTGTTCCTGTATGCCTGCTCATGTGCCTGTGGTGGTACCAAAGCCACATGTGTCCCATCAATGGAGCCAATGACATGTGGCATCCTCCCCAGGGCATAGAAGTCACTCTTGACATCAGTGAGTTGTTGACGTTTAGGAAATAGATGTAGTGGTTCAGGTATCTCAACATTGCCTCCAAAACATTGCGTAGCACACGGCTGAACATGGTCTGTGACATCCCACCAGCAGACGCCACAGTGTGTTGAAAGGTACCGGTGGCAAAGAAGTGTAGGGCTGCCATCACCTTCACCTTGGGGGTCAGCGCTGTAGGGTATGGCCGGCCAGGTTGCAAATGTGGGGCCAACCGCACCGCCAATTCCTCAATCAGCGCCCTGTTGAAGCGGTACCGTCGGATGCAGTCACGTTCCACCATCGTTGCAAGGTCAGGGAATGGTCTATGGACAGCTGGTGCCCTGCAGTGCATAGGTGAAGAAAGAAAGATTGTCAGTCACACCACATATGTGCCATTGACCATACTCAATATCACATGATACATCATTACGAGACACAAGTACCTGATGTGTGTGCCGTACTGTATGGACATATATGGCACCTACATGGCCAACATCTAACATCACAGTTCAACATGTGTTGACAACAAGTTCCAGGTTGTGCTATGGGAAATCATTAGGCTGTGTCACAGTACCCATTTACTGCTGTCACGTTCCAAACACACACCACAGTGACATGTCAGGACAGATGTGCCACAGGCATCACAGCTCATTGACAGGTAGATTCCCAGGGACCCTGTATTGCCACATGGACACTGGCATGACATGGCGTATCATGTACACGTCAGCAAAATAACCATGACTCCCACAGGTAGTGGCCCCTGTTGCCTCTGCAGGACAGACATGGACGTCTGTGACACACACTCGCACAACATCAAAGTCCATGCACAAACAACATGGATGTGGAGACTGTCTCCCATTGTGCACGTGGAATCAGAGACATCGGAAACACAACATGCACACAGACTGTGGAGGGCCATCACTATTGTGCCAATGGGTCACCCTGTGACGTACATACCTTCCCACATGGGACTCAGGGGGTATGTGACATGACATACACATACACAACCTGGAAATGTGACCATGCCACATGCTATGAAATGAACAGTTGCACATCACAGTGGTCATGTGCACAACACACAAAGGATTCTGTCCCCATGAACACATGCACAGCCTG
The DNA here is from genome assembly GCA_963921515.1 of Calotriton arnoldi. Taxonomy (NCBI): domain Eukaryota; kingdom Metazoa; phylum Chordata; class Amphibia; order Caudata; family Salamandridae; genus Calotriton; species Calotriton arnoldi. Next base: position 356,428 of record CAWUFW010012543.1, on the reverse strand, counting down.
GGAGTGGCTGCCCCCAAGTGCCACCCAAAAACCACATGTTGACCCCCATACACAGAAAAGGTAATGCAGCCTTACATGCCTTAGGATACAGTGTGGACAGGCTGTGGTGTTGTAGGTGTGCCCCTGAGTCCCTGGCAAGTAAATGTGGCTGGCATACGTTCACCAGTGACAAGAATGGTGACATATGCAAGTGACTTGTACAGGGACGCGTCGTACAGCAATGGACCAATCCGTGTGCACGCATTGGCCATTGCATATGATGTGAGCGGAGACGCGTCGTACAGCAATGGACCGATCCGTGTGCATGCATTGGCCATTGCATATGATGTGAGCGGAGACGCGTTGTACAGCAATGGACCGATCGGTGCGCACGCATTGGACATTGCATATGATGTGAGCGCATACGCGTTGTACAGCAATGGACCGATCGGTGCGCACGCATTGGACATTGCATATGATGTGAGCGGATACGCGTTGTTTCTCGAAATACGCGTTGTACAGCAATGGACCGATCTGTGCGCACGCATTGGACATTGCATATGATGTGAGCGGACACGCGTTGTACAGCAATGGACCGATCGGTGCGCACGCATTGGACATTGCATATGATGTGAGCGGATACGCGTTGTACAGCAATGGACCGATCGGTGCGCACGCATTGGACATTGCATATGATGTGAGCGGAGACGCGTTGTACAGCAATGGACCGATCGGTGCGCACGCATTGGACATTGCATATGACGTGAGCGGAGACGCGTTGTACAGCAATGGACCGATCGGTGCGCACGCATTGGACATTGCATATGATGTGAGCGGATACGCGTTGTACAGCAATGGACCGATCGGTGCGCACGCATTGGACATTGCATATGATGTGAGCGGATACGCGTTGTACAGCAATGGACCGATCGGTGCGCACGCATTGGACATTGCATATGATGTGAGAGGATACGCGTTGTACAGCAATGGACCGATCGGTGCGCACGCATTGGACATTGCATATGATGTGAGCGGATACGCGTTGTACAGCAATGGACCGATCGGTGCGCACGCATTGGACATTGCATATGATGTGAGCGGATACGCGTTGTACAGCAATGGACCGATCGGTGCGCACGCATTGGACATTGCATATGATGTGAGCGGATACGTGTTGTTTCTCGAAATACGCGTTGTACAGCAATGGACCGATCGGTGCACAAGCATTGGACATTGCATATGGTGTGAGTGGATTCGCGTTGTACAGCAATGGACCGATCGGTGCGCACGCATTGGACATTGCATATGATGTGAGTGGAGATGCGTTGTACAGCAATGGACCGATCGGTGCGCACGCATTGGACATTGCATATGATGTGAGCGGATACAAGTTGTACAGCAATGGACCGATCGGTGCACACGCATTGGACATTGCATATGATGTGAACGGATACGTGTTGTTTTTTTAAATACGCGTTGTACAGCAATGGCCCGATCGGTGCGCACGCATTGGCTATGGCCTGACATGGTAACAGACGCGTTTTCGAAGCTTTAACGAGTCGGATGCAGTGAATTCAGTTGGCCACCCACAACAATGTTGCAAATTCATGGGTGTCATGAAGTTGAAGTTTTGAAGGATGCTGTGGGCGTGTATAAGTGGTGCAATTCCATGGATTGGCCAGATTCAGAAGATGCACACGACTTGGACCTATCACTTTGGACACATGGGACAGTATCTGCCCCTGCAGCACACATATAATGCTGGCTGTTCCCCTGAGAGCTCACTTGCCTGCACTACATGCTCCAGGACGACATCTGCCACTACCACTGCTGCTGTCTCTGCATCCTCTGGCTACTGCAATGGCACGTACTGTGGATAGAGCCCCAGCCTTCAGCACTGAGGAGAACCAGGCCCTGCTGGACAGCCTCCTTCCACAGTACAGCAAGCTGTATGGGAAACCAGGGGAGCAGGTGAGTGTGCTGTCCACTGCCTTACTAATTGTGCATGTTGTCTGACTAGCAAGACGTACAGTGTGTACACCAGTGGGTAGCATGCTCACTGAGTAGTTGTCACCCCCCAAAGTGTGTAGTCACATGCACTGAATAGGTATAGTGCAGTAACAGTGCATTCCAACAAGGTTTGACTTCCCAGGCAATGATACCATTTAGTAACTACTGTCAAACTGTTCATAGCCATAGTTGCACTACCTGTGTAGATCATATGCCCCTGTGATTGAGACATGTATATCTAACTGTGTGATGCACGGAAATGTGGCATGTGTAGAAATGGCCTTTTCACTTTGTCATCCTCACAGGTTGATGCCCACCAGAAGCAGGAGATCTGGCTGACCATCATCCAGGCAGTACGATCGGTGGGGGTCTACAGGCGCAGGATCCGCAACTGCCAGAAGAGGTGGCAGGACCTTCGGGGCTGGACCCGGAGGATCGCAAGGGTCCAGCTGAAGCTGTTGCCTCCTCGCAGGAGGGGCGGACACCGGACCCTGACCCCCACATGCTCCGGATCCTGGCGGTGGTCTTCCCTGACCTGGATGGGCAGCTGAAGGCCAGACAGCAGCAAGGAGGGGTAAGTGCTAGCCTCAACTGTGTACTATGACTGACATGCTCTATGCACTCCTTTAGCCTGGTTCCACTTCCACAGTACAACTGTCATGTCGTCCTGGACTCATGTCCCTCACTTGTGTCATGCCCCCTCCTCATCTGATACACAGGTGTGGCCCTTACAGTCTGTGACTTAGGTCACTTGGGTACTGTGTACTTGCAGTTACCTGTGGTTCAATTTGGGGACAGCATCAGTTACAGGAACTTTGTGGTGGGCTGCATGGGTGGTACAATTGCTCACATTGCCTGTGATCTGACATGTACTCTGGGTATGGCTTTAATATGTGTTCCAATTGCTGCTCTGACTCACCACATGTCTGGGGTATGTGCCACACATCCATGCTGCTGCAGAGACCAAGGTAGGGGCCTCAGAAGTATGTACATCATGTGTGTGACACATGCATAGCCACCTGCCTAGTGTTCAGGGTAATACCATGTTGCACATGGACCAGGACTGTAATGCCTACTCCGTACATCGAAGGCACTCTGTTCTCCTACTCCTGTGTGTCAGCATACATATTGGGCATTGTGAAGAGTGCACTCAGGTGTGTGCCTCTGTGTCACCGTGGTGTGGCCTTGCTATTTGGACTCCTGGAGTGTTTAACAATTTGGGGTGGCCAGCCATCTGAGTTATGACTATGGGATCTGCACATAGGTCAATGCATAGGTCTCTGATCCCTTGACTGTGCACAATGTTGTATGAAACATTGAGGTGCCGGCAGCTTTGGTTCATTCTCATCAGACGGTGAAGTGCTCATGTGTATGGATTTGTGTTTGCAGTCACTCAAATGTCTCATTTGATTGACGTGGGATCATCTCAGTCCTCATGATGTGGGTGGCCAGGGGTGCACATGTGCACCTGTCAGCTACAGGGCTTACATTTCTGAAACTCCCCTGATTGTGACACAGTGCCGACTGGTGTTGTGTGTATTCACTGCCCCTGTGACAGGAGACAGTTATGACTGACTTGCCAGACAGGCCTGTGCCATGACATTCAAATCGCAAAGGGTGATCTAGCAGTGGTGTGATATGTCCTGCATGCACACCATTGTTGCATTGTCTATCAGGACATGAGGACATCATTGTGTCTGGTGATGGAACCAAAACCAGCATATCAACAGAGACTTTGCCCATCACGTTTCCTGACACATGTACTGAGTCAGTGGCAGGAGATGGCATGTGTTTGGAGTGACACATTTCCATATATACTCTTGGATGTCCAACAACTGTGTATGTGGTGCATGTGTGCACATATGATTAGTCGCATACAACAGGCGGCAGACAGATGGGTGCATGGACAGGTAGGATATGTGTGGCATGACTGACTGTAAGGCAGACAATGGGCTTCTTGAAATCAGTGTCAGCACGAATTGCAATGTCTAGCAAATGATGGCAGGGCTTGCTCTGTGATGTGCTGTACTTACTGTGGTGTGTGTGGTCAGTACAGGTGACTAATGTTGCTCTGTTTATCCTGATTGTTTGCAGATACATCCACGGCCACAGGAGGAGACAGCTCCACGGACCAAGAGGAGCGGCAGAGCCAGACTGGGTCCACTGCATGGGAGACCGAGGGACCCAGTGGCACGGAGGGTGAGGGGAGCCACACTGAGGAGACCTCAGCTACGACCAGGAAAACAGCATCTCCAGTGAGGACTCCCTTGTGGAGGTGGGTGTCAGCAGACCAGAGGCAACATCAAGCAAGTCTGTCCCCGCCACCACCACCATCTCCACCCTCCCATCTGCTCCCATCCCACATGTCCGTGGAGGCTCCCGTGTAGGGGAGCGTGTCTCCTTCATGCCAGGCACCGCACCCCCTGCCTCTGTCCCCCTGCTGCCCTGAGTGTGGAGTCTGTGGACTTGCTTAGGCAGATCCATGTAGGGCAGACATCAATTCTGAGTGTCCTCCATGCACACACGGGTCTTTTGACACAACTAGTGTCATTCATGGAGGGCATGTCATCTGGCATGTCTGCCCTACATCGGACCAATAAGTCCATGACCTCCTCACTGACGGCAGCAGTGTCCCTCCTGCAACAGTCCCTCGCCCCTCCTACCTCTGCCCCATCCACAATACCCAGCACCCTACCTGTCCCAGGCACACACACACCGGCACCGGCATGCACCAGCACAGACACAAGCAGCACACAGACACACACACAAAAATCCAGACGCACATGCACGCACAGTCAGGGGAGTGATACCTCACTCACAGGGGCTGGGGCCCAGACACACACACACGCATCCACGAGCACTTCGCAGTCCTCAGATGCCTCTCCCTCCAAAAGCCCTTCCCTTGCCTCACCTGCAACCCCCCCCTCCCAGAAGCTCTTCCTCTGTGAGCTTGGCCTCTTCCCCACAGATACACCTGACACTAAGTCCAGGCGGAAGAGGCGACCACCACACACAGAGGGGAGTGCCCCTCACACCCGGACACCCTCCCCCAGGCACAGGCAGACAGAGGACCCCATTCGTAAGTCCCCACAGACCAGGAAGGGCAAGACCCCACCACCACCACCACCACACAGCTCCACCACACAGTCTCTCTCCTCCATCCCCCAGGCCACCACTGCACAGGTTCCACCGCCACACCCTGCCCCAGGTTCCCCCACACACAGATACCGCATCCCCAAACTGCTTAGGCCCTCCCCCCCTACCACTTGCTCTTCCACCCCCAAACCAGGCGCTCTGCCTGTTTGTGCCACTGGTGTGGAGACCGGGTCCCCCCCCTCTGTCCTGCCTACCTCATCTGCCCCCCCTTCCACTCCCTTGGAGTTGTGCACTGCAATGGAGTCCACAACCACCCCGTCTGACTCGGGCACTGCAGTGGGGACCCAGTCCACTCCATCTGACCGGCCCACTGCAGTGGTTGCAGCACCCACACCATCTGAGTTGTGCCCTACAGTGGTGCCGGCCCCCACTGAGTCAGACACCTCCACTGCAATTGCCAGTGACACTCCTGCACCCACCACCCCTTCACTGCCTCCTTCTGGCATCCCCTGATCCTGTCCCTGCGGTGCCTGGCCTGCCCCTTGTATGCCCCTCCGAGGGGGATGTCCCCTATCCGTACCAGTGCAGGCAAGCAATGGGTGACAAGTTGTCACGTATCACCCTGTTGGGACTGTGTATTTGGACTGGCCATTGGCCTTAGTTTCTTTTGGACTTCAACTTTTAATTTAACATTTGCTGAATAAAGCCTCTTTTTGTTTAATTGTGGTTTTTCTTTGGATGTACATGATGTAGATGAGTATCATCATGCATTTGCTGTTGTAATAGTGTTCAGATCAGGAACATGAAGTGTTGCTGTGATGGACTCCATGTGGTCCATGGGATATGTGTCCTAATGTAGTCTGGATCTATAGCATCCTTTGCTGCAGTCTGAGGGTGTAATGTACAGCATTTGACACATGGATGTACGTTTTGCATTTGTAAATTATCATCTTTGGCTTACACTGATGCACATCTGGTGGGCTTACTACTGTTCAATGTTTCTATTTCCCTGACTGTGTGCCCATCTCCACTGGACATGCAGTTTTGCACATCAATGTTGAAGGACTCATCTGTGTATACATTGCAACTTGCTTGAGATGTGTTTATGGTGTATGCAGATGACTGACGTGACACTCCCGTACCCAGGCTGATGTGAGCAGAGCCTTCAGTGTGTTGTAGTTGTTGACTCACTGACCGAGTGTTCTGCTGACATGTTTGAGTCGTGCACAGACAAGGTTTGGCACAGCGGACTTTCCACAGGAGTGGAGTGCCCTCATGGCAGTGTGTAATCCCGTGACATTGGCTGGGCCCGTGTTGTGTGTTGTGTGAGCATGTCTGTGTGTGTTCCCTTCTCTTTTCCTACACAGACTCTGTCCCTAGGGATGTTCCTGTTTGTGATGCTTGCTGAGTTGTCCTGTGTTCATCCAGCATCTTGGACCTGGTTTCTCCGGGATGTGGGTGCATGGTAAACTAATGTTCATGAGGTTGTCATCCCTAGTTGTCTTTGTTGTCAGGGCTGGGGATGTGGGCAAATGCAGATGGGACACTGTCAGGATTCCCCTTGGCACTTGTGGGTTACACAAGTCATGTAATTTACAGTTTGTAGTAGCTGTCAGTGATTGTGACACGTTGTGTGTGTGACTGCTGCCACTCCTCAGGGTCAGAGCTGCAATGTTGGAAGTTGTCTATGTGTGTTCTTTGTGGGTCACCTTGGCTTCTTCATTGGCGTGTGACTGTGGGCGGGATCCCATTGATTGGGGTGGATTTCACTTCATGCCCATGTACGGCGTACTGTGCAGTGTGTCAGACATTCACGAGTCTTGTTGACTAGCCGTGTGTGATGGGTTTCACACCTTAGTTCCCACCACCCGCCCTGGGATTGTCATGGGTGCATGTGCAATGTCACCAGTCCAGGTGAGCTTCACAGCTGCACATTGGTGGAGATCAAGGTGTGTGGTGTTGAGTGTGTGCAAATGTGAGTTGTTGCCTTGGCTGACAGGCCATGCTGATTGCTTTGTGCTTGTGTAGGTGTGATGGTAGTTAGTTGTTCTGGACACATGGCTGTGGTTCACAGTGTGAACGACATCTACCTTTGTCATCACAATGGGATTATCATGCAGGCTAGTGTCACCACAATGCGGTGTCCCTGGGAGTAGTGCTGTGGTGGGTCTGTCTCTTGCTGTGTTAGTTGCTGTTCCTACAAGCTTGTGTGACATGTGTAATTTGGGCTCACTCTCATCTCACAATGCCCGATTGCCCACATAGGGAAATCCGATCCATGAGTTCCTTTTGTGTGGCACTGTATACACATCAGTGTAATTGGGATTCAGGCCTCCTCATGTGTTGTGGGGTTGCCTGGGGACACTGGCACACACCCCCATCACCTGTTGTGTTTGATATGCAGTGTGAGGCTGCCTGTTTGTGTTTGCGCATCTGCACCACTGCATTGGCATATCTTTAGTGTTGCATTGGCTGTATGTTGTTTGGTGCATTTCCCCTGCTGTCCCTGGGACTCCTAGGTCATCAGTCAGCACACTAATCATGGTTTGTATGTCCCATTGCTGCCATGGTATGGTATTTGTTCAGCTCACATCTACAGTCTCCACAGGATATCTTCATTTGTGTGTCCATTGGCGCAGATATGTGGGTCTGCATTATGATGGTCACTTCTGTCATTGTGTAATTGATAAATGTTGACAATGTCAGCCCCCATGGGTGATGTTTGTCTGCACATGGCCAAAGGTATGTCTTATTTGCACTGCACTGTTTGCCTCACCCAATCTATGTTGCTATGGGACACAAGCACTACTTTGCCACTGATGTGTTTGTTGTTGTGTGACCAGGAATCATCCATGCTGTTTGGCATTTGCAGCTTTTTCCATGACAACACTTACCTTTTGGTCACTGTGATGAAGGGGTTTAGACCCCATTGCCACAATGTTCAAAAATGCTTCAGCTATGGACCCCACACTTACATTTTGGACACTGTGATGAAGGGGGTTTAGACTCCATTGCCACAATGTTCAAAATGTGCTTCAGCTATGGACCCCACACTTACATTTTGGACACTGTGATGAAGGGGGTTTAGACCCCATTGCCACAATGTTCAAAATGTGCTTCAGCTATGGACCCCACACTTACATTTTGGACACTGTGATGAAGGGGGTTTAGACCCCATTGCCACAATGTTCAAAATGTGCTTCAGCTATGGACCCCACACGCACATTTTGGACACTGTGATGAAGGGGTTTAGACCCCATTGCCACAATGTTCAAAATGTGCTTCAGCTATGGACCCCACACTTACATTTTGGACACTGTGATGAAGGGGGTTTAGACCCCATTGCCACAATGTTCAAAATGTGCTTCAGCTATGGACCCCACACTTACATTTTGGTCACTGTGATGATGGCGGTTTAGACCCCATTGGCACAGTGGTCATGGTCTGATTGCATTGTGGAGGCCACACACATTTATGTGTGACACATGTGATAGGGGGTCACATTGTATGTTCATTGTCATGGTCAGTGTTGTGGGCATGTGACACAGACTACACACGCTTGTCATGATGTTGGGGTGATGTCTTTTTCTGACATTCCTTATGTTTGAGTATGCTGGTTGTGTCATGCATTACCCGTCCTATGAGTGGGGATGGTAGTAGTGACAGGCATCCAGGCCTCCCTGGGTAGGGGTGGTGTTAGTGGTAGGCATCCAGGCCCCCATGAGTAGGGGTGGTGGTAGTGGTAGGCATCCAGGCCCCCATGAGTAGGGGTGGTGTTAGTGGTAGGCATCCATCCCCCTATGAGTGGGGATGGTAGTAGTGACAGGCATCCAGGCCCCCCTGGGTAGGGGTGGTGGTAGTGGTAGGCATCCAGGCCCCCATGAGTAGGGGTGGTGTTAGTGGTAGGCATCCATCCCCCTATGAGTGGGGATGGTAGTAGTGACAGGCATCCAGGCCCCCATAAGTAGGGGTAGTGGTAGTGGTAGGCATCCATCCCCCTATGAGTGGGGATGGTAGTAGTGACAGGCATCCAGGCCCCCCTGGGTAGGGGTGATGGTAGTGGTAGGCATCCAGGCCCCTATGAGTGGGGATGGTAGTAGTGACAGGCATCCAGGCCCCCCTGGGTAGGGGTGGTGGTAGTGGTAGGCATCCAGGCCCCTATGAGTGGGGATGGTAGTAGTGACAGGCATCCAGGCCCCCCTGGGTAGGGGTGGTGGTAGTGGTAGGCATCCATCCCCCTATGAATGGGGATGGTAGTAGTGACAGGCATCCAGGCCCCCCTGGGTAGGGGTGGTGGTAGTGGTAGGCATCCAGGCCCCCATGAGTAGGGGTGGTGTTAGTGGTAGGCATCCATCCCCCTATGGGTGTGTATGGCATTGGTGATAGCCATCCCGCCCCTATGGTTCTGCTGTTGCTAGTGTACGTCATTTCTGCATCCCTATGTGTGTGTGACATATTTTGGGTACGTGTCGTTTGTTTGTGTTGTGGGTGTTTGACTTACCGTCTGCGCCGTACGCGTCCGTACCGGTCCCGGTAATAGATGTAGAGTATTGGTAGGACCTGCGCGATGGGATTCATGGTTGGTTCGTCTCGTTCGGGTTTCTCGTGGCTTCGACTCGTACTCGTCGCTGGCTTGTTCATCTCGTCGCCGTGGATCGTCTTGTGGCGCGAATCGGAGCTTATGTACAACTCTCCCGGATGCTCTGACGTGCCGGACGTAGCGACGGGTTCGGCGCATACAGAAGGCGCATCGTACTAGTCCGGCCGGAAGGTGCTGTGTATTTGGTTCCGTGCGACTCGATTCGGCGTTTACGGATCCGGCTCGGGTGGGGAACAGGAGCTGAAATGGGTAAGTATGGATCGCTCGGAATCTGTGCTGTTATGCGCATCGTACTTGCTCGTTCGGATGACTGTTCGAATCAGTCGGGAAACACGCGTTCGGCTTGGTTTTTTTCCAGACGAATGGTGTTAGGTGCGCTTCCGGCCGAGATCGGAATCGACCCCTCAGTCTCTGTAATATGAAGTTTTGTTGGTCTAATACACAGAGCTACTAAATTTGTAGGAATTGTATAACATGGCGCCGCTAATGCTTTAGGTTTGGTACCTATTTAATGGATCCCCTGAGTATCTCTTTAGTGTGCCCAAGGCTCCTTTATTGCCTTTATACAGAGAAGTTTGTAGTAAGTTTCGGGAGACCAGCGTAAGTAGAAGAGTTTATTGTACAACTACACGGTTGTGGAGACAGTTACAAGAACTCCACCATGAACAAGCATAAAACAACTGTCATACACTCTTAAATAGATACATTCTAAGAATGCTTAAAGAAGCTACATCACCCAGCAACCCAAGAACTCTGTGGTGGAATGCAGCACACACAACCTGAGAAGCAGGCAGTGTAAAGCGACACTCCTCCACAGAGACAAGATATAACATATACCTTCCCTTCTCCTAAAACAAATCAACAAAAGAACTGTACACTAAAAATAAACTAATTACTTCCGAAAACTCTCGGGAGCAACAGGAACTTTTGAGCCCCCCACCCTACTTCCGAAACCTCTCGGGAGTAACAGGAACTCTTGAGCTCCTTCTAAGACCAACCTTAACATCCCCAACATCACTGACGGGATCTCCACCAGCTAAATCAGATTTGCTCTTGGTGGAAAACTTTACCTTGACGATTTTGGAAGTGTTCCACCAATGTCCACCCATGACCTGAACAGCATTGTTACCAATCTTAATAACCTTAATAGGTTTACCAAATTTACTCTCCCCTTTTTTTACATGAATGGGAGTTTTAATCCTGACCATGTCACCAACAGACAAAGGAACAGTTTTAACACATTTCTTATTATCATACCAGACTTTCTGTTTCATTTGAGATTCAGACAAATTTGCACGTACGATCTCCATAAGTTTCTCAACATCAGAACCAGCTTTGAGCCATTTATTCATCCATCCAGGTTTGAGACTGGTGTTGGCCTTGCGTCCTCTGAGCAACTCAAACGGCGATACTTTAGTTGAAGAATGTGGAGTGGTTCTATAAAACCACAACATACTGTTTACAGATTTGACAATATCATAATTCCCTGATTTAGCCCACTTAATGCACTCACCAATCACTCTATTCATCCTTTCAACAAGGCCATTTGTCTGGGGATGGTACAAAGAACTTTTGGAATGTTTTATTCCACAAGAAACAAGAAAATCCTCCACCTCAACACTTACAAATTGGGTGCCATTGTCTGAGACAAGAGTCTCAGGGAAACCTTCCCTCAAAAATATCTCCCTCAAAAATGTAACAATATTAGAAGCATTAGCTTCTCTCACAAACTTGACCTCAGGCCATCTAGAACTGTAGTCCATAAGCACAATAACAAATCTGTGCCCACATGATAAATTGTCAAAAGGACCCATGACATCAATACCTAATTTCATCCATGGTCCCGAAGGACACTCGATAGGCAACAAAGGCGGAGTCACCAACTTTAAGCTCTTGTCGGAAGCGCCACAAACACAACAATTAGTGACAATGTCTTCAATCTCACCGTCCATTTTAGGCCACCAAAAATTTTCTCGAACACGTCGTTTGGTAAGTGTTACTCCTAAATGCCCTTCATGGGCATGTTTAATGATGATGGGACGTATACTATGAGGAGGTATGAACTTATCACCTCTCAACAAAACTCCATCTTCAATGGAAATTTCTCCCTCAACTTTCCAATAAGGTTGTAACAAAGGAGACAAAGCTTTTTCACGAGGCCAACCTTTCCTTACAAATTCAAAAACTTGCTGAAGCAAGTCATCATCATTTAGCGCATTCTTCCATTCCTCCTCAGAACTCACAACGGGTTCAGGTAGATCTAAAGCCGCTACAAAACAATCGTCATAATCTTCTTCACACAAATCATTAAAACAAACATCATCACTCTCATCCTTTTTTAGAGGGAAACGAGACAGAAAATCAGCTCGACTATTCTTCCCACCAGCAATGTGTGAAATATCAAAATGGTATTGTAATTAAGGCTGGGCGTAGTTCGCGAAGTAGTGCTTCGCGAAGCTACGCAAAGTGCAGTTCGCACTACGTGAGCTTCGCGTAGCACTACGCGAACTGCGTAGTGCACTGTTCGCAATGATTGCACAGTGCCGGATGCTTGTCCGCACTGTGCAATCATTGAAAATGGCAACTTGCACAGTGCGAGCTGTCTTTTACTGCCGCTCGAGTAGATTTTTACTCGAGCGGCAGCTTTCTCAACGCGGACTGGTAGTTTCTCATCGCGAGCGGTCGCGAGCATACGCGACCACTCGCAATGAGAAACCTGACCTCCCCGCGTTGAGAATCTCGCCGGGAGGTTTATTTTCCACGCTCGCGATCGGCAACTTGATGTTGCTGATCGCGAACGAGGAAAAGTCTCGCCGGGATGTCATTTTGCTTGCTCGCGGTCGCCAACTTGACGTTGAGGACCGCGAGCAAGCAAAAATGACCGCGGCACTACGCTACGCTACGCGTGTTTGCACTGTGCTACGTGCAATTCGCGTTGTGCGAAGTAGCGCAAACTTCGCAAACTACGCGAGCGTAGCGTAGCACTTCGCCCAGGGTTAATTGTAATAGCCTGGACACCATCCTTAAAATCCTGGGTGTACAACATTTATTAACACCAGCACTTAGAATAGATACTAAGGGTTTGTGGTCTGTGAAAAGACTAAAACGTTTTCCCCAAATATACGGGCGAAACTTTTCAATTGCCCAAAGACAAGCTAGAAGCTCCTTTTCAATAACTGAATATTGTGCTTCAGCATCCCTTAGAACTCTAGATGCAAACGCCACTGTGTCTTCACGGTCACCACTGTTTTGTGTCAAAATAGCTCCAAGACCCACTTGACTTGCATCAACAGTGATACAACAAGGAACAGAAGGATCAAAAGACTTGAGTGCATCACCTTTACCTAACAAAGACTTAACAAGATGAAATGCTGAAACACATTCTTGAGACCAACAAAACTTAACACCTTTCTTAAGTAAGTTGCTAATGGGACGAACAATGGTGGCAAAGTTTGGAACAAAGCGAGAATAATACTCACACAAACCTAAAAGGGATTTAACCCCGGTTTTGTCAACAGGAGCGGGTGCATTGATTATGGCTTCAAGTAAACCTTGTCTGGGTTTGACACCTTCTTGAGTAAGAAGATGGCCCAAATATTCCACCTCAGTACAAAAAATTTTACATTTTTCAGGTTTTAAAACAACCCCCTTGCTTTGAAAAGTTTCAAGAACTTTACATAAAGTGGCATCATGGGAGGAATCATCTTTAGCAAAAATTAAAACATTGTCTTGGAAAACCAGAACTCCGTCAATTCCCTTCAATATATCTTGCATAACCCTCTGAAACACCGAAGCGGCGGATGCAAGACCGAAAGGCATCCGACGGTATTGGAATGTACCAAGAGGAGAAACGAATGCTGTCAGATGGCGTGAGTCGGGATGTAACTCTATCTGGTGATATGCACATGCCAGATCAAGCTTTGAAAAATACTTGGCTCCTTTAATACATGCAAACAAATTATTGATATTTGGTAGAGGGTGGGAATCTACCCATATCTCCTTATTTAAAGACCTTAAGTCCACACATACCCTAAGCTGTCCACACCGTTTTCTGGCCACAACTAAAGGAGATAACCATAACGACGACTCTGTGGGCTCAATGATCCCTTTGTCACACAAACTCTTCAGCTCCACATCAAGGTCATCTCTCACACTGAATGGGACCCCTCTTAGTTTGTGCTTCACTGGGATTGCATTATCTTTAACTATAATTTTATGTTTGAATCCCTGAATTCTGCCCAACTTCTCACCAAAAACCGAAGGAAATTTACTCTTCCAATTCCGTTCACTGTCATCACAACTGGCAATCACAATCTGTTCAGATGTGCCTGGTTTCAATATTATTCCAAAAAGTCCCTGATGAAACCACCCCAGAATGTTGAGACCTTTAACCGCAACATAAACTTTTCCCCTTATTTTCCTACCCTTAAATTCCATTTCGTCTTCAATGAAACCAAGTAGTTCAATGCGGCGTCCCTCATACGATACAGGACACCGGTCAGGTGGTTCTAACTCTCTTCCACCCCAAGTTTCTTCGAATAATTTTTGTGTAATCATGGTGATCCTGGCCCCCGAGTCAACCAATAAATTAAGTGTTTTTCCACCAACACACACCTGAGCAATGGGGTCCACACACTTGGAAGGATCACCGGTAATAACAGCATTAGTGGTTTTTGATAACATTCTAGATCATCTGTAACAACAGAAACAACTTCAGTGTCTGAATCTTCTCCAGATTCAACAGTGCAGACAGTAGATTTTCTAGAATTTTAAGCTTTAGACAAACTTTAGCAAAATGTCCAATTTTTTTGCAATAATTACATGTAACATTGTTTGCAGGACATTTCCCACCTTTGGGATGTGGAGGGTTACCGCATCTTATACAAGTATTGCTGTTACTCAGGAAAGTAATACTAGCTTTGCTCTTGACTGTGATGTTGTTATTGGTACGAACATTTCTCTGTTTAGGCCTACTAACTCCAACAGCACCTATAGCCTCGGAAGGTTTATCTTCAAGTTCCTTTAATGATAGAAGTTTCAATGCCTTTAGCAACTTTAATGGTTTCTTCTAATGAAGGATTGCCCATTGCTAAAAGTTTTTGTCTAATTTGTTTCTCCCTACCCTGACAAACAAATTGATCACGGATCAATTGATCAGTGAATCCTTCAAATAGACATACTGCAGCTAGCCTTCTTAAAACAGAAATATAGGCATCAACATCTTCCCCATCGTTTTGCTTTCTTTTGAAGAATTTATGACGAAGAACTACAAGACTTGGTTGTTTATCGAATCTATTTTTTAACTTAATGAGAGTTTCTTGATATTCATCAATGTTGTCCCCTTCAGTTCTTACTATCTCAGGAGATATTTGAAAATGGATCTCCCTTCGAATCCCAGAGAGTGTAATAATAAACATTTTTTCCTTTCTGCGCAAAATCTAGAAGCTCCTATAGCCCCCAAATAGGTCTCGAATGCATCAAACCAAACCTCCCACCTTACCGGTGGTTCCCCGGGGTTGTCTAAAAATGATGGTGGTGGTGTAACAGATTGCATAGTACACATTATGTGAGACCAAGTATAAGACTGTAGGTTAAAATCTGATAAATGTAGGTTTTAAAATGACAAATAGATGCCAACTCTACTAGAACAAATAAAGTTACACAACTGAAATGGGAAAAGAAAAGGAAAATGTGCAGATACTATAAATCGTCCTTTTAGGTGTGTGAATCACCGTGATACACACAAATTGAAAATGGAAATATGTTTCCAAAAACGAAAACGGTGCAAATCGGCAAAATACGTTGAAGACTGTGTTATGCAAGTCTTTAGTAAAACTGATCAATTTCGTAGATGCGCCCGTAATAGAATATACAGTGTTGAATAGTAAAATTGAAGGCAATGGCTGTGCGTGTCGACGTTGACAAGCGGAATGATTGTTGAAAACAATGACGATCCCGTTGCTAGGTTATTCCTTGTGAGGCAATTAGTATTTAACAAAATGGCCGTGCGTGTCGGCGCTGACACGCAGAATGACGTTGCTAGGTAACCCGTAAAATGCTTCCTGCGAACAAACTGTTAATGCGTAGATTGATGAGAGTTGAAATATACGCATGCAAGGATAGCACTTAAACTGTGCACAGTACAGCAGGAACGGTGTACGAACTGAAATCTCCAAAGCTCCTGACTCCAACAGAGCACGGGATAGGAAACCGAGTGCTACAAGAGTCTAAGCAATGGAGAAATTACACAGGACGTGTACAGTTACGGCGGAAAACATCAGCCACTAGGAACCAAAAGTCACGAACACGGATGATCGGATGGACATGTGGATTCCAGGGAAACGGGAAACTTAGAACAGTCACGCTCTCACCTTAATCTGCCAAAACAGAAAGTCAACTTGCGTATACCGGAACAGGTCGCAGCTGAAGAAAAACGAAGCTGAGTTCGGCAGCGTGTTGAGTTGCGTGACGAGCTTGTACATCAATCATCGCTGAGTAACCAGAGGAAGACGGAAACAGCACGCTGAAAGTTCGTCCGTGTAGTTGGATCGTCGCCAATAAATTGTAGTACGTTTCGGGAGACCAGCGTAAGTAGAAGAGTTTATTGTACAACTACACGGTTGTGGAGACAGTTACAAGAACTCCACCATGAACAAGCATAAAACAACTGTCATACACTCTTAAATAGATACATTCTAAGAATGCTTAAAGAAGCTACATCACCCAGCAACCCAAGAACTCTGTGGTGGAATGCAGCACACACAACCTGAGAAGCAGGCAGTGTAAAGCGACACTCCTCCACAGAGACAAGATATAACAAAGTTCATGGTGATAAGGGTTTATCCTCCTCATGTTTAATAGGAAGCACCTATTTCTGTAGGTTGATCAAGCTTTGTCTAATAAAAGAATAGTCCCCTATACTGTTTCCTTTCTTTGATTTCAATTTATTAATATGGCGCAAGCAGTGGTTATTGCTATTAAATGTAACAGTAACTAATCATTTAACTAGGTATGGGCTCGCCATTGGCGGTAGTGATGTTACCTTTGTGTTTGAGGCTCATTAAGCGTATAAATGCATGTTTTTTTATTCCTGAATAATTTTTCTGCAGTCGATTGCAAGTTTACAAACTTTCCACGCAGATACTGCGGCTGCAGTTCCTGCTGCATATAGACCATACAAGTATTTAGAAATCCCATTAACTTACCAGGAACTTCACAATTGGTTCCAGGGCACCCTCCCACATACCCATCGGAATGTAAGATTGAGCCCTCTCAGTAATGAAGGGGCAACCTGGCTATTCTTAGCAGGCTATATACCTTTTCTGCATGCAAATGTATTAACACAACAAGAGGTGCTTGCTCTCTTAAACCAATTAGTTTGACTATATTGATGTCTTATGTAGTTCATAATGTGCATCTTAAATACTGCACCAGCAAGGGTTCCTCAAGCTGGACAGGTGCTGTTAGCTGTGCCTGAAATTAGTCCAATGACCATTAATGATTTTATAGGTAAGATCTCAGCCAAATGTGATGAGATTGTGTATTGGATTGCACAAAAAACGAATCAGGTTGAGGCAGTTTTTCCCCATACAGGACCTCAAGATAATTTTAGAATTGTCACTGTGTGTCTTCCACTGGATATGGTTCCCCCACTTTGTATAGTTCGCAGAGGAGTGTAATACATGGGGTGCTGTATTTGCTTGCTTCTACACCATTACTCATGATACTCTTTCAATTGCTGTTTTGCCTGAACACACTTAAACTGAACATAGAGCAGCCCTTGCCCTAGATTTGGGGATGAAACTTATTGGCAATGTTGCCACAGTTTTCCCAATTATATTAAGTATTATCAGGCGGGAGGCAGCTTCTTTGGCCATACACCAGCTTTAGTTCCAGCCATAGATTAGGAACGCAAACTACCTAAAATATTCTCTGAAACTAATACTTCCATAGGTCGAGATAGTTTGGGAACTAGGCCTAATAAGCCACAATTTAAAGTCAGAAGCCAAAAATAACACAGACTGGATCTCCGCAATTGGAGTCTTCTTGAAACCATTATAATTTACGTGACCATGATAAAATTAAACAGCTTGATAGGTATCAGTACTCTGATACACGTCCTTCTCTTTCCTTGCAGGATTCTCCAGGCAAGTGGTCAGAGAGAGGGGGTTGAGGCGATCGTGGACAGGAAGAGTATGTGAAACCAAAGGTGGAATCACAGTGCTCCTCTGATGTCATCATGAAAAATACAAAAAGAACAGATGATGGACGGAATTCTGAACAAATCGAACATTCACCCACAGTCAGAGATCTGGGTTAAATCAAACATTTTTCTGCTCAGCACGCCATCTCAGCTTGGATCCAGCCATATGCAAATCAGTCTTGACCCTGCTCCCCATGGGAACAGTCCAGCCCGAACTGCCAGGCCAGGTCCTCCCTGGACTGGAAAACAAGCATCCTGGGACTGCTTTCAGGGAATCACCCCTCATTAGCCAGGCTAGCTTGAATCCATTGGCATAGTGGGCACAGGACCCAAATCTGGGCATATCCTTCCCACTTATGTTGACAAATGCAAAGAGAACAGATGATGGACAGAATGCTGAACAAATCACATATTCAACCCTACTCACAGATCTGGGTTAAAGCCATTGTTTTTTTGATACCATGCCACACCAGTTTGGACCCAACCATATGCAAATAAGTCTTGACCCTGCTCCCCATGGGAACATTCCAGCCCATACTGCCAGAAAGGTCCTCCCCGGACCAGAAAACAAGCATCCTGGGACCAGTTTTGGGGTATCATCTCTCATCAGCCAGGCTAGCTCGAATCCAGTGGCATAGTGAGTACAGGACCCATGCTGGCATACCCTACCATTTAGGGCGACAAATGCAAAACGAACAGATGATAAACCGAATGCTGAACATTCACCCCCCGGTCACAGATCTGGGTTTAAATCCATCGTATTTTTGCTCACCACGCCACCTTTGTTTGGACCCAAGCATATGCAAATCAATCTTGACCCTGCTCCCCATAAGAACAGTCCAGCCCAAACTGCCAGGCCTGGTCCTTCCTGGAGCAGAAAAAAAGCATCCTGGGACTGGTTTTAGGGTATCACCCCTCATAAGCCAGGCAAGCTTGAATCCAGTGGCAGAGTGAGTACAGGACACATATCTGGGCATACCCTTCACACTTACGGTGACAAATACAAAAAGAACAAATGATGGATGGAATGCTGAACAAATCCAACATTCACCCCCAGTCACAGATCTGTCATTATAAAAAAGGAAGATAAAATTCCACAACAACAAGCACCGTTTAGAAAGGAGAAAGTGACAGGAATTTCCACTAAAAATGCTACAAATGCTCAGATCTCTTGTTCCCAACAAGAGGTGGGTGAGAGCTCTTCTCGACAGTGCAGCAGATGTAAGAATAGTTCACCAGACTCTTTGAGAATTTCTGGTGGTGAGACCGACTGTTGAATATGTGTAGGTTGAAACTCCAGATCAGCAGCTTAGCCCTCCAGATATAATTTTTGAATTGGATGACATATCACATACTATTCAAGCAATTTTCTGGCAGCATTTGACCACTGAATATGACACTCTTGGCTGAGATTGATTGGCCACCAGAGTTTGTTAGAAAATTTCCTTTTCCGTTCTTGTTCCGGTGGAGGTAAAAGCAGCATATGCTACAGAGTGGGCTCTTAAGCAGGCCCCAGCTTTATATCGTAATCAAGCAGGTCAGGATAAGGACTCGCCTTATCATGTTATACCTATAAGATCCAGTCCACAGATTCAGGCACAATATCCTAAAAAACATGAACCTAAATGCGCAGTGAGGGAGATTTTATCACAATTAGAATATCAAGGTGTGCTTGAGTCTTGTGTCTCCCCTTTGAATAATCCAGTTTTTCCTGTGATTAAAGCTGATCATTCTTATAGTATAGTCTTAGACTATCACCATTTAAACAGTGATACACAGACTTTTGCTGTATAAAATTCTCACAGCATGGGCTTAATAAATAATATGATTTGATAAAAATATATAACTACAATAGACACTTTGGATGTTTTTTTGTCAAGATATGACACCAGAAAGCTGGAATTTGACTGCTTTCTCAGCATTAGGAGCACAACACAGTTTCTGTAGACCCCCACAAGGCTATAAGAACACTTCAGGTCGTTTTCCTGCCCGAGTGATGTCAATTTTGCAAGAAATTAACTCAGAAGCATTGTCTTACGCTGTTGACATTTACATCACAGACGATGACTTAAATGCACACTTGGTCAGAGTGAGTCATATTATTCTGGGATATGCTGACCAAAGCTATACATTTAATTTTTCAAAATCTAAAACTGCCTTTTTCAGTGTCCTCTTCTGAGGATATGAACTACTGAATGGAAGCAAAAGTCTGGCACCGCTTTTTTTTTTTAAGAAATGTGCTTTATTACAACCACCAAATACATTAAAAAGCTTCAATCACTTTTAGGATTTATGAAATTTGATAGAACATACATACCAGAGTATGCACAATGAGTTCAGCCATTGTATGTTTTTATTTGTCCTGATTTATCTAATATTCATTGGACTGCTGAACATACTAATATTCTCCCAAATTTACAGGCAGACATGCTTGAGTCTAAACACTTACATACTTGTGTTAACTTTACTAGTTTAGTGATCCACATAATTGCAGGTTCCAGTGGTTACATATCTGTCTTTAATGAAGGCAAAACATGCGGATTGTTTATAAATTGCATTTATATTCCAATGCTGAAATGTGTTTTGCATCGACAGAAAAAATGTTAACTGCAGTTCAAATGGCTGTATTGAAAGAACTTCCAGGATTTTGCAAAGGCCAACAATCCTTACATGAAAGCCTTGCATCCTAAAAGGATCCAGTGGGACACTTCTGTGACAGCTGCTGATGTTGATTATATTTTTTACTCTAATTTGAGAGCACAGGAATATCTTGAGTATGGATTTAACCCAGATCTAATAGTGACTGGGGGTGAGTGTCTCAAAAGTTTCAGCGTTCTGTCCATCTTCTTATTGTGTTTGCTTTGTTTGCCCTAAGTTGGAAGGGTATGCCCAGCAGTGGGTCCCTTGCTCACTAGCTAGCCTGTCTGATATGGGGTGTTACCCCGAAACCGGTCCCAGGAGGCTTGTTTCCAGTCCAGTGAGGACCTGGCTTGGCCATTCGGGCTGGGCTGTTCCCATGAGGAACAGGATCAAAACTGATTTGCATATTGCTGGGTCTGAACTGGGGTGGAGATGTGTGCAGAACAACAATAATAGGTTTAACCAAGATCTAATAGTGACTGGGGGTGAGTGTCTGAAAAGTTTCAGCACCCCGGCCATCATCTTATTGTGTTTGCTTTGATCGCCCTAAGTTGTCAGGGTATGCCCAGACTTGGGCCCCTTGCTCACTTTCCCCCTGGATTCAAGCTAGCCTGGCTGATGAGGGGTGTTACTCCGAAACCAGTCCCAGGATGCTTGTTTCTGGTCCAGGGAGGACCTGGCTTGGAAGTTCGGGCTGGACTGTTCCCAAGACTGATTTGCATATGGCATCTGAACTCGGGTGGCGAAGTGAGCAGAAGAATGATGAGGAATTTAACCGAGATCTAATAGTGACTTGGGGTGAGTGTCTGAAAAGTTTCAGCGCTCCGTCCATCATCTTATTGTGTTTATGATATCTCTAGTATGGACAAGAATACCTCATGCCTCGTGACATTTTTCCTTTAACTGAGTATGCTTTTATAATCTGTATTGAGAAGGTTCAGCCGAGCCGGTGATGGACACAAATGACAAGTACTCAGCCATGTGCGCTGCAGTTAAAGGTGTCATGAAAGGTGGTGTATTTCTCGCACAAAAATCATATACACAATCTTTAGGTGGCAGTATCATTCATCTGACTGAATTGAAAACTTTGGTTCTGGCTTTGTAGAATACGGATTCAGGCATTTCTACACTCATAGTGTGGGATTCGTATTACTGCAACCAGGCCTTTACAGATAATTTACCTGATTGGTGCTTGAATGGATTCAGAGATTCCAAAAGAAATGCTATTAAGCATATGCTTCTTTGGGGGAGGTGGCAGCTCTGAAAGATGCTTTGCCACGAGCACATGTGATCCACACATTGAGTCATCAGCATGTTGGTATACATGTTGCAGGAAATTCCTTGGCTGATGAAGCTGCCAAAGCAGCTGTTTGAACTGTATTTGTGGCTGCAATTACTAGTTCACATACAAGTATAGGTGATGACATTATGGCTGCGGTCACTGCCTCGGCAAGTTGTAAACCTTTACGTAAAGGCTATTCAGCAAACAACTCCTATCTATTTAGACCTCTAAATGCTCCCTTTTCCCACATTCTTGGGGTGGGTGATCGAGTGATTCCAAACTGGGAACACAGGATAGAGTTAATAATAGCAGCACATGATGGTTGTACATCTGCCCACACAGGTGTGGTGGCTACAGTTTCTTTAATACAGAAACAATACTGGTGGCACGGTCTTTATCAGCAGACCAGACAATGTGTACTTTGCAGTAACAAATGTCAACAAATTAAGGGTACCACTGTTGCTTGCTCATCACTGACACTACTTTTAGTTTCAAATAATCCATTAAATTGTGTCTATTTAGATCATTGCAGACCACTTCATATGAATGGTGCCTTTAAATATATCTTTGTGGTAGTTGATTCTTGTTCTCGATTTCTATGGGTGTGGCCACAGTGATCATCTGATGCTTGAACTGTTATTAAAGATTTGCAAGTCTTTATCGGTACTTACTTTTCCCTTGTGAATATTACTGCATTTCCTGTCCATGATGGTACTGTGTGGGATAAAGTTCCCGATTATATTTTTGGCCCTACATGAACATTGCAAAAATCTGTATGTATTTAAAGTTGCTATGGATGACATTATTATCCCAGGTTCCATTTCAGATGAATGTGATTTGGCAACCGTTACTAATATACTATCTGAATTAGAATTATACACTGTATTTGAAGATGAGGATTTGTATTTTAATTCCACAAATGTTGATGAAATATTTTGTACCATCATTATGCTCATCATTTTCTACAAAGAGCTAGTACTCTGTGTGCTGTTTTTAAGTATACACAGTAGGAAACCTGTTTGACACCACCTGTAAGTAGTTTGAACTTGTATTTGAAAAAGTTCTCTTTATTTTTCTAGTCATGTTCCTACAGACCCGGTTTTATATTTGTATAAGCTTACAACTTCCCCACCAAAGAAAAAAATGCTCAATCAAATAAAGTTTATTTATTCTGATTCATTTATTTAACAACTCTCACTACTGGGCTATTAGTATTGGAAAAACAATAACTGGCCCAAGTCCGTTTGGAGAACACGCAATTGGCAGGTTCAGGCCACTGACACTTTATTTAGAGCATGTCTGATCCCTCGGCAAATGATATTTTTACACCAAAACAGTACAACAGACTACATATCTTGGGTTTGGCAATGTTAAAAATGTAAATACACCAAATATTCCCTCTATTGCATAGTTTCATAACAGTTGGTTAATTTCACTGAAGAACAGCTTAATTAAATGGTGCAGAATGGACCATACAATTCTTCGATTTCTTGTTCAGATGGGTAGTTATCATGGCCACCTCAGGGTTTAGGATGAGCAGGCCAAACTCACAGTATATTCAGTCGCTACACCCTGGGATTGTCACTACTTGTAGTGTGGGGAAACTGTGCCAGCAATGATTAGAACACTCAATATTGTCAGCAGTTAAAAACACTTATCTATCCTTTCAGATAGTATGAATTTGCAGGATTGTTTGTTGGGTCTGAGATTTCCTCATTTTAAATATTTTATATATGCCAGTTATAATGACATTTGGAAAATCTCTCAACAAGAAGCAGCTGAATATTTAGGACAAATTGATAAATAAAATTTGGAAAAAGCTTTGGCTGTTGTCGATAATGGAATGACCACATTGTCATCTCATATTTATTAATTGATTAATATTGTTTCAGCTGCATTCGATATAATATAAAATGATATGTCTATGCTTCAACATGGCCAGAGTCAGTTAAGGTCGATTTTGCAACTGAGTTGCAGGTTTTAAAACTGAATAAAGTGCCATGGAATTATTTGAAGACAACTGAGTTGTTTCAGACTTATAATTTAACATGTATGCAAAAGATAATGGCTAGAAAAGAAGCTACTTACACATGCTTAATATCGAACGTTTAGAAAAAGTTCCCTTTTAGGTTTCTGAAACTCTCCCTGCAGTTTAGTTAATTCTTGGTTTAATTTCTCTTCTGATTTCCACGTTTCATTTCACATTATGTCTGCAGCATTTTCAAAGGGGCAGATATGAGGAAATGGGTACACATTTTTTACATAAAGCTTGGTACCTCCCTTTTCAGCACAGATGCTTGCACGACAATAATGAGGCTTTGTTATTCTACCTGACTGCAGTAGCGGCCCGTGGTGGGAGTGTTGCCAGGTGGTGACGTGGGGTGGGGGAGGGGCAGGGTGGGAGGTAGTAAAGTACGGAATACGGCCGTATAGAGGTAAGTAGACATAAATAAATAAAACGAATTTAGTTGCGCACGCTGCATCGCATTTGGCGATGCAGCGCGCGCAACAAAATTTGTTTTATTTATTTATATGTCTATTTACCTCTATACGGCCGTATTCCGTACTTTGTGTAATCAATATCAGTCATGATGCCCCACAATTTGGACCTATTGACAGAGTCGAAGGCAGAACTCAAATCTATAAAATCAAAATAGAACTTGCCACGCTTGGCCACAGTACATTTGGCAACTAGCAAATGCAGATGCTCGACTGTGTCTAGGCTGGAGCTGAAACCAAATTGGAGATCCGAGAGTATGTTATGCTCCTCGGCCCATAGCTGCAAATGGTCCAGCAACATTTGTCTCATGATCTTTACAGTAGAATTGATCAAAGAGATGGGGCTCTAGCAGTGGGTATCATTTTTTGAGCCATTTTAAAAAATAGAAACAATAGTCACATGAGACTAGTTCTTGGGGGGGCAGTGGCTAGGGCAGCATTAAGGACATTTGTCAGCAATGGGGCCCACAATGGAGTGTTAGCTTTAAACATGTCAGAGGGAAGCCCATCTGGACCAGGAGCATGCCCAGCCAGACAGCTAGCCACTGCCTGCGAAACATCACCCAATTCAATGGCTGGGCCAGCAGAAAATTTAGCAGAAGACTAGGACACAGTAGACGGGCTGGGTGGCGGCTGAGGTGAAACTAGGGGGTATAATCAGGGGTATCTGAGTGCCCTGAGCAAGGGACAGCATAAAGCGTAGTAAAATGGGTGACCCAAATGTCAGGATGAATAACAGTATCAATTCCAGGATCATTTTTGGCCTCAAAATAACTACAATTCACTGTCACCCAGAAAGACTTGCAATCCCTTTGCACCAGTGAGGAAAAGGCTACCTCTCTAAAAGTGTCCTTCCTGGTTCTAAGGGCATCTCGATACAGAGATCTACATCTCTGCACCGCATCCTGTGTTCAGGGGAATTTTTTCAAAGCAGCAAGTAGCAGGTTATGTGCAGAAGTGCAATTAGCATCAAACCACTTTGCAGGTGGCTTATGACCCATGTTAATTGGAACCAGAAGGAGGTCATATGCTGCTCTTATCTTATCAAAACTATTGAGAGGTGTAAGTCCCCAACCCTGAATGTGATTATCTGCTAAACAGACCAAAAAGTCGGGGTATGTAAAGGCCACTAAATGCGCTAAAAAAGGAAGTTTCATCAACCTTAGACCAGATCTTGATCACTCCACGATTCCTAGAAAATAATAGGCGAGGAGGATGGACCACTACAGACATTCTGGAAAATAGTGAGCCATGTAGAGTAAGAGAAGAAGTCTATGGTTGCTGAGGGGGGAATCAGCAAGATTTTAATCCAGAACCCAATCTCTTAGTTATTTGGAAAAAAGAGTAACCTCAATGTGGCTTGAAGCACCTCGCCCCACTAAAGTGAGTATAGTATTTGTTTTTAGGATAAAGGGCGTCAAAGGAAAAATGAGATTTAATTTAGCCAGCAGTAAATTAAGTTCATCGCCAAGAGGACAATGTACAAAGTGGGTAAGAGGAACCCCAGCCTCATCCTGCAGCCAACAGATATTTTCTTGAGAGAACTGACAGGCCTTTAGGTTAAAATCCCCCAACAAAACCACAGCACAGCCACCTTGAATGTTACTAATGCCTTTCTCAATATCCTTAAGCAGAGAGAACGCTAGGTCAAATTCATTTTATATAGATTTATCAGCAATATTCTTGTAGTAGAACACTGAAACAGGATCATCTAGTAGTACACTGAATCACAATTTTACCATAACACCTTCACCTGAAATGTAAGTGAAATGAACGTGTCAAGACCACCCTTGGCCCTACCCATGATACTAGCCACCGCTGGAGTGTGGTAAATTGCATACCCATCCACATAAATAGGGTTAATAAGCCAAGTCTCTTGGAAACATATAACAGCATGGCGTTCAATGAACCTAAGCCAATCATGATTTTCCCACTTGCTAGCTAAACCAGCAATGTTCCAAGAGGCTATAGATAGTGATTGCTTTATATGGTTTTCTGTGTACTCAGTGGAAATAGGCCTGCAGCTGGAAGGCACAGGGGGCATAGATTCAGTATCAATCCCTAATTGCGCACACTCTGCTAGTATATCACTTAGACCCAATGGAGTAACTGTGCCAGGGAGTCAGTCCTGTTTTTCCAGTTGTGAAAGAGGAGTAAACCTGTTAAAGGTTGTAAGAATTGGCCCGGATGGTAAAGGGGTGGGCAGATAACCCTGAGGTTTATAAAAATAGCCGAGGGGGAGGGCCTCGATAGCAGTTGGCGCAAGGCAAACAAAACTTAACTTGGACAAGATGTCCCTAATCACTCCTCTGTCTTTAATATTAAGAGCTATACAGTCACGTTAAATATATAGTTGTACAAAATATCGATTTTTATTTATATATATATACTGGGTGGGTTTTCCTCAGCAGGTATGCGGGCCCGTCCTGGCTTCAGTTAGGAGCTGGAATTATCGGGAGGAAGAGGTGCAAGTTCCATTTCAGGGTTGGAGCTTGCACGAGTGTGATTTGACTTCTGTAAAGCAGGGCGGCCACAGGACATCAACCCACATGGGTTTACTGTTTTGCAATGACTCAAGAATGAAAAGCGCACCCACTGGGGATTATTGGCATACGGACTACAAACACCATGAGGCTGCAGGAGCGCCACGCCCACCAGGGCAGGTGTTTGGAATTTAAACTGAGCGTGTGCAGCGCGAACTTTCATTTCTTTTTGCTGCCACTGATGAAAGGATTTATGTTCCTGAAACGCGTCTGGCTTTACAAGTGGTGCCTGTTTTCAGAGCGAGGTGACTGCTGGCAAGTTGTTCAAATAAAGAATACACTGATTAGAACTTCCTGTGGATTTCCTCGTTTGGTGCTTCCTGAGTGTTGGATGTTTAACAGCTTGCACAGCCGCTGAGGAAAACCCACTGCAGGTATGCGGGCCACAGGGCATCAACCCACATGGGTTTACTGTTTTGCAATGACTCAAGAATGAAAAGCGCACCCACTGGGGATTATTGGCATACGGACTACAAACACCATGAGGCTGCAGGAGCGCCACGCCCACCAGGGCAGGTGTTTGGAATTTAAACTGAGCGTGTGCAGCGCGAACTTTCATTTCTTTTTGCTGCCACTGATGAAAGGATTTATGTCCCTGAAACACGTCTGGCTTTACAAGTGATGCCTGTTTTCAGAGCGAGGTGACTGCTGGCAAGTTGTTCAAATAAAGAATACACTATATATATATATATATATTATATATATATACACCAATAACATAAAATCTATTTAAAAAAAAACATTCTATTATGAATTAAAACATTAAACTATTTTAAAATCTTTAAACTTAAATTTACCACTCCATTAAATGCAACAGTAGGGAAAGTGTTGGATAGCGGAGGGGTAAAAATTACTATTCCCACTCCAGTGAGTGCAACAGTAGGGAAAGTGTTGGATAGTGGAAAGGTATAAATTGCTATTCCCACTCCAGTGAGTGCAACAGTAGGGAAAGTGTTGGATAGACGGAGAGGTAAAACTTACTATTCCCACTCCAGTCAGTGCAACAGTACGGAAAGTGTTGGATAGTGACAGGATAAAATTTACTATTCCCACTCCAATCAGTGCAACAGTAGGGAAAGTGTTGGGTAGCGCAGGGATATAACTTACTATTCCCACTCTAGTGAGTGCAGCAGTAGGGAAAGTGTTGTATAGGGGAGGGGTAAAAATTACTATTCCCACTTCAGTGATAGCAACAGTAGGGAAAGTATTGGATAGCGGAGGGGAAAAATTTACTATTCCAACTCCGATCAGTGCAACAGTAGGGAAAATGTTGGATTGCAAAGAGGTAACAATTAATATTCTCACTCCAGTCAGTTCAAAAGTAAAAACAAACAAAATATTAACAAAAAAATATTTAAAAAACAAAATAAATAAAAACATATATAAATATATTAAAAATTAAATACAAATATATTTAATATTACAATTAAAAAAAACATATTATGATGTTAAATACATATGACAAATACCTCCAAATATTATATTAAATAAATAAAAAATAATTTTCAAACAAATAAATATTTTAATTAGAAGTTATTTAGAATCAAAAACATTAATTATTACATAAATGTACTTTTTTCATTTCCTACCCTATAACACCACACAATTCACAACCCACATCTAAATGTTATTAAAAAAAATGTACTTACATAATTAACATAATTAATTACCAATTAAAGAAATATTATTAATTAAAAAACAAATTAGAACTCATAAAAATGAATAAACTTCACACACTTTACCCCTATAATCCCCACAAACCAAAAGTAAAATTAAACTGTAAAAACATTAACTACACAATTAAAATGTATTTTCAATTAAAAAACTAATAGTATATAAAAACTAATTATAAAGTAATAACAATTAATTTACTCCCCACACTTTACCCCTAAAAAAGTCAAACCCACACACAAAAAAATATAAACAACTACCCTAATTAAAAATCAATTAATTAATTAACATTAATGATCAACCAATTATTGATTAATGAAACATAAATTACTTCCCACACTTACCCCATAAACCCCATAACACACACCTAAAATTAATTACACAAATTCCATATTTACGTTTCAATTAATTAATTATTAATTAAGAACTAATTATGAATGTAATTAAAAATAAATTACTTCCCACCCTTTACCCCATAAACCCCACAACCCATACCTAAAAAATCACACAATTACCATAATTAATTATCAATTAATTAGTTAATATAAAATAACAACTAATTATTAATTAATTAAACATAAATTACTTCCCACCCTTTACCCCTATACATCCCACAACCTGCACCTAAAATTAATTGCACAATTTCCATAATTAATTTCCAATCAATTAATTAATATGAATTAACAACTAATTAATAATTAATCAAAAATGAATTACTTCCCACCCTTCACCCCTAGAAACCCTACAACCCACATCTAAAAAGAATTACACAATTACCATAATTAATTATCAATTAATTAATTAATATTAATTAACAACCAATTAATCATTAATTACAAATAAATTACTTCCCACAATTAACACTATATGAAGTCAATCCACTCAGGGGCCCCCACGGACCCCTGCCCCCACCACATCTTCAACAGAGCTGCCGACACCATCGCACCCATGCTCCGCCCCACCATCAACCGCTCCCTGGTGACCGCCTCATTCCCCGACAACTGGAAACACGCCGAGGTGAACCCCCTCCTGAAGAAACCCTCGGAGGACCCCACCGACCTCAAAAACTACAGACCCATCTCTCTGCTCCCGTTCCCAGCAAAAGTCATTGAGAAAGCCATCAACAGCCAACTCGCCACATTCATCGAAGAGCACAACATCCTCGACTCCTCCCAATCCGGCTTCAGAAAAAACCACAGTACGGAAACCGCCCTCCTTGCCACAACAGACGACATCCGCACCCT
Organism: Calotriton arnoldi; assembly: GCA_963921515.1. Taxonomy (NCBI): domain Eukaryota; kingdom Metazoa; phylum Chordata; class Amphibia; order Caudata; family Salamandridae; genus Calotriton; species Calotriton arnoldi. The sequence goes on along the minus strand of CAWUFW010012543.1, from coordinate 326,661 downwards.
ACTGGACAAAGGAGAAACAGTAGCCCTCATCCTCCTCGACCTCTCAGTGGCGTTCGACACAGTCTCTCACCGCACCCTAATACGCAGACTCCACAATGCAGGAATCCAGGACAAGGCCCTCGACTGGATCCACTCCTTCCTCTCCGGCAGAACGCAGCGGGTCAGACTCCCCCCTTTCCTCTCGGACCCTACACCTACCACCTGCGGAGTCCCCCAAGGCTCCTCCCTCAGCCCGATGCTCTTCAACGTCTACATGGCTCCACTCGCCCCCATCGTCAGAACCTACGGACTCAACATTGTGTCATACGCAGACGACACCCAACTCATTGTCTCCCTATCCAACGAACCCAACACCGCCAGACACAACTTTCGAGAATGCATGGAAGCCATCGCCAAATGGATGAAAAACAGCTGCCTACAACTAAACACCAACAAAACAGAAGTACTCATCATGGGCCCAAACCCGGACACCTGGAGCGACACCTGGTGGCCCCCCGCCCTCAGAAACCCGCCAACCCCCAAGGACCACGCACGCAACCTGGGAATCATCCTGGACTCCGAGCTCAAAATGGACCACCAGATCAACTCTGTCTCGTCTTCCTGCTTCCACACCCTCCGCCTCCACTGTAAGACCTTCAAATGGATCCCCCTCAAACACAGAAAGGCCATCACTCACGCTCTGGTCACCAGCAGACTCGACTACGGCAATGCACTCTACGCCGGAATAAACAAAAACCTCACCAGCAAGCTACAGAACATCCAGAACACCGCCGCAATACTGGTCCTCAACCTGCCAAAACACTGCCACATCTCGCAGCAGCTGCGCACACTCCACTGGCTCCCCGTCGATGCTAGAATCACCTTCAAGATACTCACCCACGCACACAAGGCCCTCCACGACACCGGACCAGCATACCTGAACAGCTGACTCAAATTCCACACACCCCAAAGGACCCTACGATCAGCCCAGCTCTCCTATGCCGTGATCCCCTGCACCAGAAAGACCAGATCGGGAGGCCGCTCCTTCTCCTTCATCGCGGCCAGCGCCTGGAACGACCTCCCGCTCCACCTCAGACAGACAACATTGCTCCCCATCTTCACAAGAAACCTCAAAACCTGGCTCCTCAACAGACCCCCTCCTTGATGGACTGGAACCTGCACCCCCCCTATCCCTAGCGCCTTGAGACCCTTACGGGTGAGTAGTCGCGCTCAACAAACACCTGATTGATTGATTGACTATAAAATCTAAATTAAATAATTAAAAAATAATTATTATTTTATTATAAGTAAGTTACTTCCCACCCTATAAACCCACAACCCGCTACGGAACTAAAAAATGCAAAACCCACAACCCGCTACGGAACTAAAAAATGCAAAATGTAATTAAAATAAAATTGATAACTACTAAAAATTTAACGCATATATTAAAAAACATAAACAAAACATACATCTCATACATTTAAAATATAAACTAAAATACATAACACTAATTTAAAAATCGATATTTACAACTATATTTTTGCAAACAATATTAATGACTCCAATATTTTTAAAAACGATATTTCTTACCTTAAATTCGATATTCTTGACCACGATATTCTTGCTGTCGCTATTTCTGAATCACGATATTTCCAACTCGATATTAGTGTAAGTCGACATTTCCAACTCAATATTCTGTCTCAACACCGCTTATAACAATGATGTGTCTCATCTGTCTAATAAGCGCAGTTATTGTTTTACATACAAGGGTTATATTTTTTTCAATAAACATTTGAAAATATATTATTGTCTCTTCTCTTTGTAACACCTTGGACTTGCAAAAGTAACAAACAAAAGGGTTAGATCTGTTTCCATGAATTCCTTGAAAACAAGAGTGGTCATGTTTGAGGTCGCCAGCTGTAACTCTAGAGATTATGGAGTTTAGATGCTGTACTGTGAGCTAGCCAAACCAACATTTGGTGATGATATAAGAAGACTCAGTCTCTAAATTATGAAGGTTTGTTGATCTAATCACAGTTCTTATAAATTTGTAGGAACCGTATAACACAGCAGTCTTTGGGGCAAAATAATTTCAAAATCCCAGGATTTCGGGTGATGGATGTAGGAGACTTTGACATGATGCAAGGGTCCAGGACCTTTGGGACAGCACTTTGGAGTCAATGCTCAACCCAGCAGACACCAGCAGCATGGTCCAGGCCAGGTTCAGTTGGAAAAGACCTCTCGTAGCTTTTTGTTTCCCTGTAGCTTGAACAGGAGATCAGCCAACTGACCCTTGGAGTTACTTCTTGGTCCTGGGTACAAAGGAGAGCAGGGCCAGTTATTCAGGGCTCTTTACTGGTCACAGGGAGCAGGTTCAGTCCTCTTCTGACTCTTTCATAGGTCCAATTATTTTCTGAGGTAGCTACTGGGGATGCCATATTTATGCCTGACACTAGCTTGTGGGTATGTGTGACTCCTGGCCCCTCCCTAACCAATAGGGTAAACGTTCCCAGGGATGACCCTACCCAATTTAGCGGCACTTCCTGTGTGCCCTATGAAAAACAATTACACAGTGCCCCTCACTGCCTAAATTCATGATGGTGAAACCCTTCTCACCTTGTGCAGAGCCTGTGTGCCCACCGCAGAGGTGTGGCCAGGGATATGAGCAACTGTCTCCCTGTAGTCACTTCAAAACCAGGTCAGGGGTAGCTCCCTCCCTTCATTGTTCACAGCCTGGTTGAGTGCGTGTAAAGGGAAGGTCCCTTTAAAATTAATTAAGTTCAGTGAAACTGCCCAAACGGGTATCCTGTCACAGGGACAGAATCACCTCTCCACACCCAGACCTTTGTCTCTTGCTATGGCATAAGTCTGCATACCTCATTTAGGGTTAGGAACTGAGAAGTATAAAGCTAGAAACTAATGCAAATTAGCCTCCAGAGGCTTTAAGTTCCTTTTCCATAATGTTTATTGAAATGCGACCACGCTAGTGAATTGGGCTTTTAATAAATACTTCAATGTGTCCACAAATGTTTCCTAGCTGGAGATAGCATTAGTATATTTATTATGAAATCCCAGTGCTTTCCTATGGAATAACCAGCCTTGCTACATTAAAATTGCTTTTGGGGCCTCCTCACTGCCAGGACATGTTTAATATTACATGTTGACATGTCCTACATTTAAATATCATGCACCCTGTTTTTGGGCAGTAAGGCTTTCTTAAAGGTGACTTATTCATATTTAAATGGAAGGCTTAGGCCCACCAAAAGGGTTTATTTCGAGAGGTCGAATTGCAATTTATAAGCTGTTTTAGTTATGCTATACTGTCACTGTAGCGGATAGCACAATACCTGCTGTAGTCCACTAGTGACTTTTAGCGTACAGGCCCTGGGACTACTTTGTACCATATACTAGGGACTTATAGATGAATTGAATATGCCTATAGGGATATACCAATTTCATCATTTGAACGGAGGAGCACATGCACTTTATCCCTGTTTGTCAGGGGTAAAGTGCACAGGTAGCAAAAACAGTTGAGGCAAAAATCTGATAAGACAGCATGCAAAAGATGGTAATTTCTATAATAGTCATAAGATATGAAATAACTGTTTTAATAACAAAAAGTAAGGCGCAGTAGGAAACACTAGCAGATTTTTCTTGTTAGCCATAATCATGGCAATAAGTCACTGTAATCATGTGGTTAATGCTCAGTCAAAGTTGAATAGGGATGTTCAACAAAACATGCTGTCTGACTAATTCCATGAAGCCGTTCTATTTTCACGAATATACCCAATATATATACTCATTACTGTACTACTGTTCTTAGCATTATGAAGTTTCAGACCAAACTGGGTTAGTGACACAGCTTATTCCATATATGCCCCTGTTACCTTTCTTCCAATCAACTGCCTCATGGTATCTCTGGGAGACTGCAACCGTGAGCCCAGATCCCTTGTGCCCACAGGTGGCATGATGGCAGAGACAAGCTCAGACTGTATCAGTGAAACATAGTCCCATAGGAATATGGAAAATTCTTAGCCCTCAATCCTATTTGATTCCCCCAGTTGTCTTCCGATACACTCTGCCATAATGGGAGAGACTTTGGTCTTCTTTGATGGACCCGCATTTGCATCCTTAACTCACAGGTTTCACTGTAAACTCACACGAACAAAAAAGAGTTTGTAACCATGTAATTCCGAGCAGGCATCTTGGGTATTGCCATTAATTAAATTGCACCAGAGGGTAGGACCAGTGCTTGGCTTTCCTTGTTCACTCCTAGAAGAAGTCTCTGCATTTTCTCCTTTGAAAATCATCACCTTATCTGCTGTCCTCTGTGTTTTGACATTCGGACATTTCTTCAGACCTTCCTGTCATCCGGCTTCTGCAATGATCCAGATGTTCTGACCTGAAAACTCATAGCAAACAACAATGCATGTTTTGTGCACTAATTCTTCATGCACTTCTAAACCTTATTAAACTTTGGAGTCATCTATAAATCAACAAAATATAATGTTTTGATGCTCTTCAAAGCCCCACGAATACTTGGAATCATTGACAAAGCAATGAAACAACTGAAAATAAAGGGCCAAAGTAGTAGAAAGTCATAGAACAACAGATATGCAGACAGCCTATCTTAACAAATCCCCATGGTCTAAATTGTACAAGAAACAATTGATTGCACTGTGGGATTCTGCCTGGAGCTGAAATATTGTTTGCCAATTTGAGAAAATAACAATGTTATTCGAACAGTTATTGCGTTAGAATATATGTTTTTTTAATATAGGATCAATGGTTCTTGTTTGTATCATCAGACAATTAGCTTAATGTTTTTCTGTTTATCTTAGAACATTCACATAACAAAAAAACTGCCTTGTTGCCATCCATTCTGGGGAAAACACGCTTCCCTTTCTTTTTGTTGGACAGGAACCTGGAGCAACACAGAAGGACACTTTACCTAACATTGTTTTTTTCTCTCAATCCCTCTGCTTTTTCACCATCTTGTTCCGAGGACTGTCCACCTCCACCTTCTGCTGACCTTTTCCTCTCCACGACTACATCCCTGGATATCAGACTAGTGGTCGTTGACAGTAACATATAAACTTTACCTAGACGGAAAGAAAGATATAAATAATTTGATCAAGCAGAGTCTTTGACCTTTGTAAGTTCAGTAGCAGCTACACAAACAGCTCCTTAGAGAAAGTGGCTTTAATTGGGCAATTTGGAGGGATTATTCAAAGGTCATTAGCTTTGATATATCTATTCAATTGTACAGTTTTTCCAAAGGGCTTACACAGTTATACAGTTAATAGTTTCTAAAAGTGCCATTTTTGAGATTGTAGCTTAAAATCCAACCTTACCATTAAAGAGGAGTTTTAATTATGATTTCTTAGTCACCAAACATGAAATGCTTACCTGTTCTCAATCAAATGTTAGCACTTATTAAATGTAATTAGGTAACCTAATGTTATCATATGGGAGAGGCAGGCTTAACAGTAGTGAAAATCGAATTTAGGAGCTTTTCGTTACCAGGACATGTAAAACCCTTTGATTACAAGGCACCCTGCCCCATTGGCTACCTAGGGCCTACCGTAGGGGTGACTTACATGAAATAAAAGCAGAATTTAAGGCTTGTGAAGGGGGTTATATTTCCAAGTCAATTTGCAGTTTAATGCTACATTCAGGCTGCAATGGAAGGCCTGGGACATGTTTACAGGGGCTATGTAAGTGGGTGGCACAATAAGTGCTGCAGGCCCACTAATGGAATTTAATTTACAGGCCCTGGGCTTATGGCATACCACTCTACAAGGGACTTATAAGTAAATGAAATATGCAAATAAGGTGTGAGCCAATTTTACCATATTTAGGGGAAAGAGCACAAGCACTTTATCACTGATTAGCAGTGACAAAGTACACAGAGTGCTAAAGCCAACAAAAATAATTTTCAGTTAAAATTGTCAGGGAAAGATAAAAACATTTTGGGGGAAGACCAACCTAAGGCTGACAGGTCTACCAATTTGCATTGTAAAATGTTCACTGGTGAACCAGTGATTTGGGTTCTAGATTCTAAATGGGAATCACCTAACTCTGTGCTTCTGATTACATTGTTTTATAGTTTGTGTATAGACTGTTCATTCATGATTCTAATTTGTGTGTTTCTGTCCCCCGGCTAATATTTCCAAACATGTGCTATAGATATTTAACTAATCACTACTTTGAAGACTTTCTTTCCCAACACAAACATCCTACATTATCTGAGTTTTTTAGATATAATTCCTAACTGCTTCACAGAGAATCTCCCTTTATGCAAAATTGTGTTAAGTTTAAACACTAAGGCACACCTACTCTTTGATACATTACCTCCTCCAAAAACTGCTTTTATACTATGTTTGTAAGTAACAACATACTGCAGGATCCTGATCAAGGATATTCTAGCTTGAGAGGTCTACTTTTGACTACATTATATAATTTTATCAACTTTTGTATAGCTTGTGTGTAGCCTTGATTAAAATGTACAATATGTCTCATACACATATATTTTACTCTAATCCAGAAGAGTTGCGGCCCTATCGCTACTAATTGTAGCAGGAATAACAGGAGGCACTAGAAATTACTCCTGGTTTATTGAGTGAAGAGAAGCTTGAGGCAGGTATGAAGCTATGAAAGGAGTTGGGCAGATGAGAGACAATTACAAAGAGTAAACTTGCAGAAATCAAAGCCCTCCTCAAGAAGCCCACATCTGACTGTAATCAACTGAGCAACTTTCGACTGAACTCCCTGCTCCCATATCAAGCCAAAGTCATTGAGAAGGCCATCAACAAGCAACTCACAACTCACCTCGAACTTCACCATCTTCTAGACAACATTAAATCAGGATTCAGAAAGAACCACAGTACCGAAACAGCACTCAACGCAGTAACCAATGACATTTAAATCATCCTGGACTGAGGAGAAATAGCGGTTCTCATCCTGCTCGACCTCTCCGTGGCCTTCAACACTGTCTCCCATAACATCCTCATCAGAGGACTCCACATGATTGCCATACAAGCATCCATTATCAAATGGATCTGCTCCATCCTCACAGGAAGATCCCAAAACATCAGGCAACCACCCTTAAAATCAGAGACCAAGAAACCAATATGCGGAGTGCCAACAGGATCATCCGTCAGCCCCACCCTTTTCAACATATATATGGCACCGTTCGCCAACATCATCTGATCAGAAGACATCACCGTCATCTCCTACAATGATGACACTCAATTCATCCTCTCCCTGATGAACAAGATAACCATTACCAGAATCATCTTCACCGACTGCCTGACCATGGTATTTGACTGGATAAGAACCAAATGCCTGAAGCTCAACCCCGACAAGACAAGTACTGGTCTTTGGCATCAAGACTTCCCCATGGGACTTCACCTGGTAGATGTCAGAGATGCAACTAGCACCCACATCCACAGACCACGCAACAAATCCAGGGATCACCCTAGCTGACAAGTCAATGCATTGTGAACCTCCTGCTTCCACCTCCTAAGCATGCTGTGAAAGTTCTTCAAATGGTTGCCTTAGAACACCAGATGGACCCTCACACAAGCACTCATCACCAGCAGGCACCAACAGGCTGGACTACGGCAACACTCTCTACACTGGAATTTCCAAACAACTCCTACACAGACTCCAGACCATCTAGAACACCACTGCAAGACTCAGACTCAACCTCCCATGCCACACCCACATCCTACCGCACCTCAAGAAGCTTCACTGGCTCCCCATTCACAAACACAGTCAATTCAAACTTCTCACACACACAAACAAAACCCTACATATCAAGGGACCAGAATACCTGAACATCTGCATACACTTTTAACAACCCACTAAACACCTATGCTCTGCCTCACTCTCACACATTCACCACACCAGCAAAAGCAAAACTGGAAGTAGCTCATTCTCCTACATCGCACACAAGACATGGAACACCCTCCCTCAATGCATCAAAGCCTCCTCCTCACTTCTTGAGTTCTGCAAGAAGCTGAAGACCTAGCTATTCATATAAGCACCTTGGGGACCACACACCTACACATCTGCCCAAGTGCCTGGATGCCCTCTCAGGTGATTATTGCACTATGCAAATAAACATAACAGTATTGGATGAGTGATTAGATTTATGAATGGATGACATGAGCCAATATGTGCACATTTAAATTTTAATGAATAAAGAGTTCTAAATAAAATCAATATGATCTTTTGGATAGTATTAGAAATCCTATGGTTATGAAACCAGCTATATTTCTTATAAAAATATTTTTAAAAACATAGCCAGCTAACACAATCTAAGCAACAAGTCACCAACAGAGACAAAGCAGATTTATTCATGCCCAAAATGTTCCTAGCTCTAAATAATTTATTTGCACTTAGATAAAATGGAACTAGCCTTACTAGGCATTCATTCAAGTTGAGTTGGATACTCAATATAATTTTCCCAGCATGTGTGTTTGTCCAGAAGCTTTGGATGTGGCTTCTCATGTGGTACAATGCTTCGTACTGGCAGGAAGCACCCTTTGAAATCCCTTCTACATTAGTGTACTAACATCTAAATTATTTTGCTTCTTGTAGTGTATTACCATTGGGCCTTTCCACAAAGCTGACTTAGTCATTTATTTACGTTTATCAAACAATATGATTCTTCACTTGTATGGTATTTGGCTTCCATTGCTTTGTATTTTATGTCAAATGTGTATATCAAAAACACATTCAGCAGTCACAGAAACATCAGCAAACGTATGGGTGGTGAAGGTGCCGCCAGACCTTCACCACCCTCTGCAGCGTCACAACCGCCACCCCTATGCCGGACGTCAACACCACTGAAGCCCTGAAGTGCATCCTCCTCAATGTGTGCTCCCTGCACAGACATGCTGTAGAGATCTGGGGCCTCCTTGACACCCTCTCGCTGGACGTTGCCTTTTTCACGGAAACCTGGACAAACGCCTCCTCTGCCCCTGACATCGCAACCGCCATTCCCGATGGCTACAATATCCAGAGGAAGGACCGCCCCAACCACCCAGGAGGAGGACTCGCCATTGCTCACAAGAGCTCCCTCCGACTCTCCACTTCCACCATGAGCAACTCCTCTGCCACCACCCAACACCTTCACTTCCAGATCCATACCAGCCCTAGAATCACTCTTCCTGGCACCCTCGCCTACAGACCCCCGGACCCCATGCTTCATTCGCCACTACCATTGCTGACCTCCTTGCACCCCACACCATCGCCTCCATGGACTACATACTCATCGGAGACCTGAATTTCCATCTCGACAACCTCAGCGACCCCAATTCCACCGCCCTCCTGGACAACCTCGCCAACATCGGACTGAAACAGCTCTTCAACACCCCTACCCACAATGCAGGACACACCCTTGACCCCATCTTCGAAGGTGGGAACAACATCCGCTTCAGCCACACTACGCAGCCACTCTGGATGGACCGCCATTGCGTACACTTCTCTCTCAACACTGCCACCGCTCCCAAACCCACTCCTCGCCCTCCGCGAAGGAACTGGAGCAAGGTCACAGAGAAGCACCTCAACTCTACCCTCAGCCGCGACCCCCTGCCTCTACCGATGCCAACTCTGAAGCCAAAGAACTACACCGCTGGATCACCAGCAGCGCAGACAAGCTTGCCCCCCTCTGCACCACCGACAGACAACGGCCCTGGAAGGCCACCTGGTTCACCACCGACCTCCAAGAAGCCAGATGCTCTTGCAGACGTCTCGAGAAACGATGGAGAAACCGCAAAACCATGGAAGACCTGTCCAGCTACAAAAAAGACATGACAGAATACCAACAACGCATAAGATCCACAAAGAAAACCTTCTTTCGGAACAAAATCCTCACCTACTCCAGGAACTAATTGGAACTTTTCAACATCATCCAGCTACTCACCAAACCCCCTAGCGAAGCTATGGACATCACTCCCTCCCAAGACCTCTGCAACAAGCTCGGCTCCTACTTACACCTAAAAATCAAGGCCCTCTACGACAAGTTCAGCGAGCAGACCCCAGAAACCACCCTTCCCTCCAGCGACGACAACCGGCCCACCATCACCGCCTGGACCCCGGTCACCCCTGAAGACACCACCACGATCATGAAGAGCACACACTCAGGAGCCTCCACGAACCCCTGCCCTCCGCACATCTTCCACATAGCCACCGCCGCCATAGCGCCCCAGCTACGACACACCATCAATGCCACCTTCGAATCCAGCACCTTCCCCAACAACTGGAAACATGCAGATGTCAAGCCCCTCCTCCAAGAAACCCTCTGCAGACCCGACGAACCTGAAGAACTACCGACCCATCTCTCTCCTTCCCTTCGCAGCCAAAGTCATTGAGAAGATCGTCAACGCACAGCTGACAAACTTCATCGAACAGAACTCCATCCTCGACCCCTCCCAATCCAGATTCTGCAGCAACCACAGCACCGAGACTGCCCTCCTCGCCACCACAGAAGACATCAGCATGCTCCTCGACCAAGACGACACCGCAGACCTCATCCTACTCGACCTCTCTGCAGCCTTCAACACCGTCTCCCACCGCACGCTGACGACCAGACTCCATGACGCCGGAATACAGGGTACAGCCCTCGACTGGCTCTGTTCCTTTCTTGCCGGCAGATTCCAAAGGATCAGGCTCCCGCATTTCCTCTCCAAACCCACAGAGATCCATTGCAGAGTCCCACAAGGATCATCGCTCAGCCCCACACTCTTTAACGTCTACATGGCCCCCCTCATTGCCATCATCAGACTACATGGACTCAACATTGTATCCTACGCCGACGCGACACCCAGCTCATCCTCTCCCTCACGAAGGATCCCGAAACCACCAGACTCAGCTTCCAAGAAGGAATGAAAGACGTCGCAACTTGGACGAGCAGCAGCTGCCTGAAACTCAACTAAGAGAAGACAGAAGTCCTAGTCCTCGGACCATCACCCTCTGCGTGGGACAACTCCTGGTGGCCCTCCACCCTCGGCACCCCCCCAAACCCCACAGACCACGCACGGAACCTCTGCATCATACTCGACTCCTTCCTCACCATGACCCGACAGATCAACGCCATCACCTCCACCTGCTTCAACACCCTCCGCATCCTCCACAAGACCTTCAAGTGGATACCCCACGCACTCAACGAGCAGACTGGACTACGGAAATGCCCTCTACACTGGAATCAACAAATCCCTGCTACTCAAACTCCAGAACATCCAGAACACCGTGGCCAGACTCGTCCTCGGCATCCCACAACATGAGCACATCACCCAACACCTGCGAGAACTCCACTGGCTCCCAGTTGAGAATAGAGTAACCTTCAAGCTACTCACCCACGCCTACAAATCCCTCTACAACACCAGACCCTCAACAAAAGAGTCTGCTTCCACAAACCCAAAAGGAACCTCCGCTCCACCGACCTCGCCCTGGCAGAGACCCCACGCATCCACAGAACCAGAGCGGATGGAAGAGCCTTCTCCTACATTGTGGCAAAAGCCTGGAATGAGCTCCCAGTCAACATCAGACGCTCCCCTACTCTGCACACCTTCAGGAAGAGCCTCAAGACCTGGCTCTTCGGCTGAACTGGAGCTGCCCCCCCCCAGCACCTTGAGACTCTCACGGGTGGGTAGTGCACTTTAAACCCCCTGACTGATTGATTGATTGATTGATTGATGAGATGATCTGACATTGCAAGACCTAAAATGACTTATTGGAAAGTAACACTCTACTTGCGATTTTAAAAGTTACTGTCTACAATGCGTGGTATATTTCTTAGGGAATACTGTGTACGTGTTTAGCCTCAGCCATACTTTTTTCATGATTGCAAAAGAAATATTACATTGCAAAAGCAGCACACATATTTGGGGGCTAGTTTATGAGAGCCCTACATCATTTTTGCACCACGTAAAGTGGTACATGCACGACACGGGGCTCTCATAAAGATTTAAGAGGCCACGCAAAGCCACCCTGGCTTATATGCCCCTATAGTGGACTTCTTCCATTGAGGGCTACTATAAGTGATCCGCGGTCCATAGGATAACATGGGCTGGCAACCGGGCACCCCCAAGGTTGTCAGCTCCATTATGGTAAAACTGAAATGTGTCAAGTTTGGTATCAAACAATGTGCCTAGCCCCCCTGACATGATTCCAATGTCAGAGACAATGTAGCATGCACCCAGGTGGCTACCTTAGAGATTGCCCACCTGGTTGTCCCAGCTTTTTCTTTGCCCTGACTGACAGCCCGCAGCTTCTGCCACCAAGACAGGAAACTGACCCCTTTCCAGGAGGTGTGACCTCTCCCAGGAATCAGAAACAAAGGCCTAGATGGGAAGGAGGTGACACCTCCCTCCCTGACAGGATGGCTAGTGAAGTATCACATCAAGGTGGTGAGCTTCAAAGCATATACTGCCTCTGATATGCAAACAGGCTGATTCCCAAAGGAGGAAACAGTCCCCCCTGCCCCCAGGCACATTTTGACCCAGGCATGAAAGAAAATTATGTAGTCAGGAGCCCCCCAGAAGGCTAGCCACACCTCTAGGATGCATTACCTGGTCTGTACAGCCAAATAGTGGCAACATTAAAGGTTCTGGGTAGCAAAGTTTATACACCCCCCCCCGGATGTGGTCACCTCAGGGGAAGATTAGCCACTGGGGCTAGTAGCCCATTTGGCTACTTGCCACCACACCCCTAACACACCTAAATCTAGGTTTTAAGTGGCCTCCCTGGGACCAGAACCTCAGTTCTGATTTTAATTGCCACAGAGGACAAAGAAGAGACTTGAGTCTGCGGCTACATGATCTGCACAAAACAAAGGCACTATACTCTGCACCTGTGGCAACCACCCTGCACCAGCATGACTCATCCTGGACCAAAGACCAGTTCCACCAGAGAGAGGGACCCCTTTGAGAGCCAAAGGCAACTCCAGAATCCCGTGGACTAGTGACACTAGTTCCCTGCAGTCCACAGGTAAAAAAAATTATCAGAACCAAACAATCACTGGCCATCGGGCCCTCCGAGGGATTGCCCAAAAGTAGATAAACCAGTGTGTTGCAGGAAACATAGCCCTGACCTCCAGGAAGGTTAAAGTGACTACCACTTTCCCCGGACCTCTGGATGTCGAAATAACGTCCCGCTGCCAAGGCTTGCTGGTGGCCAGTCTGGCAACCGTTACCTTCACTCGATGCTCTAACCCAAGGGAACTCCGTAGCAACTTCCACTGACTACATCAATGGCCCCATTGTTGACCTTTTCTCTTCGTTTCCTCACCAGCACCATGGATGCACTGAAACCAGCTCCCCTACGGCTCCCGCTTTGGCATCAGGGACAGCCAGAGCAGCTCTGCACCCGGGTCCTACAAGCCACGTAAAATTCAACTGACTGGCATGACCTGGTCCTTGAACCCCTATCACCTTATCCCCCAGTGGGTTCCTGTCGGAGGGATGGGCAGAAATAGAAACTAGGAGGCTTTATGTGTTTCGCAATTTTGCCTTTTATTCACTGATCAGAGGTAGTACAGGATCTGTATTATGATTCCCTCTCTCTCTCTCTCTCTCTTTCTCTCTCTCTCTCTCTCTCTCTCTCTCTGGGTTCCAGGATTCTTCAGCTTGTTCACTTTTTCTTCATTTGTCTTGTTCACAGGTTCCTTCTTCCAGGTGGAGAACCCCAGGATGCTCGGGAGAAGAGGACAGAAGGACGGTGAGTACCAAAACTGATTTATTTTAGATCTATGATATCACCCTTCACCACACCCTAGAAGGTGTCACGCGTGAGTTTCACACACTCTGGAAGGAGGAGAGATTGGTGTGTAGCGTTGAAGGGGGTGGCTTTCTTCCTCTCCAAAAAACCCCCCACAAAATAGCAGGCAGCACAATTAGAGGTAGGCAACTCCCCCCCCTCCTCCACACGGTGCCAGATATGGTCATACAACGTCAAATATGAGAGGGCAAAGGAAAGAGAGAAAAAAACACAATTCTGCTTAAGTAAACCTGTCTTGGCTCTGCCTGAGTCCAAGAGGGGAGACACCCTAAGTATATTTTACTGTGCCCAGATGTGCTCTTGTTTCAACTATGTACCTGTTTGTGTTCAGGTGGGTTCTTTAGCCTGGTTACGCTCAGGCATGTACAGCTGTGCTCAGCGCATAAGTCTCCCCAACTTGCCCGACTTGCTTTTCTCCCCCCAACTGTGTTTCCCCAGGTCCTGCTCCCCTCCTTCCCGGTATTTAGTGTAAGGACTGTCCCAGTCACTCACCGTCCATGCCGCAACTCTCCGGAGGGAGACCCACCAATCCTTGCTCCACTCTTCAATCAGCTCCTCTTCGGTTTCGGGATCTTCTTCCCATTCAGCTTCTTCCTTCATTGGCATCCCCCACGGGCCTTCTCCTTTAGGCATTCTCCGGTGCTCCCTGGTCCCTCCTCTCGAACTCTGGCTCCGACGCAACCTGTTCAGGGCGAGGTCTTCTTCTCCTACTCGTAGCTCGTGGATTGGTGCTCTCTCGACCAAGCCCATCCCTGTTCCTGCATGGGAGAGGTTGGGAAGGTTTTAACTTTTTCGTCCCCTCTCCAGGTTCGGGATGTTCTCTGGGCCGTTGGCGGTGAATCTATTCCTCGAGGTATGAGGCAGACAGTATCGGCCTCTCTCTCACAGTTCCACACAACTCAACCTGCAAGTGACCGATTGTCACTAGTGCTTTTTACCATTGACCACAATGGTTAACTTTTAGTTTTTGTTAAATGTTAAAGTCTTGCAGTATTGATCTGCGCTGATTTATTATTCATTCTAAAATCCATAACTCCAGTTATACTTATCCGATTGTCTTTGTCTTGGTGTTAATATAAAAATCTGCATTATTTGTATAAATTGGTGTCGGATTTCTATTGAGCTGTGTCAATTACTTATCATCAATGTTGGTACACTGAAATACTTAACACATGTTCCTCTAGTAAAGCCTGACTGCTCTCTGCCACACTACCAGAACTGAGGTAAGGATTTATTTATTATTGTGAATCCAAGGACCATCTTTGGGGTATTGTGAGAGTATTACACAGTGAAGCCTAACCAGTATAATACTCCACTTTCCTACAAGTGGGTACTCTCATTCACTATCAGGCTCATTTTTGTGGGGTACTGTAGGGTATATGTGATGGACAGTCTGTGTAGGTGTTGTTTGACTACACTGAAAGTTTTGCACTGCTTCTGGACCGTCATGGTGTAGTCTGGGTAGATGTATACCTCGCTCCCTTCCGCTCTCCAGGGGCCATGTGTTCATGTCCTCTGCAGTACTGTGTCTCTGTTTGGGAGTTTAGGAGCCTTGCAACCATCATGGGTGGTTCTATTTCGGGTCATGGCGGCCTACCTGGCACACTGTGTGACTGTGTGCAGATGCCACCATGAACCAACGGGATGTTTTCCCCTCTAGGACCACTGACTCAAACCATTCCTCCAGAAAGAATGCTTTCCAACCCCTTTGGGATCCTCACCAGCTGGACATTGTTGTGGCAGGAACATCCCTACCCGTCATCTATTATATTCCATGGGGTGCCCAGCTCTTTTTCTAGGGTTAGTATGCACCAGTTTTGTCAAGTGGGCTGGTTGTGTTTGTGCTATTCACTCTCCATTACCCTCTCTGCCAGCTTCATTTGGTTCATCCGTAGTGATGCTACATCCTGGACCACGTCTCAATTTTTAGTTCCAGGGCCATTTTAGTCTCTTCTATGGCTGCCAGTATGAGTTCTGTGTGTGTTCTGATGTCCTGTGTCTTGGGTAGTGCCGTTGATGAGGTCTTGTCTTCCTGCAGGTGGGGTGCCTCCAACCATTGGGGGAGTCTGGTCATTTTAGTTCTCCCTTGGGGACCCACTACAATAATTGTGTTACAATTACTGCATATTCGGCTGCGCCCCAGATAGGTCATGTCCCAGCTCAGTCTTCAGGGTCACCTCTGACAGGTGCAACAAGCCAAACCACAGGAAAACACCAGGGGGTGTATAAGGCCTGGGTGATTGAACTTCCTCGACTAGTCAGCGCTGCTACTGCAACTTAGGCAAGAGCACCCCTCAATTGCAGTTGCCATTCACTGGCTCGTCTCATTATCCCCAGGCTCTTGATTTCACTTAATGGGTTTGCGGTGCTCAATCTTCATGGAGGGCCCTTCTCCACCTCTGCCTAGTTCTCCCACATTGCGGTAGCAACTGGGGGAGGGGTGGGTATTTGGCAGAGGTCACCCGAGGGTCTCTTCCGGTGCCTCCGCACCCAAGCGTGTTCCTGTTCTGGGCCCCCTGTGCCTCGGAGGTTGCATTTCCTCCTGCTTCGGGTTTCCCTTGTAGTTTTCCCTTTATTTAGGTCCAGGTGAGAAGGGATGCCCCCTGCACCACAAGGATTCTCACAGGCCCGCTGGGGCCAGGTCTAGGTCCAGCTTTGCACCCCCATCCCACCACACACTCCACCTCTGGGCCCTACCTCCTCACGTGTGTTGCCTTCTCCATCGTCACCACCTCTCACTGCAGCTCACAGGGAGTGGAACCGTGGGAGCTTCAGTCGTTCCTCCGGCGCTTTGCTCCTCGGACGGGAGACCCCAGAGTCTACTGTCTCTCCCCTCTCTGGTGTTAGTCAACAGTGCTGCACTGGGGGCGCCATCTTGTGAGTCACAGGTGCTGGGCTCACTCACTCCCCTTGCCACCTGGAGTTGGGCCTCTGACTCCGTGGTAGCCTTCTGCCTGGGCCCCTTGATCCTCAGGTAGTGGTGGCCCCCCTGTGCATAGCACCAGGGCCCCTGTGTTCACAGTATGATTACAATTGAGGGCCTATGTGTCAGGTTTACCAAAACACTCTTACCTGCAAGACTTTGTTACTCTTACCTGTAAGATGTCTTGGTTGGTTTTCGCAGAGACGCTATGAGCCAACCTCCCAGAACCTCTATAATTACCAGTGAGTTTATATTGACACTAAGGTTACTTAAAGAAAATCAGGGAGGAGGGCCGGAGTCGGACGCTGGCAAATTCCTGTTGTCGACCTGCGAGGCAACAAGAAATAGTTGTAGGTCGTGATCTCTTGACTTGTGCTATTGCCCTACCAACCCTACCCTACCTGCGATCTACAGGAATCGAGCGTTGCGTCCTGGAAGTCGTCGTGTGATGTGGTGTCGTCCGTTAGGAGTCTTCACAAAGTGGTGTCTGTTGGAAGTGATGAGGATGAAACAGCTCCTGCTGTAGTTCTTCCCTATGTGCCAAAAAGATAGAGCATGAACTTTCATTCTACTACCCAAAAGGAGTACACTGCAAAACCACCCTTTACATAACACTCTTTTGATGCCTTGTCACCTTAACTTACTAGACTTTATCTCATTAACTGGTTCTTCACACGATTCTGTACTTCAGGAAATAAAAGAATTATACAGCAAAACATACGTTGCGCAAGTAACATAAAAGTCTTTCTTGACGAATCCGTAATGTCTAAATCCTTTCTTAAATGCAGAAAAGAGTGTCCAAAAATTGTTCTATCTGTTAGCACAAATGCGCGCTGATCTTACTGCTGTCTTGCGTTGGGCACCTTTTGCACAGTAGAAAAAAGAATTAACGTAGCTTTTCTTTTCTCTGTCACGTAGGATCCGGAGGTTGCCGACGAACTCAGAAGTCTCTGGAGGCTCTGCGGTGTGACGTCTCTGGAGGACCGGTGGAGCACACAAGGTAAGGCGAGGGAACAGGCGAAAGGCTAAGCGCCTTCTGGAACTCGGGTGAGGCATTATATAGGCATGCCACATCCAAACCGCACCCAGGACGGCCGTTACGTGCGCACGCGTTCAGACGTGCTGCAACGTACAGCCGAGTAAGAGTTTCCTTGTCAGCGGGACTGTGTGCGTTAACGCGGACATGCACAGACCGCTGGAACCTTGACAGCTTTTAGGTAGTGTATATCTGGAACGTGCAACGACCATAATGGCACTGATGCCTACATAAAGAATGCCAATATCGCTGAAACATAAAGGCTTGAAAAGGCAAACATCACACATTTACATATGAGAAAGCAAACATCGGTGATTTACATGTTCTACAGTGATGAGACAGATCATTCCCCAATACATTTCCATACATTCTTTAGAGTGCTGGATGCACGGGATAGGGGTGGGTTTTATGATGGGGAATGCCTTATTGCAGGCCCTAGGGAGTCAGCGCTGTGCACTGTACAGTGCTATCTGTGCTGTAGCAACTTGGCACCAACTCATGACAGTACCCCCCTCTCAGAATCCCCCCTAAGACTGTTGGTATAGGTCTAGGTTTGTCAGGGTACTGGTTATGAAACGCCTTTACCAATCATGGGGCATTTTGCAGATTGGCAAGTGGTTCCCAAGAACGTTCCTCTGGACCGTAACCTTTCCAATCTATCAGATAGTACAACTTGCCCTTCACTCTCTTAGCATCAAGTATAGACTTTACCCCAAATTCTGCAACACCCTCTACATTGATAGCAGGAGGAGGCATAGTAATACGTGTCTCTGGATGGAAAGGTTTCAGTAATGAGACATGGAACACAGGATGAAACCGATATTTGGATGGAAGCGTCAGTCTTACACTAACCGGGTTAATGACCTTTTCCACAAGAAAGGGCCCAATAAATCGTGGACAAAATTTCTTACTACACTTGATTTTTAAATGTTTGGTGGATAACCATACTTTATGGCCTATGGCATACGATGGCTGAGTCGTGCGGTGCTTATCTGCAGCTCTTTTTTGTGTTTCTTTTGCTTGAGCTAAATGAAACCGAGCTTGTTGTTGGATAGACTCTAACTTGTTAACAAACTCGTTTACAGACGGAATCATCAAAGGAGACTTCGTTTGGTGAAACATGGTTTTTGGATGAAACCCATCTAGACAAAACAAAGGAGACATACCTATGGAGGAATGGTCCGTATTGTTGTAAGTGAATTCCATAGCCCATAAAATGTCTGACCATTCTTGTGCACATGTAGACAACATGCATCGTAAATATTGCTCAATGGTTTGGTTAGTGCGTTCTGTTAAACCATCCGTTTGAGGATGATAACTGGACGAGGTGCGTACTTCCATGCTTAACAATTTTCCAAGATTCTGCCAGAAATGTGAAATGAATTGGGAACCCCTATCAGAAACAACCACGGATGGAATTCCATGTAGTTTAACGATTTCCTTCACAAAAATGTGAGTTAATTCCATCGTGGTAGGTAATTTTTTTAGGGGTATGAAGTGAGCCATTCTGGTAAAGTGATCTATGACTGTTTAAATTGTGGTGTACCCCGTCTTCGTACGGGGCAGTTCCACAGTAAAATCAAGGGATACCGTGTGCCAAGGTTGAGGAGGAATTGGCAAAGGTTGAAGTAAACCACTGGGAGCTTGATGTGTGGGCTTATTTTGAACACAAGTGGCACATGTTTCGACATATTTCTGGATATCATTAAACATGGAAGGCCACCAAAACATCCTTTTGATCAATTGATACATTTTGGTAACTCCAGGACGTGCAAACAAAGGTGTATCGTGATGGGCTTGCATAATTCGAGTTTGCAAACAGGATGATGGTACAAATATTTGTTCATTCATATAGAGCAGATCCTGTCTCCATTGCAAAAATGGGTGGGTCTCTTGCCATTCTTGTCTTGTTTTTGTCTTCATTTCCGTTTTGATGTCCATGAGTACGTCAGTGTTAAGAACGCCCACCTGAAAACATTGTGAGGGTAATATTGGTTGTGGGGTTTCTTGTAATACATTTGTTTCATCACTCATCCCAATGCGTGATAAAGCATCCGCTTTCTTATTATCTTTCCCGGGTCTATATGTGATGATGAAATGATAATCATTAAAGAACAAAGTCCAACGTAGATGACGGGCAGACAATGCTTTGGCAGATCTTAATGATTGTAGGTTACGGTGATCAGTATAGATAGTAATAGGGTGCCGATCACCCAACAAGTAATGTCGCCACTCTTCAAAAACAACTTTTATGGCCAATAATTCTCTATCAGCTATTGCATAGTTTTGTTCGGCGGGGGACAATTTTCTAGAGTAGTATGCAATAGGATGCATTTGACCCATGTTTCTGTGCCTTTGAGATAAGACACCCCCGATAGCAAAGTGTGAGGCATCTGCTTCCACAATAAAAGGCTGGGATGGATCTGGGTGCATCAAGATGGGGGCTGATGTAAATTGTGCTTTTAAGGATTGGAAGGCTTGTTCAGCATCATCTGTCTATTCGAATTTTGTGTTTTTCCGTAACAATTTGGTAATTGGAGTGATGAGCTGTGAGAAATTGTTAATAAAACGCCTATAGAAATTGGCAAATCCCCAAAAACTTTGGATTTGCTTTACTGACGAGGGACTGGGCCAGGTACAGATTGCTTGAATATTCTTTGGGTCCATTTCAATGCCAGATGGACTAAGTATGTATCCCAAAAAATCTACTTTTTTTACATGGAACATACTTTTCTCTACTTTGACATACAATGCATTTTGCAAAAGTTGTTGAAGAATGGCGCGTACCTGTTTTACATGTTCTTCTGTGGTTTTTGAGTAAATCAATATATCATCGATATATACCACACAACACACATCGAGGAAATCTCTCAATACCTCATTTATAAAAAACTGGAATGCGGCTGGGGCATTGCAGAGTCCGAAGGGCATTACTTGGTACTCATACAGGCCGAATTTTGTTCGGAAGGCCGTCTTCCATTCGTCGCCCTCACGAACTCGTAAAAGGTGATACGCCCCACGCAAATCCAGTTTGGTATAAATGGTTGCATCCTTTATTTGATCTAATAGTGTGGGTATTAATGGCAAAGTATACCAGTTCTTTATGGTCACATTATTAAATGCACGGTAATCGATGCACGTGTGCAGCTCACCCCCTTTCTTTGGTATAAAAAAAAGGGGCGATGACACCGGGGACTTGGAATGCCTAATGAAATCGTTGGCAAGGTAGTCATCTACATACTTGCGTAAATGCTCAGTTTCCGCTTCTGTTAGAGCATAAATACGGCTACAGGGTAAGGTTGCTCCTGGAGTCAAGTCAATGCGACAGTCATAGTCCCTATGTGGTGGTAGAGTGTTTGCTTTTTGTTTATCGAAGACATCTAGGAGATCGTTATATTCCTTATGGACTCCTTCTAGTACCAGTATGTTTTTTGCTCCTTTCGGAAAGTCGTAACCTTGAACCAGATGTTCGGAAACCTGATGTTGTAAACAGGTTGCAACACAGTAGTCTGATTTAAATAAAACCGTCTTTTGGGACCAATCAATGTGGGGGTTATGTAGAACCAGCCAAGGGATTCCTAAAATCAAGCGAAACTGAGGCGCGTCAATTATGTCAAAGAAGATATCTTCAGTATGTTTTGTGGAGCAAGTCATGGTCCGTATTTCGGTGTGATGTCTTATGGGACCTGAAGTTAACTCTTTCCCATCTACAGCCTTCACTATTTTTGGACACTTTTTGGGTATACTTTTCAAGCCTAACTCATATGCTAATTGTGCATCTATGAAATTTCCGCTGGCCCCGGAGTCTATGAGAGCGTCCACTGACCAAGCTCTCGTTTTATCTTCCTGGGAGTGTAATAGTACTCGAATACTAAGGTGACACAGTGAATTTGGAGGAGTTGTGGAGGCCAAACTAGACTGTTTACTCGGGAAACTGACCTTGTTGTTTCTCGAGCAATCTAGTTTTCCGGCTGCTGTGTGAGAGCCACTTCACTTAATTTTGCTTTTGGTTTTGCAGGTCGGTTGGGACATTCTTTTACAAAATGGCCATTTTTCCCCCAATATAAACATTGATTTAGTTTTCTACATTTTTCCTTTTCCTCCTTGGTTAAAGGGCCCCTAATGGTTCCAATCTGCATAGGTTCTCCCATGTCAGGTTTGCTACTGGCTTCTATTTTGATGCTAGGTCTCTCTTTGTATTGGAACATCTTAGGTTCTGAACGACTTTTCTCACCTTTACGTTCGGATAGACGATGATTGAGCTTTACTACCAGGTCTATAAACTCCTCAATAGTAGTTGGGGGATCTAGAATCTGCGTCACCATATCCTTCAACTCGTCTTTCAGACCGCGATAAAAAAGAGAAACCTGTTTCTCTTCCGGCCATTCAGCTTCAATTACTAACCGGTTAAATACGGAGATGTAACGTAATAAGTCAGAGGAGCCCTGTTTTAAATTGAGCAATTCATGGTCTGCTGACTGAACAAAGACATGCTTGGAAAACAACTTCTTCATGGAATGTTAAAACCGCCTGAGATCATAAAGAATCGCATCATTGCGTTCTACAATAGATACTGACCACAAGGCTGCATCCCCGCCTAAATAGGACAAAATAAAAGCCACTTTGGCGGAATCGTCGGGAAATGCAGCAGGTTTTGCTACAAAATGAAGGTGGCATTGATTTAAAAATATTGTGAATTTACTACTATCCCCATAGAATCGCTCTGGAGAAGCTAATGGAACGGTAACAGGAGTTACAACCTGAAACTGCGTTGGCATGGCTGTCGATGTACCACTATGCAATGTTTGCGTGTTGGGTTGAAAACTTGGTGGTTTTAATATTGGTTTTGTTACAGATGGAAAACTCCAAGCAGGAGCACTGTTAGACGCTGATGCCTGCATGTGGGCCTGTAGAACAGAGATGTCCTTGCGTAATTCTGAATATTCAGACTTGATTTCCGCTAACATAGTAGCGATATCCTGTAAGGAAATCTGTGGTGCTTGGTTCATAGCGTCTGGGCGAAATTGAACTACGTGGGCTTAGCCTTCTGTCAGGTTTACCAAAACACTCTTACCTGCAAGACTTTGGTACTCTTACCTGTAAGATGTCTTGGTGGGTTTTCGCAGAGACGCTATGAGCCAACCTCCCAGAACCTCTATAATTACCAGTGAGTTTATATTGACACTTGGTTACTTAAAGAAAATCAGGGAGGAGGGCCGGAGTTGGACGCTGACAAATTCCTGTTGTCGACCCGCGAGGCAACAAGAAATAGTTGTAGGTCGTGATCTCTTGACTTGTGCTATTGCCCTACCAACCCTACCTTACCCTAAGAATAAGGTGTGGTATAAAACCCTACCTGCGATCTACAGGAATAGAGCGTTGCGTCCTGGAAGTCGTCGTGTGATGTGATGTCGTCCGTTAGGAGTCTTCACAAAGTGGTGTCTGTTGGAAGTGATGAGGATGAAACAGCTCCTGCTGTAGTTCTTCCCTATGTGCCAAAATATAGAGCATGAACTTTCATTCTACTACCCAAAAGGAGTACACCGCAAAACCACCCTTTACATAACAATGTTTTGATGCCTTGTTGTTGGGGTTTGTAGGGCTCAGCCATCATAATAGCCCTCCGGTGCTTCCCCTCCCCCCCCGTGATCAGTAAGGTAATGTTTGACCAGGTGGTAACTCACAGTAAAATACTCTTGATCAAACTGTGGTCAACAGGTCAGGTTTATTCTGAGGTCTTATCAACCTTATGTTTTGGTGCAATACATCATGGTATTTCTGTTTGCCTTAGAGTCTTTTTCTAGTGTTTCACAGGCTTTGGGTCGTTAAAATGATTATGCTTGCCTGCATCTCATAGAGCATCACGTTACACATTGTTAAAGACTCGAACAACCAGAACAGGCGCAAGTCCTTGAGCGCGCACGTTGCTTTCAGCAACTGCTGAAACGTGACTCTACACCGTGAAAAGCAACCCCACCCTTCCTCGTCTATATAAGACTGCCGCTCCCACTTACTCGCGCTTGTGTTCGTTTCATCGCTATCCAGCAACTCCACTCACCTGAATTCTTCCGACGAAGCAACAGCTCTATGGTTCCATTTTCGGACTTCCGGTTTTCTTCCTGTTTCCGCTGCTCCTCACCGCATCGAAGACTCGACTCCTCTTCCGTCCCCATTTCCTGTCCGGCGTCAGTTCCCTGCTCCCGGCCATTTCTTCCTTCATCCTGCAACAAGACAAAAAGGAGAAGAAGAGAAATACTTACAAGTAAGATCGTTCCGCTTGCGGAGCGCACGCGCACGCATGCATGCAGAACAAGTTAAACAAAAGAAGAACTTATCTTTGTTGAATACTTTTCCCTGCCATAATCTTCAGTCCACACCTACATAATACAAGAAAGAAAGAACGCAAAGATTACAACAGAGTTGGCAAAGGATCTCTGTGCTTTCAATCATTGCGATCATTACAAGGGAGTCATTGTATTCATTTCTTTTGTGAAAGACATTATTGTTAAGGTGTCATAAGGACCTGATATTAAGTGAGTAGCCAAACAATTAAGAGGCTCATTTGTGTATGTACGAAAAGAGGTTTTCTGGGCTAATGTTTTCTTGTTTTCACAGTAAAGGGAAGCTAGCACCTTAACTCATCTTTTGCATCGTGT
The DNA here is from genome assembly GCA_963921515.1 of Calotriton arnoldi. Lineage (NCBI taxonomy): Eukaryota > Metazoa > Chordata > Amphibia > Caudata > Salamandridae > Calotriton > Calotriton arnoldi. The sequence continues at coordinate 302,279 of CAWUFW010012543.1, read as the reverse complement.
GGGAGACATACAGTAAGAGCAAAGGTACTAGAGTGGTAGAAAACGTATGTTTGTATTGTGCATATTTAGAAGTCATGTTGAGTAGGTAAATTGCACGTCATTCACTATTATTTGTTTTTGTAGGAAGGATCCACTAAAGGATTCGCAACAGAAGCTCTTGGGCAGGCGCGGAGATTGGCGTGTGTTCCTTTATTTTATCTTTTGGTTATTTTGTCCCTTTTTCCCCTTCCCCCAGAAACCTACGAATCCAGACTGTATTATATGCACAGTTTCGGAGGACCTAGGTGCTAGGGGGCATCGGAAAACTAGCTTCTCATCTCTCAACTGGAACCCCTGGATTTCAGGTGAGTGAAGGTTAACAGAAACACAAGCCTTCACAACATTTAGTTCTATTTGAGAGATGGATCCCAACAGTGATCATATCAGTACCCATGACATGGCGCAAGCCTTATTTGAAGATACTGAAACTAATAGAACGCTGCCTGAATTAGTGCAGAAGATGCAATTGGAAATGGAAAAGTTAAAACAAGAAAATCTAGATTTGCGACAAGAGGTCATACGATTTAAACCAAGGGATTCAGCTTGGCCGAGTACAACCTTTCCGCCCTTTACAACATCCTTTGAGACAGGGAACAAGTCAAGAAACGCGAATAGTTTTAGAACAGCTGATGAAAGTGCGACACCCATACAGGTTACAGTCGCAGTTCCGCCTGCCATGCCATTGTCGGCCCCTGAAAGGTTTTTGGGCGATAGTGCCAAGTATAAAATGTTTATTAGTCAATGTCAATTACATTTCATGTGTAAACCTCAGGCTTTTACATCTGACGCAGCCAAGGTGGCATTTGTGCTTTCATACTTGGGATGCACTGCTGCTAATTGGTCAATACCTTATATAGATAGGAACGACCCTGTGCTGTATAACTGGACATTATTTAAACAGACTATGACCAAATTGTTTGCTAAACATACTTATGTACAAGCTAGCGATAATGAGCTGCTTAATTTAAAACAATCTGGTAAAGATCTTTTGACATATTTAACACATTTCAACCGACTCTTAACAGAAACTCAATGGCCAGAAGAAAAACGTATATCGTTATTTTATCGTGGGTTATGTGACGAGTTGAAGGATGCCCTAGCCCATATAGTGGATCTCCCCGACGATTATGCCGATTTTGTGGATCTGGTGGTAAAACTAGACCATAGGTTAGGAGAAAGAAAGGGCGACAAGACCAGAGTGGAAAGTAGGTGGACATGGGCGAAGTCTGAAAAGAGGGAAACAGAAGTTAAACAAACAGATTCTGAGCCCATGCAGTTAGGCACTATTAAGGGCCCACTTACCCCTGAAGAAAAAGAACGACGTAGAAAACTAAACCTGTGTCTTTATTGTGGTCGGTCAGGGCATTTTGCAAGAGAGTGCCCTTCTAAACCAAAAACCCCTAAGAAAGTTAGCCTTGCAGCAAAGATCCCGTCAGAGCAGGAAAACTAGGTAACTCGTCAAGGAAGGAGATCACTTGCACGAGGCAGCATCTGAACAAGATCTCCCAACCTCGATTTAGGTTTGTACCCCGAATACCAAAACATTTTATGATTCAAGTTATCTTAATTTTAAATGCTCAAGTGAGACACACTGTGTCTGTGCTATTGGATTCAGGAGCAACTGGAAATTTTGTAGATAATCAGCTAGCCCAGAAGCTTCAGATACCCACTACACTTAAGGAACAACCAGAACCGGTATGTGCTGTAGATGGCACGCCTCTGTCTTCAGGAAACATAACCCATCAAACAGAGCCTATGATCATGGTCTGTCAAAATGGGCATACGGAGTCCATTAGTTTTGATCTTATTGATACCCCTGCTTTTGGTGTAATTTTGGGAGTTCCTTGGCTTATCGCACATAATCCAATAATAAATTGGGTGTCCAGAACAGTAACACTGAACTCAGTGTTTTGCAAGGCTCAATGTTATCAAGTGGCCCATCAGGAGTTTGAAACCATCGTTCATTGTGCAAACTCATTAGTCACTTCTGATCTCATTCCATTTGAATATCAGGAGTTTGCAGATGTCTTTGACCCTATCAAAGCCACTGCACTACCACCTCACAGACCATATGATTGTCGCATAGACTTGTTACCAGGAGCTCCTCTTCCAAACAGCAGGGTATATGCGCTATCAGAACAAGAGACGAAATATCTAAGATCTTATTTGGATGAACTTCTGGAATTGGGTTTTATCCGACATTCCACATCCCCTGTCTCCTCGCCTTTATTTTTTATCCCTAAACGGGATGGCGGCTTGAGAGCTTGCCTTGACTATCGAGGATTGAATAAAATCACTATAAAGAATAAGTATCCTCTACCACTGATACCAGTATTGTTAGACCAGCTGAGAGATTCAACAATCTACACCAAGTTAGACCTGCGAGGGGCATATCATCTTGTGCGAGTCAAGGAGCATGATGAGTGGAAGACGGCTTTCAGAACCAAATTTGGGTTGTTTGAGTACACCGTCATGCCCTTTGGCTTGTGCAACGCCCCGCCGCCTTTCAGTTCTTTATTAATGAAGTCTTGAATGAGTTTTTGGATATATGTGTTATCGTGTATATTGACGATATTCTGATTTACTCCAAGAACGATACTGAACATACTCAACAGGTTAAGGCCGTGTTAGCAAAATTACTGGATAATCACCTTTTTGTAAAACTTGAGAAATGCGTGTTTAATACTAGACAGGTGGAATTTCTTGGTTATTGTCTTTCGCCAAAAGGCATCACGATGGACAAGAAAAAAGTTAGTGCTATTTTAGATTGGCCAGAGCCAGCTTCGGTTAAAGAGGTTCAACGGGTGTTGGGTTTTGCTAATTTTTACAGACGCTTCATCCCTCAATTTGCAGAAACAATGGTCCCCATCACAAGACTGTTAAAGAAAGGACACCCATTTGACTGGTCCAAAGAGGCCTCACAGGCCTTCCAACTCTTAAAAGAAAAATTTACCTCAGCACCTGTCCTTAGGCATCCTAATCCAGATGTGCCCTTTTTTGTGGAAGCTGACGCTTCACAGATAGCTGTGGGGGGGGTTCTCTCACAACGGGATGAACAGGATGGTCAGTTGCACCCAGTGGCCTTCTATTAAAAAAAGCTACTTCCAGCCGAACAGAATTACACTGTTATGGAAAGAGAATTATTGGCAATCAAACTGATATTTACTGAATGGCGTCATCATTTGATGGGAGCCAAATTTCCGGTTACGATTTTTTGTGATCATAAAAATTTACAATTTTTTAGTTCAGTGAAAGCTCTCACTCCTCGTCAGATGCGCTGGCTGAACTTCTTTAGTTCTTTTGATTTTGTGATCACTTTCAGACCAGGTACCAAACAAGTGTTATCGGATCTGTTGTCTCGGTACGGGCATACTAATAAGTCTAAGAAAGAGACAGAAAATCCCTCTATCATCCCACCAGAGAAAATAGTAGCACCTTTGATTTCCCCTGATTTTATGGCGCAGATTAGACAACTACATTTAAACGAACAAGTGAAAGAGTGGTTAAAGAACTCAAAAAATTCCCTTCAACAAGGCCTGTTCTACCATGATAATTTATTATACGTCCCCAGCGCAGATTTACAACAGAAGGTTATGCAGTGGAATCATGATTCACCTTTAGCTGGGCATCCAGGAGCTCAGAAAACTTTAGATAACTGCAGGAAACACTTTTGGTGGCCTACCTTGGTGAAGGACGTTAAAGAATTTGTAGCTGCCTGTCCGGTTTGTGCCACTAATAAATCTTCCCACAGCTCTCCTACTGGTTTGCTTCAACCCTTACCTGTGCCCCCTCACCCTTGGCACACTATAAGTGTGGACTTCATTACTGGACTTCCGGTGTCAGGTGGTCACACAGTAATTTTGGTGGTGGTGGATTATCTGTCCAAGATGGCCCATTTTGTTCCTTTACCAAAACTCCCGTCTGCAATTGAGTTTAGTCATATTTTTCTATCACACATTGTAAAGTTGCATGGCTTGCCGAATAAGATCGTTTCGGACAGAGGGAGTCAATTCGTGTCCAAATTCTGGAAACATTTTTGTGAATTGTTAAAAGTAAAAGTAGCTCTGTCCACGGCTTTCCACCCAGAAACCGATGGCCAGACCGAACGAGCGAACCAGACTTTATTACAAACCTTAAGATGTTTAATGGCGGAATTCACCAGTCACTGGGACAAAGCTCTAGCTTTAGCTGAATTCTGTTATAACAATAGCATTCATGTAGCCACACAATGTTCTCCGTTTTACTTCTTACAAGGTTTCCATCCCAAGTCATTACCTCTGTCTGTTGAACAGTCTTGTTTACCAGCAGTTACGGATCGATTGCACAACATTTTAGACATACAGGCAAGAGCAGTAAGACATTTAACTAAGTATAAAGAACAAATGAAGACTCAAGCGGATAAACATAGACTACCAGCCCCAAATTTCAAAGTAGGAGACAAGGTATGGCTTTCCACAAAGAATCTACAGATAGCAGGCCCTAGAAAGTTGCAGCCCAAATATATTGGACCATTTGCCATCATCCAAATATTGACCCCAGTATCAGTGAAACTGCAGTTACCCCCAGAATATTCTGTGCATCCTACATTCCATGTGTCGTTGTTAAAAGCCTACAATCCACTTACGAGACAAGAGCCCCCTCCTCCTCCTATAGTTGTTGATACCACTTAGAGTATGAGGTTCAAAAGATTTTAGATGCCAAACGATTACAAGGAAAATTGCACTATTTGATTTCTTGGAAAGGTTACCCGGCCGAGGAAAACTCTTGGGAACCTGCTTCGATGGTGCACGCTCCTCGGTTAATCAGAGCCTTTTACCTCAGAAATCCACACAAACCCCGTCCAGTAGGGACGCCTTTGAGGGGAGCGACTGTTGGGGTTTGTAGGGCTCAGCCATCATAATAGCCCTCCGGTGCTTCCCCTCCCCCCCCCGTGATCAGTAAGGTAATGTTTGACCAGGTGGTAACTCACAGTAAAATACTCTTGATCAAACTGTGGTCAACAGGTCAGGTTTATTCTGAGGTCTTATCAACCTTATGTTTTGGTGCAATACATCATGGTATTTCTGTTTGCCTTAGAGTCTTTTTCTAGTGTTTCACAGGCTTTGGGTCGTTAAAATGATTATGCTTGCCTGCATCTCATAGAGCATCACGTTACACATTGTTAAAGACTCGAACAGGCGCAAGTCCTTGAGCGCGCACGTTGCTTTCAGCAACTGCTGAAACGTGACTCTACAACGTGAAAAGCAACCCCACCCTTCCTCGTCTATATAAGACTGCCGCTCCCACTTACTCGCGCTTGTGTTCGTTTCATCGCTATCCAGCAACTCCACTCACCTGAATTCTTCCGACGAAGCAACAGCTCTATGGTTCCATTTTCGGACTTCCGGTTTTCTTCCTGTTTCCGCTGCTCCTCACCGCATCGAAGACTCGACTCCTCTTCCGTCCCCATTTCCTGTCCGGCGTCAGTTCCATGCTCCTGGCCATTTCTTCCTTCATCCTGCAACAAGACAAAAAGGAGAAGAAGAGAAATACTTACAAGTAAGATCGTTCCGCTTGCGGAGCGCGCGCGCATGCATGCATGCAGAACAAGTTAAACAAAAGAAGAACTTATCTTTGTTGAATACTTTTCCCTGCCATAATCTTCAGTCCACACCTACATAATACAAGAAAGAAAGAACGCAAAGATTACAACAGAGTTGGCAAAGGATCTCTGTGCTTTCAATCATTGCGATCATTACAAGGGAGTCATTGTATTCATTTCTTTTGTGAAAGACATTATTGTTAAGGTGTCATAAGGACCTGATATTAAGTGAGTAGCCAAACAATTAAGAGGCTCATTTGTGTATGTACGAAAAGAGGTTTTCTGGGCTAATGTTTTCTTGTTTTCACAGTAAAGGAAGCTAGCACCTTAACTCATCTTTTGCATCGTGTGGGAGACATACAGTAAGAGCAAAGGTACTAGAGTGGTAGAAAACGTATGTTTGTATTGTGCATATTTAGAAGTCATGTTGAGTAGGTAAATTGCACGTCATTCACTATTATTTGTTTTTGTAGGAAGGATCCACTAAAGGATTCGCAACAGAAGCTCTTGGGCAGGCGCGGAGATTGGCGTGTGTTCCTTTATTTTATCTTTTGGTTATTTTGTCCCTTTTTCCCCTTCCTCCAGAAACCTACGAATCCAGACTGTATTATATGCACAGTTTCGGAGGACCTAGGTGCTAGGGGGCATCGGAAAACTAGCTTCTCATCTCTCAACTGGAACCCCCTGGATTTCAGGTGAGTGAAGGTTAACACTTGTCACCTTAACTTACTAGACTTTATCTCAGTAACTGGTTCTTCACACGATTCTGTGCTTCAGGAAATAAAAGAATTATACAGCAAAACATACGTTGCGCAAGTAACATAAAAGTCTTTCTTGACGAATCCGTAATGTCTAAATCCTTTCTTAAATGCAGAAAAGAGTGTCCAAAAATTGTTCTTTCTGTTAGCACAAATGCGCGCTGATCTTACTGCTGTCTTGCGTTGGGCGCCTTTTGCACAGTAGAAAAAAGAATTAACTTAGCTTTTCTTTTCTCTGTCCCGTAGGATCCGGAGGTTGCCGACAAACTCAGAAGTCTCTGGAGGCTCGGCAGTGTGACGTCTCTGGAGGACCGGCGGAGCACACAAGGTAAGGTGAGGGAACAGGCGAAAGGCTAAGCGCCTTCTGGAACTCGGGTGTGGCATTATATAGGCATGCCACACCCAAACCGCACCCAGGACGCCCGTTACGTGCACATGCGATCAGACGCGCTGCAACGTACAGCCGAGTAAGAGTTTCCTTGTCAGCGGGACTGTGCGCGTTAACCCGGACATGCACAGACCGCTGGAACCTTGACAGCTTTTAGGTAGTGTATATCTGGAACGTGCAACGACCATAATGGCACTGATGCATACATAAAGAATGCCAATATCGCTGAAACATAAAGGCTTGAAAAGGCAAACATCACACATTTACATATGAGAAAGCAAACATCGGTGATTTACATGTTCTACAGTGATGAGACAGATCATTCCCCAATACATTTCCATACATTCTTTGGAGTGCTGGATGCACGGGATAGGGGTGGGTTTTATGATGGGGAATGCCTTATTGCAGGCCCTAGGGAGACAGCGCTGTGCGCTGTACAGTGCTATCTGTGCTGTAGCAACTTGGCACCAACTCATGACACTATGGCTCCAGAGCTCAACTCTCATGCTGCCAGCTCCGTGCACCTCAAGCCACCCCCTGAATTATGCATATTTTAATTGTTCTTATAAAGTAAATAACCCTTGGCGGTGAACTCTACTCCTTTCGCCGAGTTTTCCACACTCTGCGCTCCAGGGAGCAATCGGAGTTCCCAAAAACTCCACTCCGCTAAGTTTTTTTCCTCGCTCGTGCTCGTCAACGTTGAGTTGGCGAGTGCGAGCAAGAAAAATCCACCTCCCGGTGAGATTTCTCGTGGCAGGTCGCGACCACTCGTGTTGAGAAACCTTCCAACCGCGTTGAGAAAGCTGCCGCTCAAGTGGAAAATCTAATCAAGCAGCAGAAAGGAAGGTGTACCCTCTTGCGCTACACATGGTGCCATTTGTGATGATTTTACAGTGCGGGACAAGCACTTGGCTCTCAAAATAACTGCGAAAGGCATGACCCTAATGCACTCTGCTGTTCATGGAACACCACGTAATGCAGAAGAGTTTTTTGTCGCTTTGCAGACTTCCACTAAGCGGAACTCCACGAACTATGCCCAGGCTTAAAAATAATAATGCATTATATTTACTACAGTTGACTAATCCCCACTTTTGGAAAGTGAGTTTCTGTTGCAGTAACCCCCCCTGCTATGTTTTACCAGATTTCTAATGCACTTTGACTGAGTGTGCACTGTGTCCCTGCCAGTCAGGTTCCAAGTGCCTGTGTTCTTCCCCTAAACTGTACCATTGTTTCCACAATTGGTACACCTCTGGCCCACTTATAATTCCGTTGTAAAAGGTACCAGTGGTACCAAGGGTCTTGTGACTAGATAGGATACCTTAGGGCTGCAGCATGTACTGTACCACCCTAAAGGACCCCACACCTAACACATACACACTGCCATAGCAAGCTATGTGCTGTAGTGTGGCTAAACTAAAACAGTCAACATGGCACACATTCCTGGGTGCCATGCCTACACACCACTACCTGTGGCATAGGTAAGTCACCCCGCTGGCAGGCCTTGCAGCCCTAAGGCAGGGTGCACTATACCACAGGTGAGGGCATAACTGCATGAGCAGTATGCACCTACAGTGTCTGAGTCCATTCTTGGACACTGTAATTGCAGTGAAGCCATTTTGAGTACATTGGCTGAGAGTTTGTATCAAACTTCTTAGCATAGTAAATCCACACTGAAGCCAGTGATGATTTTTTATAAAATGCACTAAGAGGGCATCTTAGAGATGCCCCTTGAAAAACGACCAACTTCTAGTGTATTGGCTGACTGGTCCCTGCCAGCCAGTACACCAGACAGGTTTCTGACCTCATGTGGGGAGAGCCTTTGTGCTCTCGGAGGTCAGAAACAAAGCTTTCTCTGGGTAGAGGTGCTTCTCACCTCCCTCCTGCAGGAACAGCAGCACTTGGCAGTGAGCCTCAAAGGTTCTCACCTTGTGGTATTATGATTTGGGCAGCTCCAGCTAGTGGAGATACCTGCCCCCCAATCTCAGCCTCACTTTTTGGCGGCAGGACAGGCGGGAAAATTAGTAAGCAGTGTAGCAGTGACCTCGGCATGGCACACCCCTAGGGTGGCCAGGAGCTGAGGTGAATTCTCCATCTTGAATTGCAGAATTAGGCCCAAAGGGAACAGAGATGTGCCACTCTCCCCAAAGGGAGGGGGCACCCAAAAGGTGTAGTCACCCTTGGGGACAGTAGCCTTTGGCTATTGCACCCTGATCTCAGTAACGCCCCTAAATTCAGTATTTAAGGGCTCCCCTAACCTTGTTCATCAGATTCAATGACCTACGAAGAAGAAGGACCAAAGAGCCATGCAGCAGTGGAAAAGAAGACAACAACTGACTTGGGCCCAGCTCTACCGGCCTGTCTTCTCCTCCGGCGACCCTGCTGCAAGAAACTGGCGTGGCCCGCAGCCAGCAACCTCAAGAACCCCAGAGGACCTGTGCTGTCTTCAACAAAGACTCCTGTCTCCCGTGGACACCGCATTTGTGCATCAAGAAGCTACACCAAGACTCCGGATCCAGGTGGATCTGCAGTACTTGCACTACTCTGTACAGGATGCCCACGGCCCGAGTCGAGGTGGCCTACTGATCCAGTGAAGTCTCCCCGGTGATCCTGACCTGGAATCCAGCATTGGACTACCTCTTCTGTCCTCCCCTTCGACGCCTTCTGCCTCAACCTGAAAGGTCCTCCCGAGCGCTACCGGATCTGCTGAGAAAACCTGTTGCCAAAAGACACCCCTGCACCCGCAGTCCCCCGGCCTTGGTGTGCCTAACCAACAGTTTCCTGGCATCCCCCCTCTATCCAACGTACCTCTTTAATCATGGGATCCCTTCAGCCAACCTCCAGAACCGAGCCTGCAGTCATTTTCCCCAACCGAGGATCTCCATTGATTTCAACGGGGCCACTGATGCCTCCTTTGCACTCTGACCCCGGTGGCCCCTGCACTTCTGGTGGTGCAGCTTCAGTACTCTTTGGTGACCCCTCCAGTGCTGATCTGAACCCCCAGGGCCTGTGTCCCTGAATCACAGGTACTTACCTGTAACCGGTGCCTCTTCAAGGTGCCCCCCAGCCTCCATAGGTTAACATTGGGCACAGAGACCTCTGCACCCGTCCGCCCCAGTGTAGCTGGTGGTGCAATATCTACCTTGATTAAACCCTGGCCCAGTGTTAACCCAAACCCCCAGAGACTGAACTTTAAAACCACTTGCTTACCTGTACGTTATTCACCTGTCTTTTTCCCATAGGATTGCATTGGTCTCTCACTGTATTGTACTAAGTGTGATCCTGCATACAAAGTATCTCTTTCTGTATTAAAAAGCATTTCATGCACATGCAAAGTACTGTTTGATACTATGCATAACCTTTTGCCAGTAATTGAAAGTATTGCTCAAAAGTCTACTTACCAGTAACTGAGTTCAACTTGGTTCGTAGAAATAGAAGTAACTAAAGTAATATTGTTCTACAAACATTGGCCTGGAGTCAGTCATTGAGTGTGTATTTCTGCCTTGTATGAGCATTCACACTACCCTCTGATAAGCCTAACTGCTCAGCCCAACTACCATTGAATTGAGAGTAAGGTATTATCTAGTTCAACCTCTGCAAGACCTTTGGGGACTCACTGGACTCCCACTGACACAGATGATGATTTCTGATGGAAAATAAGTTTATCAAAAATTGTGATATGCATTGGACCTTTGTTCATACAAAGGAATCTGAAGTAATATTTCACTTATACCAGGGGCTGAATAATGTGTGCCCTAAAGGCAAACAGGCATGGTCTGGGCATATATAAATTGCAAATTGGGGCACCCTTTCAGCAAATACATTTCAGCTGATTGCAGTGCATAGCCTTTCTCGTAAACTCTATTAGTAAGCACATGTGGTGTATAGACAGCACAGCATGAAAGCAATGAACGGTGTCTGAAGTGCATACAATCACAGCATTCGCGAGTGAATGCATGCACTTCAGTCAGGTCAATATCAGTGTATAAAGGACCTAAAGTCCCTGTCTGTGACGGTGCAGTAGGGGCTGTGTATCTTCATAATAGAGCCCCAGCCCCTGTTCTTTCATTCATAACGCTAAAGTCTATATATATTATTATGGAAATTAAATTGTCAAAAGCGATGAAATTCTGCAGATTTTTAATAATATTCAATGTAGTACTGTATTATATTTACTATAATCGCTAGATCCCCACAGACATATATGATGATTGCTAATGGGGAATTATTACATTGTGTGAGACAAACTGGACCTTGATTTATAATATCAAAATGCTCAAATAAGTGGGAATAGTACTTGTAGCTGCCATACGTGCAAATATTCTCTATGATCACATTGCTAGCTGCATATTTAGCTATCACTTGCTATCCTTGTTTCCTAGATAGTTTACATGAAAATGTTTTGCAAAAAGAGCTTCAAGGGACTAGACTCAAATTATGTGACTTGTTGAGGCGTAAATACACTCAACATTAAACAACTCCTACAGTAACACTAAATAAATGCATTATCTGCAGCCTGAGCATTTATTTAGAGCGGACCCTCATCATTTACCTAATTTAAGTGTTAAACACATGCCAGTGGAGCATAATCTTTGCAATAAATGTCTTCTATATCTAGGTAGCAGTTCAGTTACTTTAAAATGATTGTTGTTTTAAATGCAAATTAAAAAGAAAGAGGTAATGTTTGGAATAACAATGATTTGCTTTTAAGGACACATCCCGGGAAGGTACAAAGTATCTATGTATTTAATGTGCTGGTCTGCAAACAACTCAATCAGGGGTGGCACACATTTCTAAACTGCCAAGCACTGCACCACACCAGCGGCAGCATACGGGAAGGAAGAGTAAATTATGTTTGGCATAAACATATTTAAATGACTATCAACAAGACTATAACTAAAAACAAAACTTTTTCAAACGCATTCAAGTTTAATAAAACACAAATGTAAATAGGGAGATATGTCAGTCAAGAATCATTAATTTAAGGCACTTGTGCGCCATATTTTTACATTTTAGTTTAATTCGAGCACAGAAAATACAGTAGAGCTCTCTGAAAGCGTCCACAGCGAGAAGCAATGATGTGGCACATTGTGCAGTAAATGCAGTTGTCTTGATCAGGGCAGAACTGAAACGAATACACAGGCAAGAGTAGACAGATCTGTTTACCAATGGAAGGTAGGTCTGGGCGGTGGAGATCAGGTGCACCCTTCTCATGAAGCCAGGCCCTACATCTTAGCAGGTGGCGTAGTGAGATGAAGTTCACATTGTTTCAGTCCGCTTTCTCATGATTCTTGTCTAATTAGTGCAGGTTGCACTCACAAGAAATGTGGAGAAAACCCAGAATAAGATAAGTGCCAACTTGAAGGACTACTCTTCAAAGCCTTGTACTTCCTATACTACAATGATACTCCTGGATCTCAGTGGTATGAACATTACAATATCAAGCCTTTATTATTTCCTGTTAGTTTCGTTAAATACACATTTTGATCTGTCTTTATATATATATATATATATATATATAGATATATATATAGCAGCTCCGTTACTTATCCCAAGCTGGAATCGGCACTCACGGGGATGAATTCATTGATTTGAATGTAAGGTGTGCAAGCAAACGCGTTTCGTCTGTCGCCTTCCTCAGTGTCAGCAGGCGCGCGGGAAACGTCGACATTTTAAGCGTCAGCCCCTGCGCACATTTTGCTAGATATCAACAACGGCATGGTTTACATGTTTGATTCTCCTCACCCCCATCTTGGCGTCTCTAGCATTTCATTATATGCAACACATTTTATATCAACAGATTATATATCTGTGTACAGACAGCATGGGCAAGGTTAAAAAACAGTATTATGCCGTGTATGGGCCATTATACCTTGACTAAAAAAGAATCACAATATCTAGCCCTGACTCAGAATACTAAGAACATTAAGACCAATATATCGTCCTATATAGATTTATACTTTCACTAAAACCATCGCATGAGTTATATCTCACCAGTAAAGTGAATTGTATGTTCGACATTAAAGAACAAAGTACGATATCCGGCCCTGTATGGGCTGCATCTGTTCACTTACTAGGGTTATGGCGATTCTAATTAGAAATAGGGATTTTGCCCTACATGGGTTAATGATCAAATTGCATCGCTTATATTTCACCAATGAAATAGGCAATATGTTCAATATAATCCATGTGATTCAAAAAGTGCAAAGTGCAATATCTAGCCCTGTATGGGCTCAAATATGTTCAACTAATTAGTCAAGATCCTATGGTAACAAAATTCCTGCCCTGCATGGATTCCGAGACTGCTGCACAAAAGTAAGGGCAGAGTGTGGAAAATTCATATCGAGCTATTCCATGCCCATAGACATTTACTTTTCACTAGTACGGAAATCAGAAAAATAGTTTCAGTCTTAATGATGGTAACTTTTTCATTGATACTGGAACACTTGCGGTAGTCAAGTATACCTATCACATCTGTAATTATAGATGTACCAATAGTTCCTCTCCACTATTCATACCTTGCGGGGCCTTCGTTTGTAGATCTACAATATATCTCGATTCTAGCCTCCTAAATTTCATTACCCTGTCTCTCCCTCTCACATCAAGAACCACCGTTAAATGCAAAGTCTCTCTCCTTTAGTCCAAAAGAATGCAAGAACTCTAGTGGTGTAGAAAGATTTATTCAGAATTTATTGAAGGTAGCTGCCCAAGTATTCTGACTCCATAGAGTCTTTCTCAAGGGAAGTGATCAAACATACCAAATTAAAACTGGAAACCTCTTTTATCAAATTCACATAGGCATAGCAACATACTGCAGTTGTGTGATGGAACCACACATTCCATTACCACATATGCCGGTTCAACAAGTTCTTAACCACGCAAGTCTTAACCACGCATATACCTTTACCACGTATGCCTTTACAATGAACTATGCGTTGTAAAGCCATGTATGGCAAAGACATATGCATGGTTAAAACTTGCCTATATACCCCGAGCCCTGCCCTGAGCCCTAAAATGCCCCCAGGGCAAAAATCTACTCTGAACTCAAGCCCAAAAAACTAACCTGATCCCTGGCACCGCCCTGAGCCCTAAAATGGCCCCCCACCAAAAACGACCCCTTAGTCCACGCCCTGAGACCTAAGAATAACCCCCTCCTTCCTGAAACTTCCCTACCCACCTAAATCCTAAAAACGACCCTGCCCCCCGAGCCCTAAAATCTTCCCTGACCCCTGAGGTCTAAAAGCTTCCCCAAACCCCTGAGCCCTCAAAACTTCCCCTGACACCCCAGCCCTGATAATTACCCCCAACCCTTAAAAACTACTCCCCCAATACCTGGCCCAGCTCCACTTACCCCAGCGCGTCCTCTCCCAATCCTTCCTCTTTCTGGGCTCGCCCATTCCGGACATTTAGACAGCGCATGTGCCCTAACCACACATATGCATTGTTAAGGGTTATGTGTGGTTAAGGCAAGCGTGGTTGCTCTTGCGTGGTTCGGGCACGCGTGGCAGAGGCTGCGCTGTTCTGACGTTTTCCCACATACTGCACGTCATGTAGAGAAGAAAAGACTGCAGTCACATGATTTATACATCACATTTGTGAGAAAGTGACTATTTTGGCATAATCACCACTATTATTGAACAGATGCTGCTGTTCAACTGTGTGATACTAACAGTCAGATGCAGGTTCATGTGCTCTGGCCCATACAATATGTTTAAATCACCATATTTAGCTTTCCTATAAGGCCATAGTATTGGTGCAGAAATATACCCATGACATTGAAATGTAAATGTCACCTTGAGACTGCTGCTCTTATTGTACCATCCACTATTATGGCAGAGAAAGCATAGCATCAGGCCTATCAGTGTAGTCTGACTGCTGCAGTTTAAACCTGCAGTCTGACCTGCCAAAATACCTCTGTTTGACATTGACCCCCACTTCTTTAAATATTATTAAGTCACCCCTATGCAGGCCTTTTAACCAAAATGTAGGACGTATGGTATTTAAAAATGGGACATGTAGACATTTAGGGCCTTATTACGAGTACACCAGTCCTTAGGACTGCCGTACTCCTGGTGGCGATCCGACCACCACTGCCTCTGCGGGCCCGCCCTAAGTATTCTGAGTGTGGTGGTCGGACCGCTACAGGACAACTGCGTCTGCCCACGCTGGATTTACCTCAGAATCCAGAGGGATGGTGCATGACGGGCTTTGCGGTCCTTCTCTCGGTGCAGTGGTTGCGGACCAACAGGAGGACCGCCAAACTCATAATAAGGCCCTAAATGTTACCATGTTCCTATAGTTACAAGGCCCCCAAAGTTATTTTCATTGTGGAAGACTCTGACTGTCATTTAAGGAAAACTAGAGGCCAGATAAAAATATAAATTCTGCTATCTTGGGTTTAGGACTAGCTAAAACATAGTTCAACCACTATTTAAATATTTATTAGCAGCCCAAATCAATGATTAAGTTAGGTTTTTAATAAATATTAGGAAACCTTAATGTTTTGTGAAAACTGCTCGAAGAGCAGAAACATCGGCATGGGTATGGGGATGGTTCTTTCCTCCTTGGACAAAACCTAACATAACATAACATAACCTTACAACATTCTGGTGTCCTCTGTTGGTGTGAGTTTTAGCCCCCAAGTACTTTCTCAGAGGTCCTGCAACCCTTGGTTTAATCTAACTGGACTTCTGTCAACTCTGGAAAGTTGATACTTAAAACATTTTTGTGCTTCCAAATCCCAGAGGAGAGGGACAATCTACCAGAGCAGTGGGACAGAGGGGCGGGTGAGGGGGGATTTCGACGGACGATGACGAGGAAAAATTAAATAAATAATTAATTTTCCTTTGTCATTGTCTGTCGAAATCCCCCCCGCCACACCAGGCCCCACTGCCCCACTGCTCTTACCTTCATGGGCCGCGGCTGCCATCTACCCAAGCCAAGACAATTCCATGGCACCCTCTGTCTACAGCCCATATCATACATCTCTGTTCATCCCCCAATTATAAGCCTCACTGCCCCACTTCGTCATTCCTAGGACCTCCAAAGGTGACACCCTCTCCCCTCTAGCTTGCCATGGGAATACGGAAGTCACTCCTATCACACGTAGGGAAGTGGGGCCCTGGAGGGGTAGTGCATGCCTAGAGGATACAGTCTATGGGTCAACATGATGTAGAAATGGTCTCCATACAACCTCAAATTTCTACAATTGGTCTTGTAAGTTATAAATATTTTGCTCATAGGTGGCCAGTCTGTACAATTCTATCATCTGTTAATTAAGTGTCGGCTAGATAGGTGTTCGTCAGTGACAGAGGATGCATATCTTTGCTGTCACCATGGCCGTCGACATCCACCTCTTCCAGGGAGAGTTTGCACCATCTACGTCCAGTAGGTCATGTGAGAGGGTCATTTTTGCTGATTCAGTGAAGCGAAATAGGCTGGTAGCGTACAACATACACCTTCCTTCCAACCAGAAGTTGTGGAGTCTAATGCATGACCATAATATGTGATAGAGATCTCAGTTAATTTGGGCGCATCTCCAGCATCTGTTGTCTGGGGAGAGTTTGGCTTGCTTGAATTAGTAGGTTAACCAGTACCTAATATGTAGTATCTTAAATTACATGCATTTCAATCTGGCTTTCCTTAATGTATGGCAATGCATGTCCAGGAGCTCCCCCCTTTCCTTGTCTTCATATGGGGCCCTAACTGGTCTTGCCAATATGCCTGTTTCCTGGTCCGGGTGGTGTCCAAGTAGAAATGGTAGATAAGAATCAGGATAAAGGTTTGTGACCACCCCATCACTCTTCTTGACTTTAATAAGTAAGTCTGGACTGGGGATTGCCACATTAATACCTAGGTCAGCACTTTCATGCCCTTAAGGCAGTATATGAGTTGCCAGTATCACCAGGCTATCAATTCGGGAGGTTGCATTTCATACAAAGTGCCTGTAAAGTATTAACAGTCTCATCATCATATATCTCACCCACCATTTGGATGCCACACCACTCCCATATTGACCATCTGATCGGGGGTCGTCCTATGATGATGTTGATAATGGACTACAATGAAGCCCTCATGTGGAGTCAGCCACCTACAACAAGAAATCTGTTGACTTCTTTTGATGTCGTTCACATCACCGTCAATGGTGTCAGGCAGCTTCTCAATCCCAAGGGCTTTGGTCTATAGAGAATGGCTTAGTTGGGGGGTGCCCCCACCTGTGTCCTCTCAATGTGTATCCACTCTAGCCATTCATCTCTATCCACCATGAAATATTGCAGCTGCAAGAAGTGGTGCGCCATATATAGTACAAGTGCATATTTCGCAAACGTGGTCCCCAGGCCTAGTGTCTGCATATAACCATGCAGGTTTGAGTCGTAGCTTTTTCCCTGCCCATGCATAGTTCTTTATTCATTTGGTGATTTTCCGAAGTAGACCCTTGGGTACCAGGGAGCATGCTGAACACCTAGTTAAATCAGGGAGCCGTAACCATTTTCACACACTGCAGTCGTCCCCAGAGTGAAAGCTATAAGGCAGACCACCGAAGGAAATCAGTCTTAAACAACAACTGCAGTAAATTATCTATTGCCATAATGCCCAGGCCCTTATTGACCATGATCCTCAAGTATTTCAGCTTGCCAGCTAGGCAAGGGAGCAGTTGGTGATGGGGAGAGGTTTGCTCTTTCTCCAGTTAATCGCATATCCAGAAATAGTGGATAAGGTCTCTGTTAAGGACATAGATCACAGGACCAATGTCTGAGGCTCAGAGACAGTGACGAGAATATCATTGGTGTATAATAAGAGCTGAATCTCCGCCTCTGCTGTGGTATTTCCCCAAATTCACTCATGTTGTCGAATGGCAACTACTAGTGGTTCCAAGGCAAGGAGAAATAGATGCAGGGAGAGTGGGCAGCCCTGGAGTGTTCTCTGGTGTATGGCAAATACTCAACACATGAACCCCCCACAGATGATTTGTGCAGTGGGGTTAGAATATAGCCAACAGACCTGCCTTCGTCATCATCCTTCACCTGCAGCAGCACATGAGTAGGGGTGAGCGTAATTGTCAGAATTCAAATCTATGGAATTCCGTGGAAGTACATTGCAGGAAATTCTGAGGAATTCGGCAGCAGGCAGAGTGGGCATTTGGTGCTATTTTCTCAGACCAAAAGGCACCCTCACATACAAAAATAGATGTGAGTATTCATTTTGCACTAAGTGATTACTGTAGAGTATGTAAGGCGCAGCTGGCGAATGGAATGCAGTGATTTCTAAACGTTAAAAACCACTGCATATCACTATGCAGTGCATAACCCTTGGCACCCTTCCATTCTCTGCAGTATGTAAGGGTGCCAAGGGGTGTGCACTGCAGTGATTTTTAATCCGGGTGGCAAGAGTGAGCAGTCCCTCTAGGTTAAAAACTACTGCAGACTAAACTTTAATCTGCAGTAATGTTTAAACATAGAGGGACTGCTCCTTCTTTCAGCCCTCTTAGAAGCAAATAAATTACTGCATGTTAATTCCACCGGCCGCTCTCTCCCTTGCCTCATTAAATACCTTACACAAGAATTGCATCACCAACCATTTATTCTGTTTTTATATGTCTCTTTGGAATCCATCATCGCCAGATGTTTTGCTGTATGGCTTGTCAGGGGTAGCAGCAGCTATCTTGCCCTTCATAATGTCTCCGTTCAACAGCAGCCTGCTGGCATCAGAAAGAGTCTGCAGGTGCAGCCCGTGCAGAAACTCCAACTCTTCATGAGGATCTTCAGAGGCTTAGGTACTGTACAGGGTTTCCAATAAACAAGCAAACATGTATGCTATCTGTGCAGAATCTGCAGCAAATCTGCCCCTCAAGTCACAGGTCGCGGAATGGCTATTGGCTCCTCCCACTGCTAGTAACATGCCCGCCTTCTGTCCTTGCTCGTAATGCTGCTGCCATAAGCGGGAGAGGGCATACTCACCTTTAGTGGTGAAAAGCGTGTTCAGGTCCATTCCTGCCATTTCGATCCAACTAAGGGCCTGCAACATACTGCAGTAGGAGGGTTATGTATCATTGGGCTGAGGTCTGGATCTCTTGATCCAGTGTCCATTGTTTGTCGTCTAGTTCCCGTCCCTCATCAGGTCTCCCTGTAGGACAACCTTTCCGGTTGCCAAGTGGGTTTGAGCAGAGGATACTAACTCTTTGTTCTCAGCTACATAGCAGCGTACACCAACGATCAGCTTCTGCTTCCCCAGCAGCTGCTTACAATAGGACATGTTAAGGTGTCAGCTCTTCACCACTGGTGCAACATGCACCATGTCTAACTCAAGTAGCACCGGAGAGTGGTCAGCTATACCTTCCGCCAGTATTTTACAATCTCTCAAGGTTGACTGAGAAGGGTGTTTCATGAAGAAATAGTCACTTCACGAACCAGAACCATACACACCGAGACATAGGAATGTTTGTGCTCCGTCGGGTGGGTGAGACATCACTGGTCAACCCATACTCTGAAATAACATCCAGAGTAATGTGCAATCTCTTGCATTCACCCTATCGTACTCTCCCATCCTTTCAATGTACGGGTCGAGGGCCAGTTTCCAGTCGTCTCACACCATCAATTTAGTACACCCGAATTCGGTGAAGAGGCGTGATATATAAGACAAAAAGGTGGCCTTATCAGTATTCGGGGGTAGACCGAGCCTATCACCATCGTGGACCCCATAGAACTGATCTTTGCAAAGACATAACAGCCCTCTTGCCGGCCGTGTATCTGTGCTGTAGCAACTTGGCACCAACTCATGACAGTACCCCCCTCTCAGAATCCCCCCTAAGACTGTTGGTATAGGTCTAGGTTTGTCAGGGTACTGGTTATGAAACACCTTTACCAATCATGGGGCATTTTGCAGATTGGCAAGTGGTTCCCAAGAACGTTCCTCTGGACCGTAACCTTTCCAATCTATCAGATAGTACAACTTGCCCTTCACTCTCTTAGCATCAAGTATAGACTTTACCTCAAATTCTGCAACACCATCTACATTGATAGCAGGAGGAGGCGTAGTAATACGTGTCTCTGGATGGAAAGGTTTCAGTAATGAGACATGGAACACAGGATGAAACCGATATTTGGATGGAAGCGTCAGTCTTACACTAACCAGGTTAATGACCTTTTCCACAAGAAAGGGCCCAATAAATCGTGGACAAAATTTCTTACTACACTTGATTTTTAAATGTTTGGTGGATAACCATACTTTATGGCCTATGGCATACGATGGCTGAGTCGTGCGGTGCTTATCTGCAGCTCTTTTTATGTTTCTTTTGCTTGAGCTAAATGAAACCGAGCTTGTTGTTGGATAGACTCTAACTTGTTAACAAACTCGTTTACAGACGGAATCATCAAAGGAGACTTCGTTTGGTGAAACATGGTTTTTGGATGAAACCCATATAGACAAAAAAAAGGAGACATACCTATGGAGGAATGGTCCGTATTGTTGTAAGTGAATTCCATAGCCCATAAAATGTCTGACCATTCTTGTGCACATGTAGACAACATGCATCGTAAATATTGCTCAATGGTTTGGTTAGTGCGTTCTGTTAAACCATCCGTTTGAGGATGATAACTGGACGAGGTGCGTACTTCCATGCTTAACAATTTTCCAAGATTCTGCCAGAAATGTGAAATGAATTGGGAACCCCTATCAGAAACATGGAATTCCATGTAGTTTAACGATTTCCTTCACAAAAATGTGAGTTAATTCCATCGTGGTAGGTAATTTTTTAGGGGTATGAAGTGAGCCATTCTGGTAAAGTGATCTATGACTGTTTAAATTGTGGTGTACCCCGTCTTCGTACGGGGCAGTTCCACAGTAAAATCAAGGGATACCGTGTGCCAAGGTTGAGGAGGAATTGGCAAAGGTTGAAGTAAACCACTGGGAGCTTGATGTGTGGGCTTATTTTGAACACAAGTGGCACATGTTTCGACATATTTCTGGATATCATTAAACATGGAAGGCCACCAAAACATCCTTTTGATCAATTGATACATTTTGGTAACTCCAGGATGTGCAAACAAAGGTGTATCGTGATGGGCTTGCCTAATTCGAGTTTGCAAACAGGATGATGGTACAAATATTTGTTCATTCATATAGAGCAGATCCTGTCTCCATTGCAAAAATGGGTGGGTCTCTTGCCATTCTTGTCTTGTTTTTGTCTTCATTTCCGTTTTGATGTCCATGAGTACGTCAGTGTTAAGAACGCCCACCTTAAAACATTGTGAGGGTAATATTGGTTGTGGGGTTTTTTGTAATACATTTGTTTCATCACTCATCCCAATGCGTGATAAAGCATCCGCTTTCTTATTATCTTTCCCGGGTCTATATGTGATGATGAAATGATAATCATTAAAGAACAAGTCCAATGTAGATGATGGGCAGACAATGCTTTGGCAGATCTTAATGATTGTAGGTTACGGTGATCAGTATAGATAGTAATAGGGTGCCGAGCACCCAACAAGTAATGTCGCCACTCTTCAAAAACAACTTTTATGGCCAATAATTCTCTATCAGCTATTGCATAGTTTTGTTCGGCGGGGGACAATTTTCTAGAGTAGTATGCAATAGGATGCATTTGACCCATGTTTCTGTGCCTTTGAGATAAGACACCCCCGATAGCAAAGTGTGAGGCATCTGCTTCCACAATAAAAGGCTGGGATGGATCTGGGTGCATCAAGATGGGGGCTGATGTAAATTGTGCTTTTAAGGATTGGAAGGCTTGTTCAGCATCATCTGTCTATTCAAATTTTGTGTTTTTCCGTAACAATTTGGTAATTGGAGTGATGAGCTGTGAGAAATTGTTAATAAAACGCCTATAGAAATTGGCAAATCCCCAAAAACTTTGCATTTGCTTTACTGACGAGGGACTGGGCCAGGTACAGATTGCTTGAATATTCTTTGGGTCCATTTCAATGCCAGATGGACTAAGTATGTATCCCAAAAAATCAACTTTTTTTACATGGAACATACTTTTCTCTACTTTGACATACAATGCATTTTGCAAAAGTTGTTGAAGAATGGCGCGTACCTGTTTTACATGTTCTTCTGTGGTTTTTGAGTAAATCAATATATCATCGATATATACCACACAACACACATCGAGAAAATCTCTCAATACCTCATTTATAAAAAACTGGAATGCAGCTGGGGCATTGCAGAGTCCGAAGGGCATTACTTGGTACTCATACAGGCCGAATTTTGTTCGGAAGGCCGTCTTCCATTCGTCGCCCTCACGAACTCGTAAAAGGTGATACGCCCCATGCAAATCCAGTTTGGTATAAATGGTTGCATCCTTTATTTGATCTAATAGTGTGGGTATTAATGGCAAAGTATACCAGTTCTTTATGGTCACATTATTAAGTGTGCGGTAATCGATGCACGTGTGCAGCTCACCCCCTTTCTGTGGTATAAAAAAAAGGGGCGATGATACCGGGGACTTGGAATGCCTAATGAAACCGTTGGCAAGGTAGTCATCTAAATACTTGCGTAAATGCTCAGTTTCCGCTTCTGTTAGAGCATAAATACGGCTACAGGGTAAGGTTGCTCCCGGAGTCAAGTCAATGCGACAGTCATAGTCCCTATGTGGTGGTAGAGTGTTTGCTTTTTGTTTATCGAAGACATCTAGGAGATCGTTATATTCCTTAGGGACTCCTTCTAGTACCAGTATGTTTTTTGCTCCTTTCGGAAAGTCGTAACCTTGAACCAGATGTTCGGAAACCTGATGTTGTAAACAGGTTGCAACACAGTAGTCTGATTTAAATAAAACCGTCTTTTGGGACCAATCAATGTGGGGGTTATGTAGAACCAGCCAAGGGATTCCTAAAATCAAGCGAAACTGAGGCGCGTCAATTATGTCAAAGAAGATATCTTCAGTATGTTTTGTGGAGCAAGTCATGGTCAGTATCTCGGTGTGATGTCTTATGGGACCTGAAGTTAACTCTTTCCCATCTACAGCCTTCACTATTTCTGGACACTTTTTGGGTATACTTTTCAAGCCTAACTCATATGCTAATTGTGCATCTATGAAATTTCCGGTGGCCCCGGAGTCTATGAGAGCGTCCACCGACCAAGCTCTCGTTTTATCTTCCTGGGAGTGTAATATTACTCGAATACTAAGGTGACACAGTGAATTTGGAGGAGTTGTGGAGGCCAAACTAGACTGTTTACTCGGGAAACTGACCTCGTTGTTTCTCGAGCAATCTAGTTTTCCAGCTGCTGTGTGAGAGCCACTTCACTTAATTTTGCTTTTGGTTTTGCAGGTCGGTTGGGACATTCTTTTACAAAATGGCCAATTTTCCCGCAATATAAACATTGATTTAGTTTTCTACGTTTTTCCTTTTCCTCCTTGGTTAAAGGGCCCCTAATGGTTCCAATCTGCATAGGTTCTCCCATGTCAGGTTTGCTACTGGCTTCTATTTTGATGCTAGGTCTCTCTTTGTATTGGAACATCTTAGGTTCTGAACGACCTTTCTCACCTTTACTTTCGGATAGACGATGATTGAGCTTTACTACCAGGTCTATAAACTCCTCAATAGTAGTTGGGGGATCTAGAATCTGCGTCACCATATCCTTCAACTCGTCTTTCAGACCGCGATAAAAAGAGAAACCTGTTTCTCTTCCGGCCATTCAGCTTCAATTACTAACTGGTTAAATACGGAGATGTAACGTAATAAGTCAAAGGAGCCCTGTTTTAAATTGAGCAATTCATGGTCTGCTGACTGAACAAAGACATGCTTGGAAAACAACTTCTTCATGGAATGTTAAAACCGCCTGAGATCATAAAGAATCGCATCATTGCGTTCTACAATAGATACTGACCACAAGGCTGCATCCCCGCCTAAATAGGACAAAATAAAAGCCACTTTGGCGGAATCGTCGGGAAATGCAGCAGGTTTTGCTACAAAATGAAGGTGGCATTGATTTAAAAATATTGTGAATTTACTACTATCCCCATAGAATCGCTCTGGAGAAGCTAATGGAACGGTAACAGGAGTTACAACCTGAAACTGCGTTGGCATGGCTGTCGAGGTACCACTATGCAATGTTTGCGTGTTGGGTTGAAAACTTGGTGGTTTTAATATTGGTTTTGTTGCAGATGGAAAACTCCAAGCAGGAGCACTGGTAGACGCTGATGCCTGCATGTGGGCCTGTAGAACAGAGATGTCCTTGCGTAATTCTGAATATTCAGACTTGATTTCCGCTAACATAGTAGCGATATCCTGTAAGGAAATCTGTGGTGCTTGGTTCATAGCGTCTGGGCGAAATTGAACTACGTGGGCTTAGCCTTCTGTCAGGTTTACCAAAACACTCTTACCTGCAAGACTTTGGTACTCTTACCTGTAAGGTGTCTTGGTTGGTTTTCGCAGAGACGCTATGAGCCAACCTCCCAGAACCTCTATAATTACCAGTGAGTTTATATTGACACTAAGGTTACTTAAAGAAAATCAGGGAGGAGGGCCGGAGTTGGACGCTGACAAATTCCTGTTGTCGACCCGCGAGGCAACAAGAAATAGTTGTAGGTCGTGATCTCTTGACTTGTGCTATTGCCCTACCAACCCTACCTTACCCTAAGAATAAGGTGTGGTATAAAACCCTACCTGCGATCTACAGGAATAGAACGTTGCGTCCTGGAAGTCGTCGTGTGATGTGGTGTCGTCCGTTAGGAGTCTTCACAAAGTGGTGTCTGTTGGAAGTGATGAGGATGAAACAGCTCCTGCTGTAGTTCTTCCCTATGTGCCAAAAGATAGAGCATGAACTTTCATTCTACTACCCAAAAGGAGTACACCGCAAAACCACCCTTTACATAACAATGTTTTGATGCCTTGTCACCTTAACTTACTAGACTTTATCTCAGTAACTGGTTCTTCACACGATTCTGTGCTTCAGGAAATAAAAGAATTATACAGCAAAACATACGTTGCACAAGTAACATAAAAGTCTTTCTTGACGAATCCGTAATGTCTAAATCCTTTCTTAAATGCAGAAAAGAGTGTCCAAAAATTGTTCTTTCTGTTAGCACAAATGCGCGCTGATCTTACTGCTGTCTTGCGTTGGGCGCCTTTTGCACAGTAGAAAAAAGAATTAACTTAGCTTTTCTTTTCTCTGTCCCGTAGGATCCGGAGGTTGCCGACGAACTCAGAAGTCTCTGGAGGCTCGGCGGTGTGACGTCTCTGGAGGACCGGCGGAGCACACAAGGTAAGGTGAGGGAACAGGTGAAAGGCTAAGCGCCTTCTGGAACTCGGGTGTGGCATTATATAGGCATGCCACACCCAAACCGCACCCAGGACGGCCGTTACATGCACATGCGTTCAGACGCGCTGCAACGTACAGCCGAGTAAGAGTTTCCTTGTCAGCGGGACTGTGCGCGTTAACCCGGACATGCACAGACCGCTGGAACCTTGACAGCTTTTAGGTAGAGTATATCTGGAACGTGCAACGACCATAATGGCACTGATGCATACATAAAGAATGCCAATATCGCTGAAACATAAAGGCTTGAAAAGGCAAACATCACACATTTACATATGAGAAAGCAAACATCGGTGATTTACATGTTCTACAGTGATGAGACAGATCATTCCCCAATACATTTCCATACATTCTTTGGAGTGCTGGATGCACGGGATAGGGTGGGTTTTATGATGGGGAATGCCTTGTTGCAGGCCCTAGGGAGACAGCGCTGTGCGCTGTACAGTGCTATCTGTGCTGTAGCAACTTGGCACCAACTCATGACACTATGGCTCCAGAGCTCAACTCTCATGCTGCCAGCTCCGTGCACCTCAAGCCACCCCCTGAATTATGCATATTTTAATTGTTCTTATAAAGTAAATAACCCTTGGCGGTGAACTCTACTCCTTTCGCCGAGTTTTCCACACTCTGCGCTCCAGGGAGCAATCGGAGTTCCCAAAAACTCCACTCCGCCAAGTTTTTTTCCTCGCTCGTGCTCGTCAACGTTGAGTTGGCGAGTGCGAGCAAGAAAAATCTACCTCCCGGTGAGATTTCTTGCGGCAGGTCGCGACCACTCGTGTTGAGAGAAACCTTCCAAACGCGTTGAGAAAGCTGCCGCTCAAGTGGAAAATCTAATCAAGCAGCGGAAAGGAAGGTGTACCCTCTTGCGCTACACATGGTGCCATTTGTGATGATTTTACAGTGCGGGACAAGCACTTGGCTCTCAAAATAACTGTGAAAGGCATGACCCTAATGCACTCTGCTGTTCATGGAACACCACGTAACGCAGAAGAGTTTTTTGTCGCTTTGCAGACTTCCACTAAGCGGAACTCCACGAACTATGCCCAGGCTTAAAAATAATAATGCATTATATTTACTCCAGTTGACTAATCCCCACTTTTGGAAAGTGAGTTTCTGTTGCAGTAACCCCCCCTGCTACGTTTTACCAGATTTCTAATGCACTTTGACTGAGTGTGCACTGTGTCCCTGCCAGTCAGGTTCCAAGTGCCTGTGTTCTTCCCCTAAACTGTACCATTGTTTCCACAATTGGTACACCTCTGGCCCACTTATAATTCCGTTGTAAAAGGTACCAGTGGTACCAAGGGTCTTGTGACTAGATAGGATACCTTAGGGCTGCAGCATGTACTGTACCACCCTAAAGGACCCCACACCTAACACATACACACTGCCATAGCAAGCTATGTGCTGTAGTGTGGCTAAACTAAAACAGTCAACATGGCACACATTCCTGGGTGCCATGCCTACACACCACTACCTGTGGCATAGGTAAGTCACCCCGCTGGCAGGCCTTGCAGCCCTAAGGCAGGGTGCACTATACCACAGGTGAGGGCATAACTGCATGAGCAGTATGCACCTACAGTGTCTGAGTCCATTCTTGGACACTGTAATTGCAGTGAAGCCATTTTGAGTACATTGGCTGAGAGTTTGTATCAAACTTCTTAGCATAGTAAATCCACACTGAAGCCAGTGATGATTTTTTATAAAATGCACTCAGAGGGCATCTTAGAGATGCCCCTTGAAAAACGACCAACTTCTAGTGTATTGGCTGACTGGTCCCTGCCAGCCAGTACACCAGACAGGTTTCTGACCTCATGTGGGGATAGCCTTTGTGCTCTCGGAGGTCAGAAACAAAGCTTTCTCTGGGTAGAGGTGCTTCTCACCTCCCTCCTGCAGGAACAGCAGCACTTGGCAGTGAGCCTCAAAGGTTCTTAGCTTGTGGTATTATGATTTGGGCAGCTCCAGCTAGTGGAGATACCTGCCCCCCAATCTCAGCCTCACTTTTTGGCGGCAGGACAGGCGGGAACATTAGTAAGCAGTGTAGTAGTGACCTCGGCATGGCACACCCCTAGGGTGGCCAGGAGCTGAGGTGAATTCTCCATCTTGAATTGCAGAATTAGGCCCAAAGGGAACAGAAATGTGCCACTCTCCCCAAAGGGAGGGGGCACCCAAAGGGTGTAGTCACCCTTGGGGACAGTAGCCTTTGGCTATTGCACCCTGATCTCAGTAACGCCCCTAAATTCAGTATTTAAGGGCTCCCCTAACCTTGTTCATCAGATTCAATGACCTAAGAAGAAGAAGGACCAAAGAGCCATGCAGCAGTGGAAAAGAAGACAACAACTGACTTGGGCTCTACCGGCCTGTCTTCTCCTCCGGCGACCCTGCTGCAAGAAACTGGCGTGGCCCGCAGCCAGCAACCTCAAGAACCCCAGAGGACCTGTGCTGTCTTCAACAAAGACTCCTGTCTCCCGTGGACACCGCATTTGTGCATCAAGAAGCTACACCAAGACTCCGGATCCAGGTGGATCTGCAGTACTTGCACTACTCTGTACAGGATGCCCACAGCCCGAGTCGAGGTGGCCTACTGATCCAGTGAAGTCTCCCCGGTGATCCTGACCTGGAATCCAGCATTGGACTACCTCTTCTGTCCTCCCCTTCGACGCCTTCTGCCTCAACCTGAAATGTCCTCCCGAGCGCTACCGGATCTGCTGAGAAAACCTGTTGCCAAAAGACACCCCTGCACCCGCAGTCCCCCGGCCTTGGTGTGCCTAACCAACAGTTTCCTGGCATCCCCCCACTATCCAACGTACCTCTTTAATCATGGGATCCCTTCAGCCAACCTCCAGAACCGAGCCTGCAGTCATTTTCCCCAACCGAGGATCTCCATTGATTTCAACGGGGCCACTGATGCCTCCTTTGCACTCTGACCCCGGTGGCCCCTGCACTGCTGGTGGTGCAGCATCAGTACTCTTTGGTGACCCCTCCAGTGCTGATCTGAACCCCCAGGGCCTGTGTCCCTGAATCACAGGTACTTACCTGTAACCGGTGCCTCTTCAAGGTGCCCCCCAGCCTCCATAGGTTAACATTGGGCCCAGAGACCTCTGCACCCGTCCGCCCCAGTGTAGCTGGTGGTGCAATATCTACCTTGATTAAACCCTGGCCCAGTGTTAACCCAAACCCCCAGAGACTGAACTTTAAAACCACTTGCTTACCTGTACGTTATTCACCTGTCTTTTTCCCATAGGATTGCATTGGTCTCTCACTGTATTGTACAAAGGGGCCGATTCCGATTCCGGCCGGAAATCTCTCCGACCGAGCCGGACCCGGAGAGAATTCCGACCGAATCGGACCCTAGCAGTCCGACCGGACGAGTACGATGCATTCGCATGCTATCGGACTCGATTCGGTCGGACTCCCATTGAAGTCAATGGGAGCCGGTCGTACAACGCGTACGCGGGCTCCCATTGACTCAATGGGTGCGAGGCGACCAAGGGCGCCCCCTACAGCGGGTACGCGTCCATGCACATCGCGGCGTACATGCACAGGTAGGGGGACCCATGGGTCCCCCCTGTGTGCGACTCGCATGCCTACGCGTACAGGGGGGTCCGACGCGGACCCCCAAAGTCCGGCTCCGACAGCTCTTTCGAGCCGGACGGCGCGAGTCGGTCGGACTGCTCGCGGCGCGCATCGTACTTACCCGGCCGGGAAACGTCTCCATAGCGCGGTGCGAGTCGTGTCCGTGCGAGTCGGTCGGAGCGTGTTGAAGCCGCGTACGAGTCGGTCGGCGATTTCGCGGGAGCTTGCATCGTACTCGCTCGGCCGGACCCGCGTACGATTCGGTCGGGAAACAGGGCTCCGAATCGGATCCGGTAAATCCGAATCCGATTCGGAGCACTACCGGCCGAGATCGGAATCGGCCCCTAAGTGTGATCCTGCATACAAAGTATCTCTTTCTGTATTAAAAAGCATTTCATGCACATGCAAAGTACTGTTTGATACTATGCATAACCTTTTGCCAGTAATTGAAAGTATTGCTCAAAAGTCTACTTACCAGTAACTGAGTTCAACTTGGTTCGTAGAAATAGAAGTAACTAAAGTAATATTGTTCTACAAACATTGGCCTGGAGTCAGTCATTGAGTGTGTATTTCTGCCTTGTATGAGCATTCACACTACCCTCTGATAAGCCTAACTGCTCAGCCCAACTACCATTGAATTGAGAGTAAGGTATTATCTACTTCAACCTCTGCAAGACCTTTGGGGACTCACTGGACTCCCACTGACACAGATGATGATTTCTGATGGAAAATACGTTTATCAAAAATTGTGATATGCATTGGACCTTTGTTCATACAAAGGAATCTGAAGTAATATTTCACTTATACCAGGGGCTGAATAATGTGTGCCCTAAAAGCAAACAGGCATGGTCTGGGCATATATAAATTGCAAATTGGGGCACCCTTTCAGCAAATACATTTCAGCTGATTGCAGTGCATAGCCTTTCTCGTAAACTCTATTAGTAAGCACATGTGGTGTAGACAGCACAGCATGAAAGCAATGAACGGTGTCTGAAGTGCATACAATCACAGCATTCGCGAGTGAATGCATGCACTTCAGTCAGGTCAATATCAGTGTATAAAGGACCTAAAGTCCCTGTCTGTGACCATGCACTGGTGCAGTAGGGGCTGTGTATCTTCATAATAGAGCCCCAGTCCCTGTTCTTTCATTCATAACGCTAAAGTCTATATATATTATTATGGAAATTAAATTGTCAAAAGCGATGAAATTCTGCAGATTTTTAATAATATTCAATGTAGTACTGTATTATATTTACTATAATCGCTAGATCCCCACAGACATATATGATGATTGCTAATGGGGAATTATTACATTGTGTGAGACAAACTGGACCTTGATTTATAATATCAAAATGCTCAAATAAGTGGGAATAGTACTTGTAGCTGCCATACGTGCAAATATTCTCTATGATCACATTGCTAGCTGCATATTTAGCTATCACTTGCTATCCTTGTTTCCTAGATAGTTTACATGAAAATGTTTTGCAAAAAGAGCTTCAAGGGACTAGACTCAAATTATGTGACTTGTTGAGGCGTAAATACACTCAACATTATACAACTCCTACAGTAACACTAAATAAATGCATTATCTGCAGCCTGAGCATTTATTTAGAGCGGACCCTCATCATTTACCTAATTTAAGTGTTAAACACATGCCAGTGGAGCATAATCTTTGCAATAAATGTCTTCTATATCCAGGTAGCAGTTCAGTTACTTTAAAATGATTGTTGTTTTAAATGCAAATTAAAAGGAAGAGGTAATGTTTGGAATAACAATGATTTGCTTTTAAGGACACATCCCGGGAAGGTACAAAGTATCTATTTATTTAATGTGCTGGTCTGCAAACAACTCAATCAGGGGTGGCACACATTTCTAAACTGCCAAGCACTGCACCACACCAGCGGCAGCATACGGGAAGGAAGAGTAAATTATGTTTGGCATAAACATATTTAAATGACTATCAACAAGACTATAACTAAAAACAAAACTTTTTCAAACGCATTCAAGTTTAATAAAACACAAATGTAAATAGGGAGATATGTCAGTCAAGAATCATTAATTTAAGGCACTTGTGCGCCATATTTTTACATTTTAGTTTAATTCGAGCACAGAAAATTCAGTAGAGCTCTCTGAAAGCGTCCACAGCGAGAAGCAATGATGTGGCACATTGTGCAGTAAATGCAGTTGTCTTGATCAGGGCAGAACTGAAACGAATACACAGGCAAGAGTAGACAGATCTGTTTACCAATGGAAGGTAGGTCTGGGCGGTGGAGATCAGGTGCACCCTTCTCATGAAGCCAGGCCCTACATCTTAGCAGGTGGCGTAGTGAGATGAAGTTCACATTGTTTCAGTCCGCTTTCTCATGATTCCTGTCTAATTAGTGCAGGTTGCACTCACAAGAAATGTGGAGAAAACCCAGAATAAGATAAGTGCCAACTTGAAGGACTACTCTTCAAAGCCTTGTACTTCCTATACTACAATGATACTCCTGGATCTCAGTGGTATGAACATTACAATATCAAGCCTTTATTATTTCCTGTTAGTTTCGTTAAATACACATTTTGATCTGTCTTTATATATATATATATATAGATATATATATAGCAGCTCCGTTACTTATCCCAAGCTGGAATCGGCACTCACGGGGATGAATTCATTGATTTGAATGTAAGGTGTGCAAGCAAACGCGTTTCGTCTGTCGCCTTCCTCAGTGTCAGCAGGCGCGCGGAAACGTCGACATTTTAAGCGTCAGCCCCTGCGCACATTTTGCTAGATATCAACAACGGCATGGTTTACATGTTTGATTCTCCTCACCCCCATCTTGGCGTCTCTAGCATTTCATTATATGCAACACATTTTATATCAACAGATTATATATCTGTGTACAGACAGCATGGGCAAGGTTAAAAAACAGTATTATGCCGTGTATGGGCCATTATACCTTGACTAAAAAAGAATCACAATATCTAGCCCTGACTCAGAATACTAAGAACATTAAGACCAATATATCGTCCTATATAGATTTATACTTTCACTAAAACCATCGCATGAGTTATATCTCACCAGTAAAGTGAATTGTATGTTCGACATTAAAGAACAAAGTACGATAGGGGGCGTGACGCGCACGCAGACAAGATGGCCGCACCTGCTTAAGCTCCGGAGAGCCTCCGTGAGGCCGTCCGGTTTTTCAGTAAACGGAGTCCTGGAAGGGCGGATTTGAGGATGGATATCGGCAGCGGAAGGTAGCGAGGGCACTCAGGAGCATTTGCGGCGCATTTGGAGTGCTTTTGGTGCCTTTTCCAGCAGCATCTGTGTTCTCCTCAGAGTGGCGCCTAAGATGGCGGCGGCGCGAGGAACACGGGCGCATTAACCATCACAACTTGGAGATTCCAGGGTACAGCGAGTGACAAAGTAAGAGCGCTTCGCCTGAATCGCATACCACGCTGCTGCTGAAGGTTAATACATGCTCTGAGACATTTGAAGCTAAAGTCCATTCAAATGAAGTGTCTCTTAAGCAGCGCTGAGAGGCTGTATATGTAAACGGACAGTGGCTGCGTATGGGAAATTCTGCTTGCCCTGAGGGGATCTCCAGGGGTCGAAAGAGTGCGAATATTTGCAGCGTTGTTTTCACCTGTAAATAAAGCGCTGTTCTTTTCTGAGGCGATATGTTTCTCCTGAGGGGCAACACATCTAATATGGAAGCTTCTTGAATGTGCGCTGATGTGCAATGTTTGTTCTCTTCACCAGCTATGTGGAGCACTGTTTTAACACAGGACCAGCAACAACCCTTTTGTGCTTAAGACCTGGCTGGAAGTTCATAAGGGGCACTGCGATGATAACCTTGTCTACCAGTTTTGGAGTGGCAGAGGATTAATACCTACGCCTTAATGAGCTGGTTTTTGCTACAGTGATTTGCTGCAGCTGCACCTGTTTCCTCTACCTCTGTCGCGGGTTGGACACTAGTCTCTCAGTGGTGCACATTTATTTAAGTGCCTTTTAACCATGAGGTAGAGGTTGCTATCTGTCTGGACAGTGTCTTTTTGTAGGACACAGTTTATGTGTTTGGTCACTGTTCTTTGTCCTCTGAGGGACTTGTTCCGCCATATTCCCAGGTAACGCTCTGGTGGTCTGGAACGGGGAGTGGCTGGCAGTGCTGTTTTTCTTTTCACCTATATTTGTCTTTACCAATGGCAGATAATATGGGCCTCCCTGTTAAAGATAAGGATGCAAAAGGTGCTCTTAAGAGATCTAAACAAACGTCTCCCACGCCAGAGGTAACATCTAAAGACTCTACTACTACTTTGGACACAATACTTCTACGTCTAAATACGGTTCATGATATTGCGCAGAGTACTAAAACAAATACAGATCTACTTCAGGTTGAAGTTGCGGCGATTAGAAGTGACTTCAAAAGTTTATCATTACGTGTCTCAAATGCAGAATCTCGCATAAGCGCAGTTGAGGACACATCTCATCAGCAGACCAGGCAGGTACAGAATTTGGAGCGCTCTATGGCTTCTTTGCGGAGAGACCTTACAGAACAGGAAGATAGGAATCGTAGGAGTAACCTACGTATTTTTGGTCTACCAGAAGATGCGGAGAAGGGTGCTCCTTCATGCTTGAGTTTCTGCTGGACTGGATCCCTACGGTTCTCCATATCTCTTTTCAGAAAGACTTTGAAATAGAACGGGCTCATAGAGTTCCCTCTTTTCGCCCTAAGTCCTCGCCACATCCTAGGCCTATAGTGTTCAAGCCTTTACGACACCAACACTCAGAACTGATTCTGTCTCAGATGAGGAAGATCAGATCGATTACATGGGAAGGCCACAGGATTGCTATATCTCAGGATTTTGCTAGAGATACTGTCATCAGGAGAAAGGGTTTTTAAACCTGCGGCGGAGACTTTTGGACATGAACATTCCCTTTTCCTTCGCCGGTCCCTCACGATTCAGAATAACTGTTAAAGGTCGATCTCAAATTTTTTATGAACCATCAGAGTTAACAACTTTTTGGATAATCAATCTGAATCGCGAATGGAATCTGACTCTCCCTCAGTCTCCTCTGGTTCTTGAAGGGATCATTGCTTTTGTGGCTGGGCTCTAGTATTTTCTGTGCCTATTTTTCCTCGTACAGGGTTTGAGGCTTCTTTTTCCTGTGGGATGTTGGATGCTCCCTTACTTCACCTACGGTTATGGGCCCTTCAAGTTTATCCTTATCTTTTTTTCTTTTTTGTGTATTAACCTTTCCTTGCAGGTTCTTTTTTTCGCTTATAACTTATAACAATAGTTTCTGAAGGAAGGTTGATGTCAAATAAGATTAGGCCCTTCTCTTAGTGTTCTTTATTCAAGATAGAATAATTGCCTTTTGTCGGTATGTTCCATTAATTCCTTTTCCTTTGCAGGTTTTTAAATGAAGCAGCTATAGTAATTTCTATTTCCTCATTTCATTGTGTATTGATAGCTGGTGGGACGCTCTTACAGTTTTCATTATCTAGCTTCATAGCGTAATTTATTTCCTAGATATGGTTGAAGATTACTATGTGACTGCTTAGCTAAACACTAACTGTTTTTTAAGGGATATGTTTATTGTGACAGATGGATGCCCTTGTAGAATCCTTTTTTCCACAGGCGTCAAGAGTGTGTCTATTTAACTCTTTCTTAGATATGTATTTTATAGTACGTGTATGACATGTAAAATGAGACTCGCTATTCAGGTTTTTATCAAATGGTAATGTTGCGAGTATGCTCATTAATTTTTGCTAGTCGTCTTCCCCCTTTTTTATTAATCATAAGGGTGTTTCCCGCATACCCTGGATTAATTTCCTATTGTAGGAATAATATAGTACATGTTAGCTGAGTTGTAATTTGTCGGATGCTTATCTTCACCAGTATTGTGTAACTTATAATAATGAATGTTATATACTATTTATACCCTATCCCTTCTATGGCTAGTGGTAAACAATGGCCTCTTCTTGAAGGGATCATTGCTTTTATGGCTGGACTCTAGTTTTTTCTGTGCCTATTTTTCCTCTTACAGGTTTTTGAGGCGTCTTTTTTCTGTGGGAAGTTGGAGGTTCCCTTACTTCATCCACGGTTATGGGCCCTTCAAGTTTATTGTTATCCTCTTTTTTTGTATATTAACCTTTCCTTGCAGGTTAACGATATCTTTTTGAGGGAAGGTTGATGTCACATAAGATTAGGCCCTTCTCTTAGTGCTTTTTATTCAAGATATATTAATTGCCTTCTGTAGGTATGTTCCATTAATTCCTTTTCCTTTGCAGGTTTTTTAATGAAACAGTTATAGTAATTTCTATTTCCTCATTTCATTGTGTATTGATAGCTGGTGTGACGCTCTTACAGTTCTCATTATCTAGCTTCAGAGCGTAACTTATTTCCTAGGTATGGCTGAGGATTATTAGGTGGCTGCTTAACTAAACACTAACTGTTTTTTAGGTGATATGTTTATGGTGACAGCTGGATGCCCTTGTAGAATCCTTTTTTCCGCAGGCATTAAGAGTGTATCTATTTAACTCTTTCTTAGATATGTATTTTATAATATCTGTATGACACGTAAATTGGGACTCGCTATTCAGGTTTTTATCAAATGGTAATGTTGCGAGTATACTCATTAATTCTTTCTAGTCGTTTTCCCCTTTTTTATCAATAATAAGGGTGTTCACTCATATCCTGGATTAATTTCTTATCGTAAGAATAATATAGTACATGTTAGCTAAATTGCAATCCGTCTGATGATTATCTACACAAACATTGTGTAATCTATAATAATGAATGGATTATGTTATATACTGTTTATACCCTATCCCTTCTATGGCTAATGGTAAACAATGGCCTCTTTGGCTGCTACTTCATGTTCCCCCATATATGGTTCTGGTCTCTTATAGACTTCCCCTGGTGGGGTTATTCTTTTTACTTTTACAGTATGTGTTTTTCTCCTCACCTTTTCTTTCTCTCTTCCATTTCTGCTTCTTGCTTGCTGTACTGAGTTCTTTCTTTCTACGGACTTCAGCCTTACTCTCTTATTTTTATGTGTATAAGTCTTCTTCCCGTGACGTCCATCTCATGCAATCTACATCCCTTAGTGCTTTTTATTTACTGACCTTTCTTATCTTTACTGATCTCCTTTACTTATGGCGGGCTTAAATGTGATGTCACTTAATGTGCGTGGTTTGAACCACCCAGTAAAAAGATCAAAAATTTTGGATTACTGCAAAGGCCTTTCTACTGATATTGTGTTATTGCAAGAAACTAAGATAGCGTATAAGGAGGCTTTATTCTTGCGTAAGCAATGGGTTTCTGATGTGTCGTGCTCAGAGGCTTTTGGGAAGAGGAACGGGGTGGTTACTCTTATTTCTAAAAATTCGGGACTGTCCATTGTCTCGGCTGAACATGATCTTGAAGGTAGGTGGCTGCTTACGAAATTGTCTAATGGGTCCTCTGATCTCTATATTATGAATATATATGCTCCCAATAGTGATGATCCTTCTTTCTGGCGAACAATAACAAAGAAGCTTTCCGAAATACCAATTTGTGACAAAGTGGTTGTCGGGGGAGATTTCAATCTGCCAATGGATCCTATCTTGGATAGATATTCTGCATTCCGATTCCGTTCTCCCAGGGCGCATAAACAAATGCTTAACATGTGTTCTTCCCAACGACTCATTGATGTGTGGAGAATGCATAATCCCACTGGCAGTGACTTTACCTTTTTCTCTTCTCCTCACTCCAGCTTCTCTCGCATTGATTATCTCTTGGTTCAAGCAAATATGTTGAAACATACTACAAATGTGATAATCCACCCTATAGTTGTCTCTGATCATGCCGCAGTTTCTTTCACTCTTCTTAATCTCACAGATAGTCGCGGACCGCGTACTTGGCGTCTCAATACAGAAATCTTACAGGACGACAAAGAGGTTGAGTTGCTTGATGCAGCTATACATAATTTTTTCCGAGAGAATGAATTATCCGTGACATCTCCTGTAGTACTATGGGATGCTTTCAAGTGTACCCTTAGAGGTAACATTATTCAAACTATGGCACGAAGAAATAGTATTATTAAAAAAGAGCTTCTCTCGATTACAGACAACATTAAACAAAAAGAATCATTGTACAGAGGTTCTAAAGATAAAGTGATACTGCAAGAAATTAAAAATCTTAAATATAAATATAATTCTATTTTGACCAAGAGGGCACACATTGGGGTACAATTACAAAAATCAAAACGCTTGTTACTAAAAAACCGAGCAGGTAAAATTCTGGCAGCTACTTTAAAATATCAGGACACTAGTGTTCGATCAACTCAGATTACTTGTATCACAGACACGGCGGGAACGCGGAAATTCCTGACTAAAGATATTCTGGAGGTATTTCGTGATTTTTACTCTAATCTATACACCCCTGAACACCAATCTTCTTTAGCGCAGTGCCAACAATTTCTGACTTCTATTCCTACTAGCACCATTGCCAACACGGATATTGCTTCTCTAAGCAAACCGATTGAATCTGAGGAAATTGTTCAAGCCATTAAGGCAACTAGATCAGGGAAAGCGCCAGGACCGGATGGTTTTTCTATAGAGTTTTTTAAAAAATGTAGTTCCTCTATAGTACCACATCTGCAACAGGTTTTTGATGCCTTTGTTTCTTCTGGGAAGGTTTCGGGTTCGGCAACGGAGGCTACTATAGTGGTTATTCCCAAGGAAGGTAAGGATCATTCGGACCCTAAAAATTTCCGCCCAATTTCTTTGCTAAACATGGAAGCAAAAATTTTGCAAAAATTTTGGCAAAACGACTAGAGTCCCATATTCCTACTCTCATTCATTCCTCCCAGACGGGTTTTGTCAAGGGAAGACTAGCTAGGGATAATATCCGCACTTTCTGCCATATCTTAGAGAAAGCTAAGAGTTCTATTTCGCTGGCGGCAGCTATTGCACTTGACGCCGAGAAAGCTTTCGATAAGGTCTCGTGGCCTTTTCTTCAGGCGGTACTTCAATCCCATAACCTGGGGGATGCATTTATTGGTATGGTTATGTCCTTATATACTCAACCTAAGGCTAATATAAGAATTAATGGAATTACCTCACCCTTCTTTGATCTAGGCCAGGGCACTCGACAAGGTTGTCCATTGTCACCACTTCTCTTTTTACTGTCTATCGACCCGTTACTTCGCCTACTTAACCTTAATCAGGACATTCGGGGGTTTCAATTTGGTTCACAATGCATTAAAACAGCCGCGTATGCGGATGATGTTCTTGTCTTCTCTGAAGATATAGAAAGAGCAATTCCTGCTATTTCCACTATTACCAAACAATTTTCTCTTGTCTCAGGGTATACTTTAAATAGAGACAAAACCGAAATGTTTCCTCTTAATCGGTTGTGCTTTTCTTCTCACATGGGAGATGCAGGATTCAAATGGCAGTCTGAACGGCTTAAATACTTGGGAATTTGGTTTTCTGCGAATTTATTGGATACTATCTCTTATAATGAATCTCA
Organism: Calotriton arnoldi; assembly: GCA_963921515.1. Lineage (NCBI taxonomy): Eukaryota > Metazoa > Chordata > Amphibia > Caudata > Salamandridae > Calotriton > Calotriton arnoldi. The sequence continues at coordinate 264,163 of CAWUFW010012543.1, read as the reverse complement.
GGTACTGGATAAAGTAAAAAAATTATTGGACGCTTGGTCGCCTAAGTTCATCTCATGGTGGGGACGGCTCCAGTCATTAAAAATGATGATAACTCCTATTGTCAATTTTGTGTCATCCATGCTCCCTGTAAATCTTTCCTCTTCCTTTTTCATGAGATAGATGTGATCACTTCTAAATTTCTCTGGAGCGACAAACGTGCTAGGATTGCATACAAGCAATTAAGGAAATCTTATGATATGGGTGGTTGTAATTTCCCAGATTGGAGTTTATATCAGTCAGCGTTTTTAGCCTCTCAGGGGGCCTTATGGTTTCCCTCTGATAATAGACACATTCCACCATGGTTATGTATTGAACAACATTTGTGCTCTCCCTTACCCACCTCAGCTTTGATGACTGCGTCTACATTGACTTTTCCTTTCTCTGGACGTATCATAACAGACACGATTTTAGCATTAAAAAAGATTGATAAGAGAGTTTCTTTACACATTCAAAATTCTAGGTGGTCTTCTTTGTGGCACAATCCCAAGATTAAGATTCAGTTGGACGCGGAGACAAGGTCATATTGGGCCAACAAAGGTGTTACATTGGTCAAGCATTTTTATAATGCTAACAATGATCCTTTGCCTTTCTCCTCGTTGGCCCCAGATTATTGTCTTAACTCTATTGATTTCTACTCATTTCTTAAAATTAAAGTAGCTTTGTCCAAGAGTACCTTTCATCCAGATTCACATATGGTCTCTCTCCTACAGCTTTGGGGTAAGGTAGGACATATGGCTTCTAGGATATATAAATTTTTGTTCACTTCTCCATCATCATCCTCTACGGTCACACAGCTCAAATGGATGCAACATTTTGACGCTGATGTAGTCAAACATATTACATCGGATACTTGGAAAACTATTGGGAAACGCTCCCTACGGAATAAAGTTGCTCCCTCTCTGATTCAATCAAAGTTTTTTACTATCAACCTTCTACATTGGACCCCAGCTCGTCTATATACACTCAAACTTAAAGATGATGATCTTTGCTGGAATTGTAAAAGTGCTGTTGGTACTCCTCAACATATGTTTTTGGAGTGCTCCCTTCTCCATGAGTTCTGGGAACTCATCCATAAGCACTTATTATTAATCTTTGATATTCAATTTGAGCTTTCCTTTCCTTTAGTCGTGTTGGGTCCTTGGGCAGCTCCATCTCCACTTACTTTAGATGAGTTAGATTTTCAACTCTTGGATTTACTAATATCCATAGCTGTTAAAGTTATTTTGTCAGAATGGAAATCATTTAATGCCTTATCGTACCATACATGGTGGGCATGGGTATCATTTCTCCGTGGTGCCCATACTTCGGTAGAGGAGAAACATTATACTCCCTCCATTTCCTCTGGTGTCTGGAGATCGCTTGATAAATATATACATTTAGCCTCTCAGGGCCTAATCGCTCAGTACCCCTTTTCTACCGCTGGTTGATTTTCCTCTTTATGTTACTAAGGCTGGAGTCCCTTTCTCTCTTTCTTTCTCTCTCTCCTCTTCTCTCTTTCTCTCTTTCTCTCTCCCTTTCTCTCTCTTTTTTCATCGGTCTTTTTTCCTATTTTCCTTTTTCTGCTAACGTTCTCTTTCTTTATTATTTTCTTTTGTGTGTTCGTCTCTTGTTAGTCAATGTAATACAAATGAATTCACATGAATAGGTTCCTATATTCCTGCTGGTTTTAGATTTTACCCACTAGTTATCATATTGCTCATATTTATGTGTTTGTTAACTATTTATTGGTCAAGATGACTTGTATGTATTACATGCTGTAGTATCTTAACTATTTATACTCTCTCTCTTAAATTAATAAAACTATTGAACAAAAAAAAAAAAAAAAAAAGAACAAAGTACGATATCCGGCCCTGTATGGGCTGCATCTGTTCACTTACTAGGGTTATGGCGATTCTAATTAGAAATAGGGATTTTGCCCTACATGGGTTAATGATCAAATTGCATCGCTTATATTTCACCAATGAAATAGGCAATATGTTCAATATAATCCATGTGATTCAAAAAGTGCAAAGTGCAATATCTAGCCCTGTATGGGCTCAAATATGTTCAACTAATTAGTCAAGATCCTATGGTAACAAAATTCCTGCCCTGCATGGATTCCGAGACTGCTGCACAAAAGTAAGGGCAGAGTGTGGAAAATTCATATCGAGCTATTCCATGCCCATAGACATTTACTTTTCACTAGTACGGAAATCAGAAAAATAGTTTCAGTCTTAATGATGGTAACTTTTTCATTGATACTGGAACACTTGCGGTAGTCAAGTATACCTATCACATCTGTAATTATAGATGTACCAATAGTTCCTCTCCACTATTCATACCTTGCGGGGCCTTCGTTTGTAGATCTACAATATATCTCGATTCTAGCCTCCTAAATTTCATTACCCTGTCTCCCCTCTCACATCAAGAACCACCGTTAAATGCAAAGTCTCTCTCCTTTAGTCCAAAAGAATGCAAGAACTCTAGTGGTGTAGAAAGATTTATTCAGAATTTATTGAAGGTAGCTGCCCAAGTATTCTGACTCCATAGAGTCTTTCTCAAGGGAAGTGATCAAACATACCAAATTAAAACTGGAAACCTCTTTTATCAAATTCACATAGGCATAGCAACATACTGCAGTTGTGTGATGGAACCACACATTCCATTACCACATATCCCGGTTCAACAAGTTCTTAACCACGCAAGTCTTAACCACGCATATACCTTTACCACGTATGCCTTTACAATGAACTATGCGTTGTAAAGCCATGTATGGCAAAGACATATGCATGGTTAAAACTTGCCTATATACCCCGAGCCCTGCCCTGAGCCCTAAAATGCCCCCAGGGCAAAAAACTACTCTGAACTCAAGCCCAAAAAACTAACCTGATCCCTGGCCCCGCCCTGAGCCCTAAAATGGCCCCCCACCATAAACTACCCCTTAGTCCACGCCCTGAGACGTAAGAATAACCCCCCCTCCTTCCTGAAACTTCCCTACCCACCTAAATCCTAAAAACGACCCTGCCCCCCGAGCCCTAAAATCTTCCCTGACCCCTGAGGTCTAAAAGCTTCCCCAAACCCCTGAGCCCTCAAAACTTCCCCTGACACCCCAGCCTTGATAATTACCCCCAACCCTTAAAAACTACTCCCCCAATGCCTGGCCCAGCTCCACTTACCCCAGCGCGTCCTCTCCCAATCCTTCCTCTTTCTGGGCTCGCCCATTCCGGACATTTAGACAGCGCATGTGCCCTAACCACACATATGCATTGTTAAGGGTTATGTGTGGTTAAGGCAAGCGTGGTTGCTCTTGCGTGGTTCGGGCACGCGTGGCAGAGGCCGCGCTGTTCTGACGTTTTCCCACATACTGCACGTCATGTAGAGAAGAAAAGACTGCAGTCACATGATTTATACATCACATTTGTGAGAAAGTGACTATTTTGGCATAATCACCACCATTGTTGAACAGATGCTGCTGTTCAACTGTGTGATACTAACAGTCAGATGTAGGTTCATGTGCTCTGGCCCATACAATATGTTTAAATCGCCATATTTAGCTTTCCTATAAGGCCATAGTATTGGTGCAGAAATATACCCATGACATTGAAATTTAAATGTCACCTTGAGACTGCTGCTCTTATTGTACCTTCCACTATTATGGCAGAGAAAGCATAGCATCAGGCCTATCAGTGTAGTCTGACTGCTGCAGTTTAAACCTGCAGTCTGAGTTGCCAAAATACCTCTGTTTGACATTGACCCCCACTTCTTTAAATATTATTAAGTCACCCCTATGCAGGCCTTTTAACCAAAATGTAGGACGTATGGTATTTAAAAATGGGACATGTAGACATGTAGGGCCTTATTACGAGTACACCAGTCGTTAGGACTGCCGTACTCCCGGTGGCGATCCGACCACCACTGCCTCTGCGGGCCCGCCCTAAGTATTCTGAGTGTGGTGGTCGGACCGCTACAGGACAACTGCGTCTGCCCACGCTGGATTTACCTCAGAATCCAGAGGGATGATGCATGATGGGCTTTGCGGTCCTTCTCTCGGTGCAGTGGTTGCGGACCAACAGGAGGACCGCCAAACTCATAATAAGGCCCTAAATGTTACCATGTTCCTATAGTTACAAGGCCCCCAAAGTTATTTTCATTGTGGAAGACTCTGACTGTCATTTAAGGAAAACTAGAGGCCAGATAAAAATATAAATTCTGCTATCTTGGGTTTAGGACTAGCTAAAACATAGTTCAACCACTATTTAAATATTTATTAGCAGCCCAAATCAATGATTAAGTTAGGTTTTTAATAAATATTAGGAAACCTTAATGTTTTGTGAAAACTGCTCGAAGAGCAGAAACATCGGCATGGGTATGGGGATGGTTCTCTCCTCCTTGGACAAAACCTAACATAACATAACATAACATAACCTTACAACATTCTGGTGGCCTCTGTTGGTGTGAGTTTTAGCCCCCAAGTACATTCTCAGAGGTCCTGCGACCCTTGGTTTAATCTAACTGGACTTCTGTCAACTCTGGAAAGTTGAGACTTAAAACATTTTTGTGCTTCCAAATCCCAGAGGAGAGGGACAATCTACCAGAGCAGTGGGACAGAGGGGCGGGTGAGGGGGGATTTCGACGGACGATGACGAGGAAAAATTAAATAAATAATTAATTTTCCTTTGTCATTGTCTGTCGAAATCCCCCCGCCACACCAGGCCCCACTGCCCCACTGCTCTTACCTTCATGGGCTGCAGCTCCCATCTACCCAAGCCAAGACAATTCCATGGCACCCTCTGTCTACAGCCCATATCATACATCTCTGTTCATCCCCCAATTATAAGCCTCACTGCCCCACTTCGTCATTCCTAGGACCTCCAAAGGTGACACCCTCTCCCCTCTAGCTTGCCATGGGAATACTGAAGTCACTCCTATCACACGTAGGGAAGTGGGGCCCTGGAGGGGTAGTGCAGGCCTAGAGGATACAGTCTATGGGTCAACATGGTGTAGAAATGGTCTCCATACAACCTCAAATTTCTACAATTGGTCTTGTAAGTTATAAATATTTTGCTCATAGGTGGCCAGTCTGTACAATTCTATCATCTGTTAATTAAGTGTCGGCTAGATAGGTGTTCGTCAGTGACAGAGGATGCATATCTTTGCTGTCACCATGGCCGTCGACATCCACCTCTTCCAGGGAGAGTTTGCACCATCTACGTCCAGTAGGTCATGTGAGAGGGTCATTTTTGCTGATTCAGTGAAGCGAAATAGGCTGGTAGCGTACAACATACACCTTCCTTCCAACCAGAAGTTGTGGAGTCTAATGCATGACCATAATATGTGATAGAGATCTCAGTTAATTTGGGCGCATCTCCAGCATCTGTTGTCTGGGGAGAGTTTGGCTTGCTTGAATTAGTAGGTTAACCAGTACCTAATATGTAGTATCTTAAATTACATGCATTTCAATCTGGCTTTCCTTAATGTATGGCCATGCATGTCCAGGAGCTCCCCCCTTTCCTTGTCTTCATATGGGGCCCTAACTGGTCTTGCCAATATGCCTGTTTCCTGGTCCGGGTGGTGTCCAAGTAGAAATGGTAGATAAGAATCAGGATAAAGGTTTGTGACCACCCCATCACTCTTCTTGACTTTAATAAGTAAGTCTGGACTGGGGATTGCCACATTAATACCTAGGTCAGCACTTTCATGCCCTTAAGGCAGTATATGAGTTGCCAGTATCACCAGGCTATCAATTCGGGGAGGTTGCATTTCATACAAAGTGCCTGTAAAGTATTAACAGTCTCATCATCATATATCTCACCCACCATTTGGATGCCACACCACTCCCAGATTGACCATCTGATCGGGGGTCGTCCTATGATGATGTTGATAATGGACTACAATGAAGCCCTCATGTGGAGTCAGCCATCTACAACAAGAAATCTGTTGACTTCTTTTGATGTCGTTCACATCACCGTCAATGGTGTCAGGCAGCTTCTCAATCCCAAGGGCTTTGGTCTATAGAGAATGGCTTAGTTGGGGGGTGCCCCCACCTGTGTCCTCTCAATGTGTATCCACTCTAGCCATTCATCCCTATCCACCATGAAATATTGCAGCTGCAAGAAGTGGTGCGCCATATATAGTACAAGTGCATATTTCGCAAACGTGGTCCCCAGGCCTAGTGTCTGCATATAACCATGCAGGTTTGAGTCGTAGCTTTTTCCCTGCCCATGCATAGTTCTTTATTCATTTGGTGATTTTCCGAAGTAGACCCGTGGGTACCAGGGAGCATGCCGAACACCTGGTTAAATCAGGGAGCCGTGACCATTTTCACACACTGCAGTCGTCCCCAGAGTGAAAGCTATAAGGCAGACCACCGAAGGAAATCAGTCTTAAACAACAACTGCAGTAAATTATCTATTGCCATAATGCCCAGGCCCTTATTGACCATGATCCTCAAGTATTTCAGCTTGCCAGCTAGGCAAGGGAGCAGTTGGTGATGGGGAGAGGTTTGCTCTTTCTCCAGTTAATCGCATATCCAGAAATAGTGGAGAAGGTCTCTGTTAAGGACATAGATCACAGGACCAATGTCTGAGGCTCAGAGACAGTGACGAGAATATCATTGGTGTATAATAAGAGCTGAATCTCCGCCTCTTCTGTGGTATTTCCCCAAATTCACTCATGTTGTCGAATGGCAACTACTAGTGGTTCCAAGGCAAGGAGAAATAGATGCAGGGAGAGTGGGCAGCCCTGGAGTGTTCTCTGGTGTATGGCAAATACTCAACACATGAACCCCCCACAGATGATTTGTGCAGTGGGGTTAGAATATAGCCAACAGACCTGCCTTCGTCATCATCCTTCACCTGCAGCAGCACATGAGTAGGGGTGAGCATAATTGGCAGAATTCAAATCTATGGAATTCCCTGGAAGTACATTGCAGGAAATTCTGAGGAATTCGGCAGCAGGCAGAGTGGGCATTTGGTGCTATTTTCTCAGACCAAAAGGCACCCTCACATACAAAAATAGATGTGAGTATTCATTTTGCACTAAGTGATTACTGTAGAGTATGTAAGGCGCAGCTGGCGAATGGAATGCAGTGATTTCTAAACGTTAAAAACCACTGCATATCACTATGCAGTGCATAACCCTTGGCACCCTTCCATTCTCTGCAGTATGTAAGGGTGCCAAGGGGTGTGCACTGCAGTGATTTTTAATCCGGGTGGCAAGAGTGAGCAGTCCCTCTAGGTTAAAAACTACTGCAGACTAAACTTTAATCTGCAGTAATGTTTAAACATAGAGGGACTGCTCCTTCTTTCAGCCCTCTTAGAAGCAAATAAATTACTGCATGTTAATTCCACCGGCCGCTCTCTCCCTTGCCTCATTAAATACCTTACACAAGAATTGCATCACCAACCATTTATTCTGTTTTTATATGTCTCTTTGGAATCCATCATCGCCAGATGTTTTGCTGTATGGCTTGTCAGGGGTAGCAGCAGCTATCTTGCCCTTCATAATGTCTCCGTTCAACAGCAGCCTGCTGGCATCAGAAAGAGTCTGCAGGTGCAGCCCGTGCAGAAACTCCAACTCTTCATGAGGATCTTCAGAGACTTAGGTACTGTACAGGGTTTCCAATAAACAAGAAAACATGTATGCTATCTGTGCAGAATCTGCAGCAAATCTGCCCCTCAAGTCACAGGTCGCGGAATGGCTATTGGCTCATCCCACTGCTAGTAACATGCCCGCCTTCTGTCCTTGCTCGTAATGCTGCTGCCATAAGCGGGAGAGGGCATACTCACCTTTAGTGGTGAAAAGCGTGTTCAGGTCCATTCCTGCCATTTCGATCCAACTAAGGGCCTGAGGAGATAGGAGGGTTATGTATCATTGGGCTGAGGTCTTGATCTCTTGATCCAGTGTCCATTGTTTGTCGTCTAGTTCCCGTCCCTCATCAGGTCTCCCTGTAAGACAACCTTTCCGGTTGCCAAGTGGGTTTGAGCAGAGGATACTAACTCTTTGTTCTCAGCTACATAGCAGCGAACACCAACGATCAGCTTCTGCTTCCCCAGCAGCTGCTTACAATAGGACATGTTAAGGTGTCAGCTCTTCACCACTGGTGCAACATGCACCATGTCTAACTCAAGTAGCACCGGAGAGTGGTCAGCTATACCTTCCGCCAGTATTTTACAATCTCTCAAGGTTGACTGAGAAGGGTGTTTCATGAAGAAATAGTCAATTCGCGAACCAGAACCATACACACCGAGACATAGGAATGTTTGTGCTCCGTCGGGTGGTTGAGACATCACTGGTCAACCCATACTCTGAAATAACATCCAGAGTTATGTGCAATCTCTTGCATTCACCCTATCGTACTCTCCCATCCTTTCAATGTACGGGTCGAGGGCCAGTTTCCAGTCGTCTCACACCATCAATTTAGTACACCCGAATTTGGTGAAGAGCCGTGATATAGAAGACAAAAAGGTGGCCTTATCAGTATTCGGGGGTAGACCGAGCCTATCACCATCGTGGACCCCATAGAACTGATCTTTGCAAAGACATAACAGCCCTCTTGCCGGCCGTGTACTAGAACGATTTCTTAAATAGTATTACGAGTGAACCCCCCTCTTCTTGGGATGTTTGACCGACCTTTGTGTCTATCAAGTGCATCTACCCTGCCACTATAACTTGCGCCAATGAACCTGCCCACCCAGTCCCTCATTAATTTGTCATCTTCCAAACGTGAAAGGTGAAGTAGATCAATGTCAGGAGATTTAGTCACCATATAGGCCAGCATCTTCTCATGTTTGATTAAATTTGTGAGCTTGTTCACATTAAGTGACAATACTCGTAGATGTTTCGGTTGATGGAGGGCCATCACAGTACTACAGGGTATAATATATTTGTTCTATGGCTGAAATATCCCTTCAGCATATGTGGAGGAGAATGTCTTGAACTGGCATCTTTTCTGGATTGGGAGCCACCAACAGCAAAGTTACACTGAGTCTGCCAGGGATCTATTCTCGCAGCCTTATATGACTTCAAAGGGTTTGTCACTGCCAATGTCAGCCACCAAGAGGAGGTCATGGCTGCCTATCTTCCCATTGCCTCAGGATAGACTCCTTCCATTGCCATTCTCTTTCAGAGAAGCTCACAGTCCTCCGTGTGGGTCAGTGGACCCTCGGCTCCCAATGGGACCATGGACAGTGCTTGGCAGTGGGTGGGGAACCTGTCACATCCATGTCTCTGGTGTCCAACATCTCAAGAAAGTGTACAAGCTTGTCCAGTTCAGTGATTTCTCAGTGTTTCCCATAAATGGTGAGCAACATCATGGCAGGCTCGTGGAGGCCAAAGCGAATGTCCAGTTTCCGAAGAGGAGGTCGTAAGGCCAATAACTTTTTCCTCTTCAGCATGGTGTCCCGGGGGAAGTCTGCTACGATATATATTTCTTGAGTTTTTATATACAAACAAACAATTGTGCCATTTGTTTGCCATGATCTATTGTCGGGACTTTTGGTGGCACAGCAAGCAGGCTATCATTGGCTGCAAGAATGTACTGGAGCAGGTCACGCACACTCAAATTCTGTGGGCCCATTGAAATTCCTGGGGGGTGAGAACGTCAGGCCCGTTATGTCTGGAAGAAAAGTGGTGAGGAAACCTTCAATGTCACCCGCCTCCATCCCCTCCAGTACACCCAAGAAGCAAACATTGTTTTTCCTTGTTCAGTCTTAAACATCCACCAGTTTCCTCTTTATTAGCCATATTTCCTGACTCAGGTTTCAGGTCCTTCTCCAATGTCGCTATGTGGTACTCCAAAGCAGCAACTGTGTGCCCAGACATCTGCCGCTGTGCCTTGAATGCTCCTAGCTCAGCTCTCATCGATCAGAGCAATCTGGCAGTCAATTGATTATCCTCTCAGACTGAGTCTATGGCTGTTTTGATAGCCGCCATTTCCCTCATCAGCACCGTGAGCAAGATGTCCACCATAGTCTTACGTAGTGGAACAGGTTCTCCCACCAGGGCCCCTGAAAAGAGAAGTTGTTGTGTAGCTCTGCCCTTGGACATTCGTGGCCACCTGGCATCCATGTGTGGCCAGCTGGCGTTAAGGAGAAGACTGGCAGGGACTAGAGGAGAGAGGTTAAATGGTGCTACAGGCCCACAGGGCTGGGCAAAAAGCTATCTGCAGGTTATCCTTAACCCCAATGTCCGGAATCACTTTGCAGAGCAACATCCAATCAAAGAGGGGGTAAAGAAGCTGACCTTAACAGTACAAGACGACAGTGCTCTACTCAATCACAGTAGGTGTAGGACTTGGATGCCACTGACCAAAGGTCAGAGATACGAGGGGCAGATGAAGCGTATCTCACAGCTGATATGTCATCTCAAGTAGACAATCCCTCACCCGGAGCCAGTGCCTCATTGACAGGGCCAAAGTACAAGGATGGATCAGGATGATTGGCCCACGAAAGTCCTGTGGATACCTGGGCAGGGGTACGATGAGGTGGACAGGAAGCAGTTCGCTGATCTCCTTGGGATATTGCAATGATGGAGAAGCCCCCATCTGATAGTGTTCATTTGCTCTCACTGAATTGTTGGGGTGTTGTTGGCCTCCGGGACCAGTAATCATGCCTGTTTTGGGAGAAGGGTCCCAGGGGTGATGACAGATACTTTTAGCTCTCAGTTACATAGGCCATCTGGTGCCTGCAAAGTTTTTTGAGGATCCATGAAATCCGGTATGGGTCTCTGGGTCAAAGCTGCCTCCCAGTTATGTTGGAGAACAGGGGGCATCATCATGGCCAGTGTGCACCTTCCAGTGGCATCCCCATTATGGAGAGTCAGGCCTCTCCGGAGGCCTCTTGGCAGCCACCCAGTGGGAAGGAGCCAGCTGCACATGTAGGGCACAGGCAATCATCAGGCCTCTGAAGGGGCTTGTCCTCCTGGAGGCGGTCCCGATGTGTTGAGCCTTGAGCACTCCATAGCTGCATAGGGAGGGAGGGGGGCACCGTGGCGTCCCCTCAGCAGTCATCCATGGGTCTGCTGGCCAAGAACAGCAGGCAGCAGCTGCAACAGCCGGCTACTGGTGGCAGGCCTGTAATCATGTTTTGCATTGTCACATTAGTGAAAGCACAATATGTTCTGCAGTCCACTAGTGACATTTAACTTACAGGCCTTGGATACTTTTTGTACCCTATAAGAGGGGCTTATTGGTACATTAAATATGCCAATCAGATGTTAAACAATTTGACATACACTAGGAACTAGACAGCAGTGTCTTAGGGTACAGAATCCAAAGTCCTGTAGAAAAATCTAGCAAAAAGTAGTAGTAACCACACATAAGGGTCATTTTCCTACAATGCCTTTTTGGGCTGTGCAAATTAAAGTGGCGCAATAGAAAACTGGTGATTAAACCTCTATGAACTGGTAATCACATAACGCTAAGGAGTCATGCTGCATGCGATTCAAACAGTGGCCCATCCACACTTTAATGGCATTTTGGAAAGATTTACTTAAGAAAAAACTAGAGGAAGATTAAGAATTGGAATTAATGAGAACCCATTTACTACCTATACAAGTTTAATAAAATATTGAGCAATGACATAGGCAGGCACAATTAAAATTCCACGTTAGTGAGCTAGAATTAAAGTTACAGAGAGGAGGCAACATCTTACTTATGCTATTAGACTGAGAATGTTAATGGATCCAGGTCTGGAGTCAATAAGGCCAACTGTACTTATTGATGGACAAGGCTTTTCTTGGTTTAATCAAAGTAATGTTCCATATTCGTATCTGCATTCATTTGAGTAGTGTGGAGGTATAAAATGAGTCAGGAAAGACTGATATAAATTAATTCTCTCGAGGAAAATTAATTGTACAGTGTTGGGAAAATATGTAGTTTTGCAGAAGAGAACCAAAAGTAACATAATTCTCCAGAGCATTTGTTTGTTCAAAGACAGCAGCAGGTATTTGAAACTGTAGAAAGACAGATGTTCCCCGGCACGCAACAATATTACTACAACATTGATTTTTTAAAATTGAAACACAAGATCTATGTATTCTATTGATCGCTCAAATCACAGGATATGACAATATTTGGATATGTACCGGGGTTCTCTCAAATTTAATAATCAGTGTGACATTTAGTCAATACATACTGTACATATATTCATACAAGAAAAAGATTTTTTCAAAAGCATTTCATGTTTATACAGTTATTTTTTCAAGGTTCAGTTCTTGTTGCTGGAAGAACAGAAAAGCACAGTGAGATGGAGACATGACAGCCGACACGTGTTTCGTTACATTCGTAATTTCTTCAAGGCTTAGCTACGTAAAGGGGGCGATCCTCAAATGTTCATACAGAATCCACCAATGTCGTGTCCTCTTTATAACGAAAAAGAGTAGCCAAGAAATAAGTCCTTATATGTGCTGTTTGAAATCTGTTGATGTCTTTCTTTTTTTTTGTGTTATAATTTTATTTTTTATTGACATTTTGAGAAAATGTCATCATAAGTACAATAAAATTAATAATAACTTACAATTTGAATGATATGAATAAATATACGGAATATATGGAAAAGAAAAAGAGAAAATGCATATATGATAAATACTATGCACCAATAAATAACACTTACAACTATAAAGATAAATAGTAAGGTATACAGTTGAATAAATATGGTGTGAGAAACGTTAAATATTTAAATAATGCAAGCAACATATATAAGAGATATAAAAGTCTTAAAGAATCAATCATAGGTTAACTCAATAGATATATAAATTGAGTATATAGATTAAACATTATATATAACTACAAATATAGAAAATAGTAACATGACAAATCTCCTCAGCCCTCGAGGAGTAATTCATTTGTAAAATCGAAAATTGTAAAATATATCGAGAAAGGAGTATTGAATAGAATATAGAGAAATAGTTGATATAAGAACTAACAAAGCATATCAATAGAAGTTATATGAAGAGAAATGAGAAATGAGATGTCAATAAGATATAGTAAGAATAAAAGAATAGAAGAAAATTAGAAAAGAGAGAATAATAAAATAATAGAATAATAAAATAATAATACAACAAAACTATAAGTTAATATAATAATAGGAAAGCATGAAAACCAGGGGTGGAAGGAGGGAGGGGAGGGAGGAAGAAAGAAAGTATATTGTCAAATGTCAGATCAAGGGGTATTAGTATCCTCTTCTGGAGTGTTATCAACAATATCCATGCCACTATTCAGGTTCAGGAAAGGTGACCAAACACGAAGAAATATGTCAGTTTGATTTTGAAGATTATAAATTATTCTCTCATGTGATGCTGTTTGGAACATAGTTGTCAACCATTCTTCTTGCGAAGGAGGAGATGGAGATTTCCAATGGCGTAGAATACATATTTTTTGCTGTGGCCATTGCTTGTTGATGTCTTTCAAACGTCGTGGAAGAGCCACAGGGAGAAACTATTTCAGCAGTTCATGTGGTCTAGACTTCTCGAGCATTAAAGTGCTAGTCAGAGAGAGCTTAGGATATGGGCATGAAATCGTCACAATTCATGAGTCGATTCTCCAAATAGGTAGTCCTCCATTCCTAATCTGTGCAAGGTTTTCGTCAAAATATGTGGTATGCCTGTAAGTTGCGTGATTAAAAAAGTAGAGGTACACGCAATGTGCAACTGAAGGGCTGTGATAAGTCCTTTTATAAGTCTATTGTTTGTCAACTCTGGGTTGAAGTATGCCCCTGTAACTATTCAGATGAGTCCGCTGTCTCGTGGCACACTGGTCCAAGTGATGAGCCGGGTGCAAATGAAGCCTTCGTATTTAAAGGTACGCGGCAAGTGTGAAACTGGTCAGATAGTCTGGAAGACTCAGATAATAGGCTTTGAAAAGAGTATAAATATGAAGAAATATCATCTTATTCTACTAGATCCACCTTTTTTCTAGATAAATAATTCATACTCAAAACAATGACTGCTGATTGGAAACTTTAGGGTTAGGGGTCAAATTATTACAATGCCCTACAGCTCAAGAAAGAAAACAAGATTGATTAGGAGCTCCTGAGTGCTTATGAAACTAATCAGATCAATAGGTCTATGCTTTTAGATTTAGTAAGGTGTGCGTAGGAATCAAAAGAAATTGTATTGGAAATTGCTGTTTCTGCAGGGTCACCCTCAACTTTTGTCCTCCTCTGCCACTTTTTACTGAATTCGTTTTTGTTGGCCTTAGGACTCTGTGAACTTTACCGCTGCTAACCAGTGCTGAAGTGCATGTGTTCTCTCATCTAAACATGGTAATATTGGCTCATACACAATTGGAATATTTAGTCCCTAGTAAAGTGATGCTGTAAGTGTACAGGGCCTGTAAATTAAATGCTACTAGTGAGTCTGCAGCACTAATTGTGTCACCCACTTAAGTAGCCTTTTAATTATGCCTCAGGCCTAACATTGCACAGCCTGTGTGTGCAGTTTTAAACTGTCATTTCCCTGTGGCACAATAAAACTTTTGCCAGGTCCAAACCCTTCATTTAATACATATACGGCATCCTTATTGTAGGCCTTAGATAACCCGGAGTGTAGGGTGTAATGTATTTAAAAAGTAGGACATATACTTTTATGTTTTATATGTCCTGCTAGTGGAAAACTCTTAAAGCCTTTTTCACTACTGCAAGGCCTATATCTCCCATAGGATAACATTGGGATTACCTTACCACATTTTATAAGTATAATTTCCAAATGGGAAGATATAACTGGTTCATATTTCGTGTCTGTGGAATCTTAATTGAAAATCCTAACTTATGGTGGAGTCAGATTTTAAATTACAGTTCTGAAAATGCCACTTTTAGAAATGATGACGGCTGTAAGCCAGAAACCGGTCCCAGGATGCTTGTTTCCGGTCCAGGGAAGACATGGCTTGGCATTTCGGGCTGGACTGTTCCCATGAGGCACAGGGTCAGACTGATTTGCATATGGCCATGTCTGAACTGGGGTGGCGGAGTGAGCTAAAGAATGATGATGGATTAAACCCAGATCAGTTGACTGGGGGTGAGTGCTTGCAATGTTCAACACTCCGTCCATCATCCCCTTTGGTTTTGCTATGTTCGCCCTAAGTTGGCAGGGTATGCCCAGACGTGGGTCCCTTGCTCACTTTGCCACTGGATTCAAGATAGCCTGGCTGATGACGGCTGTAAGCCAGAAACCGGTCCCAGGATGCTTGTTTCCGGTCCAGGGAAGACATGGCTTGGCATTTCGGGCTGGACTGTTCCCATGAGGCACAGGGTCAGACTGATTTGCATATGGCCATGTCTGAACTGGGGTGGCGGAGTGAGCTAAAGAATGATGATGGATTAAACCCAGATCAGTTGACTGGGGGTGAGTGCTTGCAATGTTCAACACTCCGTCCATCATCCCCTTTGGTTTTGCTACTTTTAGAAAGTTGGCATTTTCTTGCAGAAAGTTGGCATTTTCATGCCTTAGCCATTTGGTGCGTCAGACTATCTCTGGTCACATGACTGGGTGTAGTTGGCGTGGGCTTTGTCTATTCCTCTTAGACAGGCACACTATGGAAGCTTAGGTGTGACTGAGCGGCCCATCACTGGCAGGATGGGAGGGAGGAGATAGTCCCATCCTCACTAACACTCAAATAGGCTGAGTCCAGTCTCCACACAAAGGCCTGAAAACCCCATGTAGTTAGCCTGGAGTCAGATCAGGAAAGGCAGGGTATCTGTGTACTTCAAAAGCTTGTCTCTAGAAACTTCTTCCCACTTCAAAGGCATAACTGTGTATAAAAGAAGGACCTCAGACACCACCACTTCAGTACACTTCTGGACCTGTGTATACTTTGCCAGAAAGAAGGACTGCTGTGCTTCCGAAGGACTGCCAGTCTGCTAGACTGCACTCTGCTGGACTCCTGCTTTGCTGGGCTGACCTTCTGCCTGCTGCCCTCTTGCCTAGGTGTGAAGGACTGGGCCTGCATCTCTTGAACATAGTGTGACTACATGGGGCAGTTGTCTGGCCTCCTGATCTGAAGCCTCAGGGACATAACAGGCTACCAACAACCTTGCACCTGCACCTGGACTCTGTCATCTGTGAGTCAACCCTGCCAAGTGATGCCACCCCAGTCTTGGACCCTTGGAAGTGGGCCTTAGGTGCTTGCCGGCATGACCAATGCATCTTCTCTGCTGAGCAGTGCATCCTGACGAGCAGAACTGACGCATCTCTGAGCAGAACTGATGCATCTCCGAGCCGCAGCGGTGCATCCCCAAGCAGAACTGATGCATCACTGCTGCTGCGTGGATTGGACCCATTGGAAAGACCAGGAGTTGCCCCTACAGTCCTCAAAACGGAGGCATCGCCCGACTGCACAGTGCCTCCACAGTCCAGGTGTTATGTGGTCACATTGGGCCTGGGCAAGAACACCACCAATTTTATGTACTCATGTTTAAAGTTGACATCTTTCTTGAACATTGACACTTGGCACACATTTTCTTGCATGCCTGTATGGGATAATAATCTCTGTAATAACTTTGCTTACATTTGCACTTCTTTGTAGGCATATTATCAGAGCCTTGAACATTTTGTACGAGAGCTAAAGTATTGTTCGGCGACAGATCTGTCAGGGTAACATCAATAATGGCGGCCTGAATTTGTTATATAAAAGACATCACTCCTTTGTCGAGTTAGCGGAACATTTCGCTGCCACTGTCGAGGTCACCCCAATACAGAATTCCAGCCTAGCTGAATCCTTCTTACCTCCTGAGAAGGATGGGACCCAGCTCTACACCAAGACGGGCTTCCTACTGAAACATACCTACAGGTAACAGGGCAGTTAGAGCACCCTTAGGGATTCTGGCAGATTCACCCAGCCTATGCACACGGAGCACTAAGTAGGAGCAAAACCATTACTATACTCATATGCCAGCATACAATTACTGTAACAGCATAATGGTTGATTGTTCATTTTCTTGACCATTCTTTTGATGTTGATCACTCTGTTTTGTTTCCTTCTATTGATAATTGCTTCAGATGTATTTTACACAAGAATCTTATTGCTTCAATAAATATTTTAGATGCCAATTAGAGAATTTCTTGTGTTTCTCTTTGGGCATGCATGAGTTATCAAACAAAAGGGCTTTAGATCTGTTTCCACGATTTTCTTGGGGATCTCAGGGTTGTTATGTTCTGAGGTTGCATATACCATCTATTACCTTGCTAGGTTAGGGGTACAGATGGTGCACTGTAAGCTAGCCAGGACTAAGGTCAACATATCCTGATGGTGTACGTGGACTTGGTCTCGCAAAGTTTTGACGTTTATGTTGTCCAACAAACACGCGGTTTTACTGAGAAAGTATGAACTGTACAACATGGCACCACCAAAGTTCTAGCTTGGGTACTTATTTAATGGGTCTCACAAGTAATTTTTCGTTTGTATGCCAAAAGTCCCTGCTCACCAACTAACCGGAGACATCCATGGCGCTAGGGAAAAATCCTCCTCAGCTAAGTAGGAAATCCCTATTTCTGGTTGCAGGTTGTTCAAGCTTGAACCTTTAAAAGGAACACCCCATAAAGGTAACCACTCTGAATTCCACATAATCCAAATACTTCCATGGCTAATCCAGGGCAGGTGGTTCTACCATTTAACCCCTTAAGTGCTTCTGTCGGCCAACGGCCGTCGCGAGCACTACCTCGGTAGGGCTGCGCACGTCCGTTGGCCGACGCGGCCCCGCCCGCTTAATAGAACGTTCCGCACTGGCGCGGAACGTTCGAAGCAGTTAAGCAGTTAAATGCACTTACACAAATGTTATGCGAATGGGAGGGGATGTTATCTTTGTGGTAGAGGCCTATGAAGCATACTAAACAGAGGTATTCTATTCATGGGTCATATTTCCAGCAGTAAATACCAACTCAGGGAATGTTCACGCATACACTGACGTAGCAGTACCTAACCAATAGAGAGCATATGAGGATTTAGAAATCCCACTCACTTATCAGGAACTGGTTCCTAAACGCCCTACCACATAAATTGGATAATGTCCGACTAGGGACTCTCAGCAATGTCTGAGCAACATGGCCAGTCTTAACCAGTTACACACCATATCCAGATCTAGCAAACATTAGAGACCTAGAGCTTGGAGTACTATACAGAGATCTAGTTTCACTCTATATATGTATATTACAATTACTTATAAGAACCATAAAGGCTATCCAACAAAGTGCTGCTCAAGCTGCAGAACCAAAATTGTCTACGTCTGGAATTAGTCCAGCAACCATTAACACAATAATGGGTAAAGACTCCTTCAGGCGGGATGAAATTCCATTCTGGATTGCACAAACAACTAATCAGCTTGGAGCACTGCTTCCCCATACAAGACCCAAGAAAAACAAAGAATTCTCAATTAATGCCTGTGAATGGGGATGGCTCCCCCAGTGGAAGCCTGCATCACTTGGGGCACAGTCTTTGATACAGTCTATACCAGAATGAATGGTACTCCGTGATTAGCTGCTTTGCCTGAGGTGCTTAAACAGATTCAAAATGAGTACGGGCAGCCCCTGCCTTGGATTTGGGGATGAAATTTATGGGCAATTTTGCCACAGTATCCTCAATCATACTAAGTCAAATAAAATGGGATGCAACAGCTTTGGCTATACATCAGTGACTCACGCAGGTTGCTCCAGTAGATCAGGAGTAGGAACTGCTTAACATTTTTGCAGAAACCTATGCATCAATAGGTAGTGATAATTTGGGAGTTAAGCCTAATAATCTACAAATTAAGGTTCATTTTGAAAAGGATAACTCAAAGCAGGCACCTGAGTTTTCTAAAAAACAGTGGGATAGTAAGAAAAGTCTAAAACACGAAGTGGAACTCCTCAACAGGAATCCACTAAGAAGCGCTGTAATTTGCATAACTGTGATTTAATTAAAGAGCCTGATAGATATCAGGATACTGATACACATCCTTTTTGTTCCTTTCAGGAATCATTCAAACAATGCTCGGAGAGGGGTGGTGTGATCAGAGCAGAGATCAGAGGAGTATGTGAGAATGAAGAAGGACTCACATTGCTCTTCTGACTTAATAATAAAAAAGGAAGACAAACCTACACTGTCAAAGCCCCAATTTAAAAAGAAGAAAGTGGCTGGAATTAAAGCCAAACATGTCACAGATATTGAGGACTCTGCTACTGAATGGGGAGTGGGCTCTGACCACACTGGACAGTGCAGCAGAACTCAAAATGGTTCGCCTGAATCTTATGGAGTGTTTGGTGGCTGTAGCAATGAGGTGGAAACACCGGACCAGAGACTGAGTGTTTCCAGTCAAGTATATGAATTGCAACTCCAGATGGAGGGGGATATACCACGTATTATCAATGCTCTCTTTTGGGAGAAATTGTCATTTGGCTACGAAAGTCTCTTGGCTCAAAAAGATTGGCCACCTGAGTTTGTTAAGGACTGTCCTTTAAGCCACAAATGTAAATCACTGGTAAGCTCTTTTTTTGATATTATGCGCTCACAAAAGGTTCTTCCGTACCTCTCAGTCACGGCAAGAAAAATGGTTGTCTAGGCACTGATAACCTTGAAATTTGACAATGGTAATGCTCTCTACCATTGTCTTCTCGAATATGTGCTGTGCAGTCCACAGGTGGTCCATAACGCGGCAGCATGCTTTCTTTTGAATCTGTCAGTTAGAATGCATATGTCCCCACACCTACATGCCTTCCACTGGCTCCCTATGAGGAAAATAATTATGTTGAAGTCACTAGTGCTGGTCCACGGGGCACTTTACCAGATCGGTGAGGTCTACCTCAGAACAAAATTCAGCTTCTATGCCCATTTAAGAAACCTGCGGTCTACTAACAGGCTGCTTGCTGAGACTCCCAGAATTCACCGTTCCAGAGCTGGAGGACAGTCACTTGCCTACTTAGGACCAGCGGCATCAAATAGGCTCAGTTTTGAGCTCTGAACGCTAGACAACATCGCAGTGTTCAAAAAAAGATTGAAAACCTAGCTGCTCATGCAGGAATACACAATAAGATTTTTCGTACATTCTGAAATTGCGCTGTGAACCGAGACACTCCTTGGAGTAGCTGTGCACTTTACAAGTTTTCTGCCCTTGTTTCTGAATCAGTAAAACGCACATATGCCAAGGAATGAGCCATAGCACAAGCTCTGGGGTTATACCATAATCACATGGGTTGGGATGGAGGATCTCCTTACCACATAGTACCTGTGAGGTTCAGCCCACAACCACAAAGACAATACCCCATTACAAATGAGTCAAAAAACAAGGTATAGAGATACTCATACAACTTAAATATCAGGGTGTAATAGAAAATTGCACCTCACCAATGAATAAGCCCTTGTTTCCAGTAATGATACCAGACCATCCATATTGTCTAGTCTTAGATTACAGACACTTGAACACTACTCCATGCACATTTGCTGTACAAAACTCACATAGCAAGGCACTAATGAACAATATAGTGCACAAAAAACATAAAACCACATTAGACATTTCAAGTGGGGTTTTCTGCCAAAACATAGCACCTGAAAACAGGTACTTGACTGCATTTAGCACTATAGCCTCTCAAAAGCAATTAGTCGATTGCCCCAAGGGTATAAATTTGACAACCAAGCACTGTCCTATGTTGATGACATATACATAACTCATGATGACTTAATAACACACTTAACCAGAGTACATAGCATAATTTTAGGTTTTGCTCACATAGGCTACAAATTTAAATTAAAAAATCTAAGATTGCCTATCTCAGTGTGCTGTTCTTGGGATATGAGTTGGCAAGTGAAGGTAAAGTCTTGCAACACATTTCTTAGAGAAGTGTGCACTTTTACAACCTCCAAACACATTGAAAAAAGTCCAATCAGTATTGGGTTTTCTGAATTTCGGCAGAAATTACATCCCAGATTATTTACAATGGGTAAAACTGTTTTATGACTTAATACATCCAGGGGCATATTCACAAGAACGTGTGATAACCACCGCAAGTGTAGCTTAACGCAACTCTGCACTTCGCAGTCCATCGCGGGAAAATAACACCGTGTTAACGTGGTATTCCCAACACGGTGGTACCATGCGATAGACGCACGAGAACGCGACAAATGAATGCGTTAAAAGCAACGCGACGCCGCAAAAATGCGAAACCCCAACGCGAAAATAGTAGCGATGACGCCAATCGCGATCCAAAAATCTGCGTAAACCAGCCACAGGCCTGCAATTACCACGCGTCATGCGGGAAAATGCACAAAAAAACAGAAAAAAAACCACAAACAAAAGACAAACAACAGCGAAGCACAATTGAGGCACCCGGAGCAAACACAGAGGACAACCAGAACCCCACAAGCCCCACGGAGGACCAGCCTGGGACCTCTGGGTTCAGGGAAGGGCAAGGACAAGAAGAGTCAGAAGAAGCGGTTCAGTCCGCAGGAAAACAGGATCCTGATCATGGAGGTGATAGAACACCATCAACTACTGTTCGTCACCTCCACTGTGTCACTGGCAACTAAGAATGGAATATGGCAGTTCATCGTGGACAAGGTGAATGCAGTCGGAGTGCTGAAGAGGACAATGGACGAGGTCAAGAGGCGCTGGAATGATGTGAAGCGCAAAACCAAGCTGAAACTCGCAAACAACCTGAAGGCAGCAATGCAGACTGGAGGTGGGAGCCCAGCGACACAGGAGGAGCTGGACGAGATGGAGGAAATGGTCTCCACAGTCATCAGTGGGGAGACGGTGGCAGGAGTGGGGGACCGGACACTGCTCAACATGACCGGACACAACAGCAACAGGGTGAGTAACCACCAGGGACTGGGGGGACGGGGGAGATGGGCTCAATGGCACACATGCACAATTAAGCAGACCACATCTGCGGACAAACCATGCTCCAGACCCACAACTCCCATCAAGAGACCAATGCACACAGGTATTCAACACCTCAGCACTGCATAAGCACAGAACCCAGAGGCACACCGCATGTAAGGGATAAGGGCAGCGAAATCAGAGCTGCAGGGGCGAATCACCCAAAATGCGGCACACACACATTACATGCAGAGCACATCAACATTGACAACGACGTGGTACAAACCGCAACACGTCCACAACAGAACAGAGGACACAACTGGTGTCGCATGTGCGTAGTAACTGGACAATCATATTTGGCATTGCAGGGAAATGTGAGTTGACAATGTACAAGTACAAACACACATCCGTGATGTAGTCGGAATGGCCACTGTCCCCCATCAAATAGGCAGCACCCCCCAAACAGTCACAATGTACACTGTCATGCAGTCTGTATGTGAACCCATACAATGCGGCAACATACATGTGAACACGTTGTTAAACTGCATCTCCCCTCCACATTGCAGGGGGAAAACCAACACCTCCTGCAGAGCAGTCCGAACCTCTCTTCTCTGATGACGAAGAGGACCACCAAACCTTCGACTCCGATGCCCTCCAACAGCTCATGGATAGCCTCCGCAGCCCACTTCCAGGAGCAGGGCAGCCCAGCTGCCACGAGGAGAACCCACCCCATGCACAGTACACACAGCAGGCAGCACCCACCACCACGGCCGCCTCCCAGGACCCCCACGATGAACACATGGCCTTCCAACGCCGTGTGTTGGGGTGCAGGAGAAGCTGGCTGAACAGGTGCAGGTGGGGTTTGACTGCATGGAAGCCAGACTAGACGCCATACGTGGGTGTCTAAGTCCCATCAGGGACCACTCACAGTCCCTAACGGACACCCACAGTCCGCTCCATGCTCTCCAACGAACCATGGCTGACATCGCTAGAGTCCTGACTCTGCGACAGGAACAACTGTCTAGTCCGAGTGCCTCCAGCGATCTCGCTCGGGAGTTGGGACACATGCGGAGGATCATGGAGAACATGGAGCGGATGCAGGCGGAAATAGCGGCTGCCACGGCTGCACACCAGCGAGATCTAGCTGGGTCCCTCCATGCCATAGGGAACACCCTCATGGCATTCCTGCCACAAGGCCTGGCGCTGATGCATGCTGCTGCTACCACCCCATCCACATCTCCGGCCCCTGATGTGTCAGTGCCACCCAGTGCGGCAGACATAATACCACCACCCACATGTGAGGGACAGGCAACAGCAGCGGACGAGGATGCGGATGAATCTGATTTCGTGGTCAGAAGGACGCAGTAGCATGCATCTCCGCCATGTGGCCTGTTTCTGCTTGGTGCTGCCCTCTGTATCATCAACTTCCACTTTCCACCTTTCACTGTCCACCTCGGACCTCAACATGGACTGCCATAATCTGTTTGGTCCCAATGACACAGCTATCAGACTGTGGACTGAACTCCTCCTCTCCTGCTGTACCGGTCACTCCCTGAAGGACTCTGGCTGGCCCTACACGGCCCGACAATGTGGAGTGGGGTTGGCATGGCCCTGTACTGTTCCAGCTGCAACACTCCCTTGAATGTGCAATAAACATTCATATTCACACTGGTGTGTCATGTCTATGATCTTTCAAGTGTGGAAGTATGGATGAATGTAGGGTCAGTGATTCCCCCTTACGTCCATGTTGCACATGTTGTGGGACTTCTGTCACAGGGTGGCACATTTCCGTTACGGGCCGGGGGTTGCCGACACTACAACAGAGACACATCCATTAGTCACTTCCTTGTCCAGCCCAGGACGGAACCGCATCCAGAGTCCCGGGGTCATTGTTCACACCCAAACGCTGGACTGGCATACGCCAGGGCAGCCCACTCCGCTTAAGCACACAGGGGGGGACGACAACGCTACATGTCCCAGGTCTTCAGTGCAGGGATCTGCAGCTCACAGGTCTAGTTGTCAGCATGCCACAGCCACTCCCTCATGGCTGGTGTACACCCACACCACACCCATCCAGCACAGGCATCACAGTACATGTGACACTGCCAATAAATAGGGCCTGGCGCACGTGCTGGACGCCATTTCAACTCTACAACTGGGTGTCTCCGTGTTGTTCCCATCTACGCATGAGGGCCTAGGGCCCTGCCACCTCACATTGCCCAGTGCCGGGGGTGACATGATGGCGTCCACACCACGGGACTCAATCATTAAGGGTCCATGGCTAGCGGGGCACAGACTTGGTAGCACCGGATACACTGTGGCAGGCACAGGCACCCCGCCACTGGACGGTGTCTGGCGGTGCAGTGAGATAGGGGCACCTGAAATGCTGAGCGGGTGTGCAGCCTGCGATGATGCACCATCCTGACGGTCCGGACTGGCATGGGTTTGTGTGAGACCTGCTGGCCCCCAGTGTGGGCCTGGGCAAGGGCAGGGCGGGCCTCCCGCCACATGGCGTTGCGGTTCACAGAGTTAGTGGCACCTCAAGCGCTGAGCGGGTGTGCAGCCTGCGATGATGCGGTGTCCACAGATGTGGTCTCAGCCATTGCGAAATCAAGACCCAGCAACATGTGTGTGACCTGGTGGCCCGCGGTGCGGGGCTGCATGATGTGGAGCGTGCCATGGTTGCGGGCCCCGGGTTTGGAGATCCCTCCAGAACGTGGTGGGCCCTCTTGGAGACATGCCAATGGCGGAAGGTGAGCAGTGAGGCCTGGTTGCGCAGGGGCGGGCATTCAGCGCTGGACGTCGGGAGGGGCTGGGGTGCAGCTGCCTGTGTGCCCAGGGGCGGGCAAGCAATGGTGGCGTGTGCAACTGTATGGACTCTGACATCCATGTCTCTGGAAACTGTTTCAGATGAGGGACCTGGGGGACTGCTGTGAATCCCGGCACGTGGTTGGAGACACACCGGTGGCAGCAGGTGAGCAGTGGGGCATAGGTCCGCAGTGTCGGCACTCTCTCTCCCTCTCTCTCCCTCTCTCTCTCCCTCTCTCTCTCCCTCTTCCTCTCTCTCTCCCTCTCTCCCTCTCTCTCCTTCTCTCTCTCCCTCTCTCCCTCTCTCTTTCACTCTCTCTCAATGATTTGATGGGCGCATGGCACTCCTTCTTATACAGATTTCTGTTTTGCAGGCTGTGACCCGCCA
The DNA here is from genome assembly GCA_963921515.1 of Calotriton arnoldi. Lineage (NCBI taxonomy): Eukaryota > Metazoa > Chordata > Amphibia > Caudata > Salamandridae > Calotriton > Calotriton arnoldi. The sequence continues at coordinate 239,169 of CAWUFW010012543.1, read as the reverse complement.
TGCCTCTTCTGATTTTCAGTTTTTGTTATGTTCTGTAATAAATGTGTTATTTGGATATTATGATATGGATGTATGATTTCCCTCTTTTCCGAACATGTATGTTGGGTGTTGTGCTTGTGCGACTTCAGGCAATTTGTTTGGTTCATGGTTTCGTGGAGTTGATGTGCGATATCTTTGTCCTGGGGCGGGATTGTGGGGGGTGCCCGGGGTAAGGCCCCAGGGGGGGTTGTGGTGGGGGTGGTCAGGGTGGTGGTGTCCTGAGGGTGGTGGCAGTGGGTGTTGTTGGGCTATTGGGGCTCCGGGCTGCATGATGGATTGCTCCAGGGCATCTGTTGCTCTTCATGTGTGGCTATGGGCTGTGCTCCCTTGTCTGGTGCAGGTTGACGTCCGACTTTACACCAGGTTAGAGCAGGAGTTAAATTCCTGCTGCTAACGTGCCTTATCGCATATTTTGTGGTCTTATCGCAGATCATGCTGGTTGTTGAGAATGTTGTGGAGTGGTGTTGTTGCAGCTTTTTGCACGGGAACGCCTACTCTGCATCGCATTAGCGTTAGTTGCCAGGGTCATCTGTGGCGATGTTTTCTGTGGCGACTGCTTTCGCAGGTAAACTGGTGTTATGGGCTGTTAGCAACAGCTTGGGAATGGGGCGATAGTTTTATCACGGATTTGACTGCGGTAAAGTGCCGAAAACTCGGCGATGTGTCCTTGAGAATATGCCCCCCAGACTTTTCAAGCTCATATTGGGCAGCTGAACACACACAGATTTTATGTTCAGCACAAGTTGACATGTTAGCTTCAAATCACTTATACACATTTGTCAACGCCACTAATTTGATGATCCACATAATTGAGGGTACATCAGAATACACATATGTCACATTCAATGAAGGAGACTGTACCAACTGCATGTAAATCACATTTATATACATATTCAGAATTGGGTTTTGCACCGACAGAAAAGATCCTGACGTTAGCATAGACAGCTGTAGTGAAAGAAACATCATTGGCTCAGGGAAAACAAATAATTGTTGTGACTCCCATTCAAGCCTTAGAGGCTGTTACAAAGGCCAGCATTCTCAACGCAAAACCTTTGAATCCAAGACGGATACAATGGACCAACTTACTAACAGCAACAGAAGTAGATTATGTCTTTGACTCTACATTACAAACACAAGCATAACTTCAATCCGTAAATGAATTTCCTCCGTCCAATGAAATAATGCCTCTAGATCAATATGATTTTATAATCTACAGTGATTGTTCTGCCCAGACTACAGTAGGGACAATACACCAATAGACTTCTGCTTGTGCAGCGGTAAATGGTAAAATGAGGGGTGGAGAATATCAACCACATAAAACATACATGCAGTCACTTGCTGATTGCACTGCACAGCTGGATGACTAAAAGCTCTAATTCTGGCACTTAAGAATACAGATCCTGAGTTCCCCACACTTATTGTGTGCAGTTTGTAATATTGTGTCCAATCTTACATAGAGTATTTCCACTACTGGAGCCAGAATGGATTCAGAGACTCTAAAAGGTACATGATCAAGTATAATATGCATCAGGGATAAGTGGCTAAATGTAAATCAAGTTTGCCATGGGCTCATGTCATAAACACACTGAGCCACCAATGTGCAGGAATACAAGTTGTACGGAATTCAATGGCTGATGAAGCTACAAAAGCAATAGTGCAAGCTGCTGCACTTGCTGCGATAACTTGTTCCATTATGAGAATAATGAAGACATCATGACGGCTGTCAATGCTGAGCGCATTAGCATCCTCTTACCCAAAGGTTTTCGCTAAAATACACCTACCAGTTAAGTGTGCAAGACATTCCATTTGCTGATATTACTGGAATGGGGCATAGAGTAATACCCAATTCAGATCGAAGGTTAGGACTGATCCTAGCGGCACATGAGGGTCTAGAATCTGCTCACGGAGGGGTGGCGGCTACAATTTCATTACTGCAGCAAAGCTACTGGTGGCTAGGTCTTTATTAACAGATTAAAGACTATGTCCTTAAATGTGACATTTATAGGCAGATAAAAGTTCCCACCACAGCTCATCCACCACAGACGCTTCTTTCGATCTCAAACAAGCCCCTGGCTTTTGTCTAATTGTACCATGCAGACCTTTACACTTAGATGGGTATTACAAATACATCATGTTAGCAGTGGATTACTGCTCTCGATTCCTCTGGGTATGGCTACAGTGATTGGCTGACACTCAAACTGTAATAATGGACTTGCAAGTCTTTATCAGCACACATGCAGTAGCCGCATTCCATTTGGACCAGGGTCCAGCTTTGGACTCTAGGGCTTACAGAGACACTATGTGAACATTGGGTGGGACTGTGCATTATTCCTCATCATACCATCCTGAAGGAAACGTGGTCGTGGAGAGGAAAACCTGTGACTTAAAGCAGATTTTAAAAGCTAGTATTAGGTTCAGGTTGCAGTTGGGTCAACCACCTGAATTGGGGTACTGAGAGTCTTAAACAATATGCCTAGAAGATCCTTGGGTAGTCGGACTCACTGTGACGTCCTGTTTGGGGTTAAAATGTGGGTTCCAGACCTTGACAGTCTCTGTTGCAGAGTGGCAGCGGAAACACCTTTTGATATCAGTGAACGTTTGCATGTTTTACAGGACCTGAACGACTTCAGAGACACTCAGAGCATCGTCCAACAGAAACGTTCCACCACTGGTCAAATGAAGGAAGCACTGGCAACTTATTGTTGGATTCCAAAGACCAGCGATCTAGTATGTGAGGAAATAATCGACAAGTAAGAATTCAGTCCATCTTACAGAGCACCTGTACCTGTCCTGCATGTTGAAGGTATCAGAACTGTACTTTTACCACCCCTTTATGGTGGCAAACACAAGAGATTTCTTCAAACCACATAATGTGGCTCGTTCTACATAGTAGGCCTAGAGGGCTCCTGGGTAATTACCTGCCTCATCTCACTACCTTACAAGCAGTCCCATTACAAGCTCTAACAAACAATGATGTTTCTTGCCTCGGGCTGGGGTCACTAACACTGAAGTATCACTACTTCCAGTTACAACTGCAAATACCATACAATTGTCATGTATGACCACACATAGTTCAACTCTACAAGCAAACAATGATGGTGTCTACTACATTCCACCATTAGAGTAATCTACCAGTTCTACACAGCTTTACAAGCCTCCCACATTTGTACAAATGGCATCCGGCTATTTTGTCAGCTTTGATGACTTCTCTTCAGATTCGTCAGACCCACCTCCAAAGAGAGGACCACGTAAACTTTTCATTTGGCTCAAAAAGTCATACCTTATCCCTCCGTGGATATACATTTAGATTACAATTTTGTTACTTTTCCTCTTCTTTTGGATTGGTTTTGTGACTGTCTTTTTCTTGCTTCTGAAAAGGCACTATCTCCCAGAACGCTGTGCTGTTTAACTGGTAAATGAGGTTTGGAAACCCTGTTCTTCATCACACAAAGTGCGAAGAGACCTTTCCCTGGTGAGAATTTCAGCTGTTCCGGTTCCTGATGATTGGTACATTCACACTGTACATGAAATGCTTGCTGATTTAGAGCATTATACTGTATTTAATAGTGAAGAAATGTATGATGGTACATCTAATTATGATGAAATATTATGTTTTCACCATTACTGTCACCATTATTTTCAGGAAGCAAGTACACCACTTGCAGTACTGAGGGAAAGACTGCCCAACACCACCACAGGGTAGCTCAAAGACATTGAAAAGGCACAGAAGTTTGCATATTTTTCTGGCCACAATCCACTAGACTCAGAGACCTATTATTATAAACGTACCCCTTCACTGGTGAATAAAAATATGCTAACTAAAACCAAATTCATTTATTTTGCATCTTTCATTTCCCAGTTGTTGACACAAGGGTATGCCTTTTGGAGACTATATTGATTTGAAATCTATATGGGGTACTAGAGATTGGCAAGTTCAGGGGAACAAGGCTTTATTTAGAGAATGGCTTATACCAAAACAACTAATTTTCCTGAATAAAACTGCAGCAAACATCCTGTATCTGCTTGGCCAATATAAAGGATCTAAATACACCAAAAATTCCCACTTTTACATGCTTTGAAAATTGGCAGAAATTCACAAATTACATAGAGGACACATTTAACAGCATGCTTAGAAATGGGCCATACAATTCTTCACATTCCAGTCTAGAGGGATGGTTTGTGTGGCTGTTAATTAATGGATGTTAGGCACATTTTCTCGACAACATGATAGGGTTCAGGATCAGTAGGCCAGACCCACGTTATGAGCAGACAGAACACTCAGGAGTGGTAACAACATACAGCTTTGGAAAGTTTTGCCTAGAGTGGTTAAAACATTCAACGTTGACTGAGGTGAAACAACACTTATCTATTCTTTCTGATGACGTGGTTCTACAGAATATTTTGCCTGGTCCTCAAAAGCAACATCAAAAGCATCTTCTGTTTACAATATAAAATGAAGTGTGGAAAGTTTTATAGCAGGAAGCCATTGAGAGAATACGTGAAATTGACAAAGCAAATTTAGAGAAGGCTTTAGCAGTGGTTGACAATGGTTTGACTACATTATCCAATAGGATATATTCTCTGGGTAACATTGTGTCGTCTGTTATTGATATCATACAGAGTGACATGTCCTTTTGGCAACATGGGCAATCACAACTTAGGTCTCTCATGCTACTAAATTGGACTCTACAGACTTTACACACTGGTAACGTTCCATGGGAGCACTTAAATGTCACTCGTTTGTCTTTACCATACAACTTAACAAAAGAACAGACCACCATGGCCAGAAAAGACACAACATACATTATGTTACAGATAGAAAAGTTAGAAAAATTGACATTTACTATTGCAGAGGTACCATCAGCCGATTGGATGATGCACAGCTTTATTTCTCTGCCAATTTAAAATTTTCACTTTAAATACTGCTTGCAGCACCATCCAATAGGCAGATATAAAGCGCTAAGAGAGGGGTCTGTACATGAGGCATGGATCCTACTTTCCACTTATCGCTGTATGAATGGTGCGACTGAGGCTGATACAGACTGCAAGAGCACTTTATGCCATTCACTAGTTTGCAGGGAGGTTACACTCCATGGTGCATGCAATGTGTCCAAGGTGAACTTGTCACGTTATCTGAAAGGTTCCCCAGATGCTGTAATTCATCCAGCATTCAAGTTGCTTTCAAAAGGGAGCTATTTGATGTTGAATGATCAATGTTGCTGTGGGATGAAACAAGGAATACCATATCTGGTGACGGTTTCTGCAGTCTTGACCTGTTGCACGCAAGTGCTTTTTCTACATGCCCTTACAGCTAGGGATGCGACAATTTGGCCTTCGATTAAAAATTCGAATGTGAACTTTGATGTTTTGAGCAGACTGAAAGCCTTATTGTTTCAGAAGGAATTGACCTTAACATCTGCATGAGAGATGCTTGATATTCAAGTTGCAAGGTCTTCCTCTGAAATACATTCACTACTTCGTGCCAATCTCCCACACCATTTTGGGGAGCTGTGGTACAGCATTTTTCACATCTCAAATAACTTGTGGGTAGTGCACCTTTTTTAAATGGTTGCCTCTGGGTTGGTTAGTACCTTCCAGAATGTCTTTGGAGTTATTTCATCTTTTATACACTCTGTGCTTGGAAGCATTTTTGGAGGCTTACCACTTGTCGTGTTCCTGGGTGTCGGTCGTCAGGACACTGGTTTTATTTTATTTGCTCTGCTATGGATGTTCAGTCACGGGGCCAATTGGGGATGGCACTACCACATGTGCTACATTATCCTGAGAGAATGATCCAGTCTTTTGGTGCACTGAATAAAAACTGGTTCTTGTATTTCGGCCTGTCTGACTGGCCTGTCTGGCTACAGTGCTTGCAGCCTGGTATTCTGCTGTCAGCTGTGGACTTTTGAGTGTGCCCTGGATATATGCTTGGGATTAAAACTGGACCAACCTATGGACATAGAACTGCTTGTGGGTCCCTTAAACCTCACTTGCACAGATGCCCTGCTTGATTGCCATTGCTACAAAATGCATATTATGGGCCTTCTTGGAATGCTCCGACTCCTGGTGTTTTGGATCCTGGCTCGTCCTCTGCGGATGCACTTCTGGCTGTCACACATTCAGCAGCTGCTGAGGGGTTGGATTTGAACATGTTTGTTAATTTTGAACTGGTGAGAGGGTTACCAATGAAAACATCATCTACTGTAGCTGGGAACAGCAATGTTTTGTTTACTCCTCAGAACATAATACTGGTTGCCATGTGAGCAAATACTTGACAGTGTGGAGACGAAACACGGATTCAGGTGTTGTGGTTGGGAAACATATTGACCCCAGCCCAAATGGATGACTATCTTGTCACAAGATAATGAGATGGCAAGATTCCGAATGGATTTCTAGCGAAACCATTTATAACGGCACACAAATAGAAATAAGCCCTGATGAAGTTCAGCTTTGCCTAAACAAAACATGTAACCTTTGGCTGTTTTTATAAAAGAACATCTATATTTTCAATAAAGGAGAAAATCAATATATATACACCACCTTTGGCTCAGTGACGTGGACATCAGAGGTACTTCATTGTTCCAGAAGCTTCTGCCTCTGCATTGCAGGGGTTGAGGCGGTCAGCAGCACCTTCTATCATTGAAATTGTGGCTGCTGTGGGCAGGCCAATCTGCGCTTCACATTGCGGTCTCATTAGATATACTCACTCTTTATGCTCGTTTTTCACTGTGCAGGAGAGGGCAGGACCACAGGCCTCAGAGACACTTGCTGCAGCCGCCACTCACACCACTGCTTCCGCACCCAGAGGGACGTACTTCTTCTGCCTGGGGCTCCCGCTTCGCGGACGCTCGTTCTTCACCACACAGGAGGGGGCAGGACTACAGGCCCTAGAGACACTCATGGCAGCTGCCGCTTGCACCACTGCTTCCGCACCCCGAGGCACGTACTTTTTATGCCTGCGGCTCCCGCTTCACGGGATGCTCTTTTTTCCCATGCAGGAGGGGGCAGGACCACAGGCCCCAGAGATACTCGCAGCAGCTGCCGCTCACGCCACTGCTTCCGTGCCCGGAGGCGCGTGCTTCTTCTGTCTGGGGCTCCCGCTTCACGGGATGCACCTGGGCGCGTGCCTGGGTGAAGATCAGGCCAAGAGCGGGCCCGTCTGTGCCCGTCAGTGGCCAACTGAGACAGGGCTGGGCTCCCCCTCGTGGCTCTTGTTTCCAGCTTCTCTTACCACCAGTGTAAGTAAGCGCTCTCAAAGTTTTACCATACGCAAACTGGTTAATATTCTATAACTTGCTACAATATGGTTAAAAGGAAGCTAATGGGGGGAAAAGGAAGGTGCTCCAGTAAACTCTTAAGGCGGAACTCTTCACTTCTTTTTGATACGGGCTGCAAAGGCTATAGACAAGGAAATTTCTCAGGTTGAGCAACGTCTATCACTGGACACAGGGGCACATATCGACATATGCATAGATCTTAACCCGTGCACTAGTTCTGGGGACATGGTTCAAGGTAATTTACCTGGGAAATGGCATTCGAACCCTCACCACCTACTACCCATACTCATATTAATCTTCTTACATCACTCAACCCAACCATCTGCAATTGCTATTGGGCCCATTTCCAAAAGGAAGAAGGACAAGATCCAATAAGAAAACTTTGGACATACATTACCAGGGGGAAGGAACCGCAAACCTCCTATTGTCCACTAATAATGCCAAGGCTGTGACCACGGCCTCTGATCCCAAAACACAGACAAATCTCGACTTGGATAATATGATGACTAGATTTGAGCGTGTATTGTCCAATAGGCTTGCTCCAATTTCAGATTGATTCAGTAAAATTGAGGCCGCTGTGTTAACCCTACAACAATCTATCACCAACATCGGAATGGGAGTTGACCTCAAGAAGCCCACAGACTTGAAAACAAATAATTCCAGGGATGTACGGGGGGAAGTTGGCCCAAACACTATTAAAACCAAATATCATGGCACCGCTGCACATCCTTCCCAACCAACCACTGTTAGTAATAGTGACTTTGATCCTGTGGCGGGCTCTGCCCAAATTGGAGGACTGATGCCTAGTGCGCTACCCTCAGTCAGAGGGTGCAACCGGAGTGAACCAAGGCATAGGGCCAGGGCCAAGGAGACCTGCTCCACACAAAGCGAGGCAGCCATACTGAATAAAGGACATTCAAACCCATTAACCTATAGGACATCAACAATTCCAAGCCAATCAATCTTGGACCTCCCCCCAGAGTGTTGCCCATATGTGGCAATACTGACAAACATCCCCTGCCTCACTGACAATAGTAACGAGTCAAATATTCAACTGAAAAAACAAAGTCTGTTATTGGTTATCTTGCAACACTGATTTTACAACTTCCGGTTACCATTATATCTTATTTGTAAGAAGAGTGGGATGGGTCTGTCCTTTCCAAAAACTCTATCATGGTGATTGTGTGGTTATAAATTGCAGACTTCCAGCTCTTGTGGAAAAACTGATTAAATCGGGGGGAAAAAAAAGATGGCAGGGCCCTGAAAAGGGGATTGGCATTATACCCTGGGGTTATTTCTACAGACCCCTTACACATGTTTGAGCTATTCCACCGGTCAATAACCACTCAATCCAGAGCCCTCAGCTGGGCAGAGACCATTGTAGCCTAATAACCTATAACAGGTTTCAAGCACTTGCTGAATTGGACAACCCAGATTGACTTGATACGAGCAATGCAGAAATTAAGAAGACGCCTGATCCAGAATAAGTAAGGCGCTCTCAGAGAGTCAGTCCATACTGTAATAACATGGCCCCTAATTGACAGCATAGTCCAATATCCCCGCCAGCCCATTATGGGGTGGACAAAAACATAGGAGAACTAAGGCACTGGCAGGTCATTACACACAGGAAAGCCTAAGTGACGAGCAACAAATTAAGGTTCTTTCCTGGAATGTTGCTGGGCTAAGGTCCAAACTAGTGGGCCCATCATGGGGTAAGCTAGTAGATGAATGCCACGTTTGCCTGTTTCAGGAACCTGGGCATTAGAGCCTGCCCACAGGGTGGGGTTTACCACTTATAGTGTGTCAGCCAGACAGTATCCAGCAGGTTGACCTGCTGATGGCTTAATGATTGGGATTAGGAAAAATATGGTTTGCAAAATAAGCAGGCTTGAATTTGACTCATTTTATCTACTGGGCCTAGATTTAGCTTTAAAAGGGAAGTTTAATATAAGAATAATTAACATCTATAACCGTTTTAGCTCCCAGTACAAGATCTCAAATACAATCTCAATATTATATAATTACCTTGAGAGCTCCAGAAGGGAACACTATCTTTTAGTGCCTGTGGATTTCAACATCTCTTTAGAACCCATAGATTATGTGCAGGAGATCGTTTATGAGGAATATTTGGCAAGAAGCATTAAAATTGCAGATACCCCCCATCAAAAGATGCACTAGTGTGAGCCAACAAATGCTTTCATTCACACTTTCTCTTGGGGTCATGCTTGTAACAGGACGATGACCTCTGACCTGATGCATCCTACACCTATAAAAGGGCGACTGCACAAAGCAGGATTGATTACATAATGATTGACCTAGACTTATGGCCCGATGTGCACGATGTGATCATCATTGATAGACAGGATAGTGACCATAAAGCCCTTGTCCTGGAGCTAACTGGAATCCCCATTCTGAACTCCATCAGTCCTGTCTTGGCACACGTGGTTACCACAAACAACAATAGGAGGGTCAAATGGCCCAATGTAGTCTCAGATGAAAAGACGTTAGCTGACATTTACACAGATGTAGCTCAAACCCTCATTGCCATGGAAGATTCTCTCCCTAACACCCCTAGGATATTGGCAACCTTCTCTACCTATTAACAAGCATAAAAAGCCACTTTTGCAGACAGCGTAAATCTAATATCTGCAGGTGGGGTATTGCGGCTTGGTACAACGAGTCCTGTAGGCAAGCCAAAAAAGATCTAATCTCTGCCTTTGATGGAAAGAATTAGTGGAGAGATTACAGTGAGAAGGAAAGCCTATAACAAGATACAGGCAGTTGCAAAGAAAAATTGGGAGGAGAAATGGTGTACCCTTGTAGACGCAGCTAGACTTAAGGATTGCCAGTTATTTTGGCACCTACTTACTAAAGGGGTAGTAAATCAGGTCACAGAGGAGAACTTTTTTATCCAGCTACAGGTCTGGGCAGAACACTTCTGGAAACTATATACTGGGGATGATAGGGCACACAATATAACCAACACTAGAGATGGGACAGCCTCTCCCCCGAGTCAGTAGTTGAGGACCCAGTTAGCTTCACCTGGAAGAGAATGTGACAGCAATCAGTACACTGCAACCTGGGAAAGCAACAGGGCTAGATGGAATACCTGGTGGCCTCTATCGCTCAGAGCCAAATATATGGGGCCCTTTATTTCGCACAGATTTTAATGCTATTGTGCAAGAGGAGGATATCTCCGGGACCTGGAGGGGTGCTGAAATAATCCTCATTTTTAAATAAGGAGATAAAGGGGATCCCCCAACTATAGGCCCATTAGCCTCATAGATATAGCACAGAAAGCCTTCTGTAAAATAATTTTTATCCACTTGCAATCCTGGATAGAGGAAAATAACATCCTGTCGCACTTACAAGCTGGCTTCAGGACATCTACAAGCACCTTGGATCAGGTGTTTCGCTTCCTTCTGCTTATATGGAAGGAAGTCATGATTAAAAAGGGACACCTGTATGTCGTGTTTGTGGATCTCAGAGCAACATTTTACTCCATCAATCGTGCTAAACTATGGGCTACTCTTAGGGATCTTGGGCTTCCCAGCGGCCTTATATGACTAATTATCTGACTCCATCACAATAATTACGCCCGAGTTTGATGGAGCCTTGGTGGAAACCTATCCAAGAGTGTAAGGGTATCAAAAGGGGTACGACAAAGCTGTGTTTTGACCCCAACCCTTTACCCTATATATGAATGAGCTTATCAGCTCCCTATATGATTGCGGGTCTGACCCCTCAAAACTTGCTGGCAGCCCAATCCCATCCCTACTATTTGCAGACGATACGCTGTTTATCTCTAAAACCCAAATGTGTATTCAAAATATTCTCAATAGGTTCGTAACAGCTTGTAATGACGGGGGCCTTGAAATAAACTGCACTAAAACAAAGTTTATGGTTTTTAACCCGCAAAAATGATTTAAAGGGAATCAGAGGCTGGGTTCAAACATCTTAGAACAGGTTAAAGTCTTTGATTATCTGGGTGTTAGGCTAACTAGTAACTTGACATGGTCCTCCCAGATACAAAAGAGCACTCACACACTCCAGCATATTGATAGTGCAATTGTCAAAAAACGTAATCGATATGTGTTCTGCCCAATCTCCTCCGCTATTGAAATTTATCAGGCTACAAGGCTAGGATCAGCACTTTATGGCGCTGAATTGTGGGGCATGGACCAGCTGAAACAACTAGAGGTGACAGAAAACAAATTCATAAGATCAACTTTAAACTTATTGATAAATATGCCATTACTTCCGGTACGCCTAGACCTAGGATTATTTCCCATATCATTTATTGCAGTGTTGAAGGTCCTTGTGTTCTCCGTTAGATTGTGGACTAGTAATACCCAAATCCCACTAAAGGAAGCTCTTTATGAACTTCTTACCCTTGAAAAACAAGTCAAGCGACTTGGTTTAAGGAGGTTAAGCAGTGGCTGTATAAATCGGGGCTGGGGGTCCTGTGGGAGGATCCCAAATCTATGTCTAAAAAAGTGTATACCCTCTTAAAAACTGATTCTGGAGTTACATTGAGCTCACATATGTAAATAGGGTGGCACTAGGCACTTTAACTGATAGGTTCTTAAATTTTAAAAACTGTTTTCATTTTGAAATTTTTATGGATGACATTGAACCCCCTCAAGCACGCGCACTTTACATACAGGTTAGGGTCAGGGTTCTGCCATTTAATGCCACCAAATGCAAATGGAAAAATACAACTGTTTTGCCATTGAGTCCAGTGTGTAACTTAAGCACAGAATCAATCAAACACTTTGGGGCAGATTTACAAGCCCCCTGCGCCACCAGTACTTCACTTTTTGTGACGTACTGGTGGCGTATCTTACTGCTCCATATTTACAAGGACAGGAAAAGCCACCCTGCGTGGCTTTTCCTGTCCTTGTAAATATGGCCCCTTTACACGCAGCACTATGCGTGAAAGAGGCGTTCCATGGGTGTTGCTGTGGGTGTTCCCTTGCAACACACATGGAATGATACACATTTCCAGATTTACGAGGAATCGTAAATCTGTAAATTCGTGTGAATCCGATGCCTCCCCAGGGGAGGCGTAGGGAGGTGCAACGAGGAGAAATGTTTTCATTTTGCCTCATTTTTTCCTCTTTCAATGCATGCTGCATTCTGCAGCACACATTGAAAGAGGAAAATGCCTGTAGTGATTGTTTTTGTGCAGGAAGGAGCCCCTTCCTGCACAAAAACAATCTCCCCACGACGCAGGCATCCTTGCACCGTGGTGCAAGGGTGCCTGCGCCGGCGCATGGCTGCAGTTTGTGCGCCAGCGCAGGGGAAGCACAGAGATGCGACATATTGTTGTAAATATGTTGCATCCCTGTGCTTTGAAAGTGACTCAGTGCGGCGCAGCCAAATGGCTTGCGGAATGCACTGAGTCACTTTCATTGTAAATCTGCCCCTCTATGTTTTTCTGCCCGTACTATGAATACATCAGAAGAAGGTGGTTATTTCCGGCTTGTTGCATCCTGTCCTTTAAACGAACCGCTGATGCCTTATTTATGTTCAAATCCAATACAACTAAATGGCTTGTATTCGTAATAACGGGATATTTGCTTTATGCCTGACGTATAAGGAATAGGCTGTAATCTGTCATCTAGGAACCAATATGCCCTACGTCTGTTGCAAGGAGTGGCCAGTTCTTGACATCTTGTAATAAGGATCATATCAGTCCCCTCACAAATGATGGCTTCCTATGATGAAATTTACATGAATACCCTCTCAAATTTGGAATTAATTGAATCTCCCCCCCAAATATTTTATATTTTACTGTTGTTATTGAGCTGTCATGTTGCTGTTTTTACAATGTGTTTTAACATTTTAATCTGTTTTGTAAGTTTTTCGGTGCATTTGAATTGTTTGGTATTTTTATAGGAATGGTCTTAAAATGATTGAATAAACAACTACTATATATATATATATTCACAGTTAGGCTGACATTTCACTCGCATAAAACAAGAGAAATTCAGCTGTTATAGTTAGCTGACCTAACTATAACTTGCGCCCTCGCTATGCACTGCTGATTACGTCACATATTACATCACTCATGACATGGTCAGTGACATCACTTATGGTGTTTTGACTACTTAAAAATCTAAGGGCCTCATTTATGAAATGTGACGCATTGCTGCGTGAAAACAGCGATGCGTCACTTTTCATTGCGCCCTCCTTTCTACACGCTGGATGCATCATATTTACAGTATGACGCATCATGTTGCAAGGAGTTACAGATACGTCAGTATTTCTGACGTATCTGTAGGTGCAAAAATCGTGCATTACTGTAGTGTGTCACAAAAGTGAAGCAACTCCATCAATGGGTCATTTCACATGGGCAAGTCCCATTTCAAATGTGCCTGCGTCAGTCTTATGCCTGCTCTAAGGCAGGTGTAAAATATTGACGCATTTGTGTCCTAGAAGTGACGCAGTGAAATCTCATAGATTTCACTGCGTCACTTCTACGAGGCTTACTTGCGTCAAACGCCCACTCCTGCATACATTATACCTGGCGCAGGTATAATGTGACGCAGAGGTTTACAAAGTGACGCATCTACCTAGATGCGTCACTTTGTAAATATGACGCAACATGGCGCATTTTTTACCCTGCTGGTGCGTCACAAAAAGTGACGCACCAGCGGCGCAAAAGTGACGCAAGGGCTCATAAATAAGCCCCTAAAATGGCAATACCACATCCTGAAGAGGACCAGCAGGAGGAGATTGAAGAGATTGAAGAGCCGGTGAAGAAAAGGAAGGAGACTATTTTGTGGGCCTTTTTCACTGTGCCTGAAGGGGGAAAAAAGGTGAATGCTAGAAAAGTCACCTGCACCATCTGCCACAAAGTCCTCTCCAGAGGTTCTGAAAAGAAGTATTCTTGTGACACATCATCAATGCGGAAACATCTGGAACCAATACATTCAACTCTTCTCGCACGTGAAGTGATGGCTTGGGAGAAGAGTGAGCAAGCTACAGCAAATGATCACAATCAACTTTCTACATCAGCTGGATCTGTTCTTACAACTCCTCAACCCTGGTTCTTCCCCGAACTCGCTGACGCAGGAATACACTACAGGAAGTGTTTGACAACTCTCTGCTTCGGTGAACTTTCCATTGATGCCATCATTAATCTGTTAAAAACACATACGTGCTAATTTTTTTTTCTTTTTGTTTCTTTGTTTTTTTAGAAAGACTTCTTTAGTTTTTATCTGTTTTAAAAAGTCAAAATTCCCCAAAAATTAAAAATAGTAAATTGTTAGAAAATACATAAAAAACCTCAAAATAGTGTTTTTTAAAAATGTTCTCACAGAACCACCTATACTGGTTAAAAATAAAAAAATTGTATGTTGTGAAACTGATTGCCTGTATAAATGTGTATGTGATAAATGTAAAAATAGTGCCTGGATGATTGAATGAGTGCATAGGTAGTACATCAGTGAATGCATGACTATAAGGATACTGCCTGGATGAATAGTTGAGTACAGGAGTACTGCCTGGGTGATTGCATGAGTGCATGGATAGTACTTGGATGAATGAATGAGTGTATGGATACTGTCTGGGTGATTGGAAGAGTGCACAGGTAGTACCTGGGTGAATGAATGAGAGTATGGGTAGTACCTGGGTGATTGGATGAGTGTTTGGGTAGTGCCTGGGTGATTGGATGAGTGCATTAGTACTGTCTGAGTGAAATCATGAGTGCATGGGTAGTGCATAACTGAATGGTTGAGTTGAAAGATAGTGTCTGAGTGATTCAATTAGTGCATGGGTAATGCCTGAGTGATTGGATAAGTGCATGGGTAGTGCCTGAGTGACTGGATAAGTGGAAGTGTAGTGCCTGGCTCATTGGGTGAGCGTATTGGTAGTGTCTGGGTGAGTGGATGAGTGCATAGGTGATGCCTGGGTGATTGGATAACTGCATGAGTACTGTATGAGTGAATGCTTGAGTGCATGGGTATGACTGAGTGAATGGATGAGTGCATGCATAATGCTTGGGAGATTGCATGAGTGCAAGAGCAATGCCTGGGTGATTCCATTAGTGCATGTATAGTACATGGATGAATGAATGAGAGTATGGGTAATACATGTGTGATTGGATGAGTGCATGGGTTGTGCCCAGGTGATTGGATGAGTGCATGCGTACTGTCTGAATGAATACATGACTGCATGTGTACTGCATAAGTGATAGTTGAGTTGAAGGATAGTGTCTCAGTGATTCAATGAGTAGATAGGTAGTGCCTGAGTGATTCGATGAGTGCATGGGTAGTGCCTGAGTGAATGGATAAGTGGAAGGGTAGTGCCTGGCTCATTGGGTGACTGTATTGGTAGTATCTGTGTGATTGGATGAATGCATGGGTACTGCCTCAATGATTGCATGACTGCATGGACAGTGCCTGAGAGGATGCATGAGTGCGCGTCTAGTTTCTGGATGAATGGGTGAGTGCAATAGCAGTGCCTGTGTGATTGCATCAGTGCATGGATAGTACTTGGTTGAATCAAGAAGTGTAGGGTATTGACTGAGTGAATGGATGAGTGCATGTATAGTGGCTTGGAGATTGGATGACTGCAAGAGCAATGACTGCATTGGTACTTGGATAGGGAGTTCAATATACACCTGTCCTGTATGATGAGGAGAAAATAATTTGCAATTAACCACTTGTATTGGTCTATGCACTTTTGTAACAAGTAAGTATGATACTACTCCTCAGAAATATGATGATATTTTTCAAATAGTGTAAAGGATGAACATTAATTATATTAGAAACAAATAACATATAATTACATTTAAATATTTTTCCAGGTTATCATACATATTATGGGCAAGATGTACGACCCTATTTTGCATGCGCACACGGGTTTGCGACCCGTTTGCGCATGCAAAATACTATAGGGCCATGTACAATTCCTATTTAGCGAGTCGCACTTTATTTGCGACTCGCTATATAGGAATTGCAACGCGCTATTAGGAATGGGCGTTTCAAGGGCGTCCCTTCCTAATAGCGACTCTTCACCCATGTATGAATGTTTCGCGATCGCAATTGCGGTCCAGAACACTCGCAATTTACCGCCCTCTTCAAGAGGGTGGTAATGCACTTTGCAAATGCAGGGGAAAATATTTTTAGGGGCAGGCAGTGGTCCCAGGGACCACTACCTGCCCATAAAAAATGAAACGAAAACGTTTCATTTTCTTTTTAAATGCATCCCGTTTTCCTTTAAGGAAAACGGGCTGCATTTAAAAAAAAACTGCTTTATTTAAAAGCAGTCCCAGACATGGAGGTCTGCTGAGCCCAGCAGGCCACCATCCCTGGGAGGGCCAGCCATTCCCAATGGGGTCGCAAATTGCGAGTGCCTCATGAATATTCATGAGGCATGCAATTTGTGACCCCATTGGGAATCGCAAACAGTGTCTCAGACACTGTTGTACATGGCATTTTGCGACTCGTAAATTGCGACTAGCAATCAAGCGCAATTTGCGAGTTGCAAATTGTCATGGTCGTACATCTGGCCCTATATTATGTATTCTTACCTTTCAAGTAATTTAGATACGTTACTCAGTAGACCTATTTTAGAGTAGTGCTATCCTAAACAGCATTAAAACAGTTTTCAAACTTCAGCAGTAGCTACTATTAAGAAGAAAAAGAAAAACAGTTATTTAATGATAATATATTACAGCAATTATAATATTATATTTTTAAGAACACAACATACATTTAAAATTACGTAACATTTTCAGTTTCCCTTTTTTGCTGTTCTCAGATTCCACATAACTTCACCATACACAGTGATTTCAATGTAGTATCATCATTGAACAGCGGGAAAAATTGATTGTAGAAAGAAAATCAGCATAGAGCATCATTTTCAATATGTGTAGCTATGCATTTTCCTATCTACACTTTGTTAATTACTTCCTTCATCTACATTAACTCTATTATTTATCTCAAATACATTTTCCAAAATGTAGACTCTCATTTACATCTGGTACAATATAGACAACAAATATATATACTATTTGCTTTTAAACACACTTTTCCAAATGTAAAATCAATTAGCACAAATAATAATCCAAACACTAATTATAAATACTAATAGTTTGCAGTGCTGTCTACTTTCTGTTTACATCTTCCCAATAGGCTGAATGATGTACTCAAAAGTTTGGCTGCAGAAATAGCAAATATGAATTTGGTAATTCATAAGGCAATCTAGGTTTGAATTCCAAGTGGGCATCATTGCAAAGCGTCCATCCTTTGTTACACTTTAAATGAACAGAATAGTGTCCAGATGTTGCAGTAAGTCCTTCATGAAAAATAATAGCTGCTGTTGTGTAGGTTCTTCCTGAAATAGATATTTGGCTTGCTTTAAGATTTGTAATTTTGGTTTCCAATTATTTTCCATTTGCTCTACATTGTTGTAACATTAAAATGAGTTAATTTCCAAATCTTTCTCTATGTAATGTAGACAACATCTCTGATCTACAATGTGAGCATCTCATACCCTGATTTGCTGTTTTTATCAATTTGTTAAAAGGTACTGATTTGCAGTCTGGTATTGTCAAGTATAGGAATTGTTCTGTTTCTATTTCAGTGGTAGAAGTAAATGAACACTCTTCACACTTATGGTTCCACTTGTAACTTAGTCCAAATAAGTATTCAATGTGTATTCCTTCATGTTCTAATACTCCAAGCATAAGCATTAAACATTCTTGTGCATCTTATTGTATGTTGAGAGTACATGTCAATGAACCAGTACATATATCTAAAAGATATCGAATGAAAGAAGCAGTGTGCATTTTAGTTCTGTCATTTATCAACTGTTGTAATACATGATGTAGTGAAGAACAAAATCTTTTTTCACAATTTTCCATGATTTCATGATGAAGATGAGGTAACTGAAACACAAAATTCAGAATCACATTAGCATAACAGTTGATACCTGAACTGTTTCCTAACTGGTATCCTACAATATCATCAACATTTTCTAAAAAAAAATTCTTTATACTTTCAACTTTTTCTTCAGTTGCTTTTCTTTTTTGAACCTCGGTTGCATCTTTGACATATTTCCGTTTTGGACACACTATACGTTTCTCATTTATGGGATATTCACCAAAATCAGGAGCATAAAGTCTTCCTAAACGATTGTACTCTCTTACACAATTTGCATCAACACTAACCTTTTTCTTATCAAAATCTATCAAATACAAACCAGACATTGTTCTTACTTGAGACAATGCAATGTTTGCCATTCCCTAATTGAACACCGTACTGCCAATATTTACAAAATCTCTGTCTATACTTTAACCTTGAGATTTATGAATAGTATTGCATATGCTAAAGACAGTGGAAACTGTTGTCTGCGAACATACAAATCCTTTACAAGCAATATACGTACAACACAATGCCCAATCTGTCTTACCTCCTTAATCTGATCACATTTTCTAATCAAAAATTCTATTCCATCTCTATTCTGAAAATTAACAAAATCAACAACTTTTCCTATTGCTCCATTTACTAAACCTTCTTCTACATTTAAATTATGCCGCACAATTACCCAACAGTTTATACATACATGTAAAGTTTTTTCCAAGTCTGCAGTTTTAGATACAGACTTTTCCAAAGAATGCAATTTAGCCTGTAGTTTCTCCGTAAGAAGAATAGTCACTCCCTGGTGTTCGATTTCATCAATAGCTTCAATTTCCACAATTTGTTGTTTTTCCAGTTTCAGAAGTTGTTGAATAAATGTAGAACACTCTTGCAGTGTAAGCATTAGGCAAACTATAGACTTGTCTTCTCCAAGTGTATTGTACATTACTTCAGCTGCTGTGTTTCCTGTTGTAAACAAGTTCCTTAGTAACTGACTTTCTAAAGCTTGCTTACCATGTTCCATCAAGACACCAATTCTTATGTCTTGTAAAATATTTACATAATCTTCATCACTTGCTTGTCGCTTATTCTTTACAAGTTCTTTATATTCAAAATGTAACCAAATGTTCACATTTCCAATACTTCCCACAGATTTCCTTGTGTCTTCATGGACAAGTGTTTTAAAAACAGGTTGTCCTTTTACAGGAGTAAGTTGTAGTAGGTCTCCGAATACAATTAAATGTTTTCCTCCAAACACAACATCGTAATCTGTTTGTAAAATCTGTTGCATTCTCAAATGATCAAAGGCAAGCATTAAGTTTGAGACCATGCTCACCTCATCAATGAATAAAAGTTTCATTTTGTTCAGTACTCTTGAGACTTCATAACAAGCTTCTCCAGATAGCTTCTGATATTCCAATTTATTATCATGTTCAACAGGTAGCATAAGTAATTGATGTAAAGTAATCCCTTTAATGTTGTGTGATGCTAATCCAGTTGGAGCTGTTACAACACAAGATAAATGTGATTCTGTAGTTTTGTGTAGATAACTAGCCAAACTTTAATTACAATTTTTTTTTCCTGTTCCAGCTTGACCACTGATGTACAAGAGAATAGGTTTAAATGATGAACATTGGCTTTCTTTTTTTCCGTGCAGCAAACCATGTTGTATCTGTTGTTTGCTTGCAGATATTTTTCTTTTTGATCAATATTTAGTTGTTCTTCTAACTTTTCCAACTGAATAATATACTTTTGTGCTTGTTGCATTGCAGTTTCTACCTCATTCATGGCTATTGCTGCTTCATTTTTGATAGTTGGTTGTCCCAGTGGATCTTCACTCAGTGGACCAGAACTTTGACTACCTTCTGAACTTTCTCTAGCTATTTCAGCTGCAATAGTACTTTCTTGTTCAATCTCATCATTTAACATTTGTAAATAAGTTGGGAAAATTGTGCACAGAATGCTATCTTTAGTTTCATGAAAAGAATCTTCATAGCAGTCAAAATCTCCAAGTAATTCCGTTTCACTACGCCAAGGCTTGAACAGTTTCAGAAGTGCTAAATAGAAAAATTCTCTCTTATATAGACTTCCGCAACTGAGTTTTCTGTGGTTAATAAGATTTCCTTGGGCATGTTTTACTAAACATCCGTCACATCTAATTACTGCATATTTCTCTTCTTTTATATTTTCTGTAACTTTTCTTTTAAAGCTGTAATGTTGAAGTATTTCATACAGACTTAGGTTTTTGAGATGTGGACTCCTTTTGGGATAGTATGTGATCACCATATTAGTTTTAACATATTTGTACTTTCTGTTTCATTCAGTGCTAAGTATTCGATTTCTGGTAAAGATTTCAATACTCTATTTCGTGTGGAGGCAAGACCTAGACTTACCCAAATGATTCCTCTTGACTTTGAATATAAACTGGCAGAGCTCAAGCGATCCGAACATTCATAGGATCCAATCTCTCGATGGGAAAGCATTTTCAAGCTAAAGCTGTACAATTTTTTGCTAAGACTCTTCTCTTCTGAAATTTCTTCCCACATTTCTTTCATCTCTGTCTTTTCAGAGTTGGTTATATATGATGTACCATAGCGAGCAATAGCAATTAAATTATCTGCAACATATTGAATATCCATGTTTGCATTCCACATTTTCAAAATAACTGGATTGTAGTCATTAATGTACTTTGAAGCTTCTGTTCTTTTTAAGTTGTATGTATTCTTTGGAGATTTCCGAGTTATTGTATGCCTTACTGCTGACAAAAGACTATTTACTCTTCCTGTAGAAATTATAGGACGTGGGAATCCAAAACACCATTTTGTCTAAAATTTCCCTTTACACTTGTATTTTCGTTGACAGTATTTCCCACATCGATGGCTTTGAAACTGTAAAACTTGTTGTCTCAAGCTCTTTTCTCTTCCATCTCTTGGACTGACACATGCAACATACTGTTCGATAAAAGACAAAACAGTTTCATCAGTATCAGTTCCAAATTTTGGTGCATTCTTTATCCATAATAGCATGTGTATATGAGGGGCACCGCTGCCTTGGTACTCTTTTCGCCAAAAGAAATCAGTAACATTTCCAAGAGGAGAAATATTTTTATTGCAGAAAATGACATTGTAATTTGAAACCTATGGTTAAAATACCTGCAGACATTTACAGGATCAAAGGAACAGAGTTCTCCAGGTGTCTTCAATTCAATGTTTTTAACATTTGAATTTGCATCTCGTAGAAATTCAAGTAAATCTTCCCACGCATATTCAGCACAGCTAAGTGTTACAAACCATGTAGGTGTACCTAAGTTTCTTACCATACATTTAAGTTCACCATGACGTTGAAACCAATATTCTTTAGTACCACGTTGACATGCCATCAAATTAATTAACTGAGATTCTAAATATACATCTCTTTGTTGCCCTTTGTCCATGAATTCTTTTGCAGAAACATGCTGAAGATGAACTCCTGTTTTTAATTTATGGTTCACTGCATATGAAAGTGCAGACAAATCACTTTCAAACAGAAGAAGAAATATATATGGAATGCACTGTTGAAATCTTGGATCTTCAGAGTACAATCTTGTTGAGCGGTAATCTGAAGCTGGAATCCGTACAGCTCACTCATCAAATCGTCCACCTTCTCCAGTGGGGAAAAGCTGTGGAAAACAACAAGCTTCTAAACTTTTTTCCCATACACTCATGGGAGTTCCCTTTGCTTCCTTCATTTGAAATAATTCAATACTGATTCCTATCATTTCTTTCGAATGTAGAGGATGTATAGTATAATGTTCATAAATCTCTTCACTTCTGGACTTGTCCACTTATTTCTATTTGGCCACTTGAAATTTCTCTTTCATCTTCTAAGAATATGAAATGTTCATCAACATTTACATTCTTATAATAAATATTATTCTGTACCAGATATAATGTAGCCTTTTGAACATCTACAAACTCTTGCCAGATTTTTTGACTGTTTGTTGGTACACCATTTACTAGAATAACTACTGGCTCATTTTCCTCCCTGTCTACACCAACAGTTTCAATTTTTTTTCTGAAAATCTAAAGTTAAGTACACAACTCTTCCTTTCAGAGCTCTTTGTAAATCTGTTGGTGACAGCTTACGTGTTTTAGGCTCCATACGATCTATGGCCTGAAATGGGTGTACAGATTGAGGAGTAGCTACCAACTCTAAGTTGTTATGTGCTGCTCTAGCTGGCATTTTGTTCTCTTCTAATTTGTTGTAACAGTATTTACAAATAACTTGATCAGTAGCCAACTCAAACTGACCTTCTACCAACAAATAAGTGCCAAATTGCTGCCACTTATCATTGTTTTCTTTTTCACTTTTGAAATATAAATCAACATTCCTAGTTTGCCATCTATAGTGAGAACGTTGACAACAAATACAAACATAGGGGCACATGCATCAAGGTAAGCATTTGCCATTCCTTAATAGCCATTATTAAGGAATCACTATTAAGGAATCACAATTGCCTATGCATGTAGGTTTTGCTAATAAAACAGCGATTCCTACACATTTCCTATTAGCGAATCGCAAATTGCGATTCGCTAATAGGGAATGCTTTCCCATTCATGCAATTTCAAGGGTGCTAGGGGGCCAAAAGGCCACCCTGATGCACCCACAAAATTGGCATGCATTTTTCTACGGAATTGCAAATTACCATCAACTTGAAGTTGATGGTAATTTGCGATTCCTTAATGCAAAGTCGCAATCTGAGATTGCTTCTTGCTTTGCATTTAGGAAATCGCAAATTGTGATTCCCTAACTGCATTCGCAAAATAGGTAACGTAAATTTTGCGATTACCTATGTTGTGAATGTCTTTGGGCTTGATGCATCCCAAATGGCTAATTACCAGTCGCAAAAGTGCTGATTCTGCGAATCGGCCCGCTTGCGACCTGTAATTAGCTTGATGAATGTGCCCCATAGTTTGGTTTTTCAGACAAAACTGTCTTAAACTTTGTTATTTCTTCTGCAAACTCATCAATACTAATCTCTTTCCCATGGTCCTCAATACCTACACTTATCAAACTCTCACTTTCTCTACACTCCCCTTGTGAACCAAAAAAACTAAACTGTATATCATCACAAACTTTTTGCACATCTGATACTAAACCGTGCAAAAGAGCTGTGTTCATTTCGCTTAAACATAATGCAGGAGTTTTTATATAGTGGAGTCTCCTTACTAACTTCTCCGCATTTCAGAGTGGTGTACTGCTTACATTCTTAAATGATGGAAAGTACTTTAGCACACTTTTCTTGAAAGACAAGCCAGAGAATGACCCTGCAAGTTAGTATATTTTCTTATTTTACATGGATCTAGTCCTTGTAACATCTTAATCTTCTGTTTAACACTTTTTTTTGCATAGTCTCGTAAAAAAATTCATAATATGTCAATAGATTACTGTCGAATACTGCAAATACTGCTACAATCCCACTTATATACAGGAGCTTGTGTACATCTCCCTTGAACTTCTTCAGCTATTACTTTTTCCACATTCCTAACAACCATTTTTTCTTTTGGAATGGGACAAACATCTTTCATCTCATAGCATCGACCACTAGTATTAACTGCATGTACTAATGTGTTCTGTTGAAACATGTTCTGTTGAAAACAGCTTTCTTCATTAAAGAAAGGCTCAGTACTAGAAGTGTGCTTCCATTCACCAGTAAAAGTTTTACAAAAGTTACTTTTATTAACAAGTCTTTTCTTTTGCTTTTCTCTTTGATAAACACCATTGTTTTGTCCAATATTCTCATTCTCTTCAATACTAATTTAAATAATTTTCGTTTCAATTCAAAAGCAGTATCTACTACACTTTCAATGTGTTGCTTCTTCTTACATGCAGCTGATCTTTTTATACTTTTTACAATCTTTTAATAAATTTTGAATTATTCTACTTCTAAACATTCTTATACGTATCTCTTTAAATAGTTTTTGCCTTCTTATGACATGTGTTGTTTTCCAAAAACTAATATTTTTACCATTACAAAAGAAGCAAAGAGGTACAGAAAAGGGCAACAGAGATACAGAAAGAGGTAATGGAGTTGTAGAAAGAAGCAAGAGAAGTGCAGAAAGAAGCAAGTGTGCTCCAGAAACAAGCAGGTGAGGTGTAGAAATAACTAAAAGAGGTGCAGAAACAGTCAAAAGAGGTAGAGAAAGAAGCAAGAGAAGTACAGAAAGAACCAAGAAAAGTACAGAAAGCGGCAACAGAAGTGCAGAAAGAGGCAAAAGAAGTGCAGATAGAGGCAAGAGAGGTGTAGAAAGAGGCAAGACAACAGCAGAAAGAGGCAAGAGAGGTAGAGAAATGCAGAAGAGGGATGCAGAAAGAAGCAAGAGGGGTACACAAAGAACCAAGACAAGTGCTGAAAGAAGCAAAAGAAATGCAGACAGACCAAACAGAGGTGCAAAAACAACAATAAAAGTACAGGCAAGAAAAGTGAACAAAGAGGCAAAAGAGGTACAGAAAGAGAGAAGAAGAGTACAGAAAGAGACAAGTGAGCTGCAGAAAAAAGAAACTGATGTGCAAAAACAACTAACGGAGGTGCAGAAAGAGGCAAGAGAGGTACAGAAGGAAGCAAGAGAAGTGTAGAAAGAGACAAGAAAAGTGCAGAAAGAGGCAAAAGAAGTTCATAAAGTTGTAAGAGAGGTGTAGAAAGAGGCAAGAGGAGGTGCTGAAAGAGCCAATAGAGGTGCACAAACACGCAACGGAGGAGCAGTAACAGGCACGAAGAGTGCAGACACAGGCAAGAGAAGTGCAGAAAGAAGCAACAGAGGTGCAGAAAAAATCAAGAGAGGTGCAGAAAGAGGAAAAGAGCTGCAGAAAAAAGCATGAGAGGTTTAGAAAAAGACAAGACACATTCAAAAAGAAGCAAGAGAGGTGCAGAAATTGGCAAGAGAGGTGCAGAAAGAGGTGATGGAGATGCAGAAAGAGGCAACAGAGGTACAAAAAGAGGGAAGAAGAGTGTAGAATGTAGCAACAGAGGTGCAAAAAAGGCAAGAGAGGTGTAAAAATGGACAAGAGACGTGCAGAAAGAAACAAGAGACATACATAAATTGGCAAGAGAGGTACAGAAAGAGGTAAGGGAGGTGCGCAAAGAGGCAAAATACGTGTACAAAGAAGCAAGAGAACTACAGAAAGGATCAAGTGAACTGCAGAAACACCCAAATGAGGTATAGAAAGAACCAAGAGAGGTGCAATAAGAGGCACGAAAAAGGGACTAAAGAGGCAAGAGAAGTGCAGAAAGTGGCAAAAGTGGTGCAGCAAGAGGCAAAAGGGATGCAGAAAGAGGCAAGAGAGGTGCACAAACAGGCAACAGAGGTGTAGAAAGAGAAAAGAACAGTGGAGAAAGAGGCAAGACGAGTGCAGAAAGAAGCACCAGAAATGCAGAAAGAGCCAACAGAACTGCACAAAAAAGCAATGGAGGTACAAAAAGAGGCAAGACAAGTACAGAAAGAACGAAGAGAACTCCAGAAATGTAAAACAGCAATGCTTGCGATGTTACTGTTGTAAGTCTCACCATGTTCCTGAAAACATGCATGCGCGTGTCTGTGCCTTTTACTAGTGGCATCATACATAAAAGAAACATACAAATAGATTTATACCTGTCTTTCCCACGTCTAGCATCTTCAGATGCATAACACGTGTGAGAATACATGTACAAGTACAGACATACGTCAGTCACAAGACCACAAAGACTTTTCAATTTGACAGACTGCTTTTCCCATTTGAAGCAGACACCTAAATTTATAAGGCGTACTTCAAGTATACCTTTCCAGAGACTCATACAAAGTACCCTAATCACTAATTACTCTGCCAACATGTCTTAAACCTCACTTTTCTGCTGCATTATCATTTTTCACTGACTGTTCGGAATGTTAGACCTACCAAATTGAAAACAGCAATGCTTCCCATGTTTCTGTTGTAAGTCTCACCATGTTCCTGAAAACATGCATGCATGAGTCTGTGACTTTTGCTGGTGGCATCATGCATAAAAGAAACATACAAATAGTTTTATACCTGTGTTTGACACGTCTGGCATCTTTAGATGCATAACACGTGTGAGAATACATGTACAAGTAGAGACATACCTGAGTCACAAGACCATGCAAACCTTTAAACATGACAGACTGCAATTCCCATTTCAGGCAGACACCTAAATTTATACAGCGTACTTCAAGTGTACCTTTCCAAAGACTCATACAAAGTACCCTAATCATTAATCCCTCTTCCAACATGTCTTAAACCTCACTTTTCTGCTGCACCTTCATTTTTCACCATTTGCTCAGAATGTTAGAACAACCAAATTTAAAATAGAAATCCTTCCCACGTTACTGTTGTAAGTCTCACCATGTTCCTGAAAGCATGCATGCATGTCTCTCTAACTTTTGCTAGTGGCATCATACATAAAAGAAACATACAAATAAATGTATACCTGTGTTTCAGATGTCTAGCATCTTCAGATGCATAACACGTGTGAGAATAGATGTGCAAGTTGCGACATACATCACTCACAAGACCATGCAGACCTTAAAACTTCATAAACTACGCTTCCCATTTTAAGAAAATGCCTACATTTATACGGCGTACTTCAAGCGTACCTTTCCAGAGACTCATACAAAGTACCTTAATCACTCATCCCTCTACTAACGTGTCAAAGCTCACTTTTCTTTTGCAGCTTCAGTTTTCACCAGCTCCTGAGAATGTTGGGCCTAACCAAATTTAAAACAGCAATGCTTCCCATGTTTCTGTTGTAAGTCTCACCATGTTCCTGAAAACATGCATGCATGAGTCTGTGCCTTTTGCTGGTGGCATTATACATAAAAGAAACATACAAATAGTTTTATACCTGTGTTTGACACGTCTGTCATCTTTAGATGCATTACACATGTAAGAATGCATGTACAAGTAGAGACATACCTGAGTTACAAGACCATGCAGACCTTTAAACATGACAGACTGCAATTCCCATTTCAGACAGACACCTACATTTATACAGCGTACTTCAAGTGCACCTTTTCAAAGACTCATACAAAGTACCCTAATCATTAATCCCTCTTCCAACATGTCTTAAACCTCACTTTTCTGCTGCACCTTCATTTTTCACCATTTGCTCAGAATGTTAGAACAACCAAATTTTAAATAGAAATCCTTCCCACGTTACTGTTGTAAGTCTCACCATGTTCCTAAAAGCATGCATGCATGTCTCTCTGACTTTTGCTAGTGGCATCATACATAAAAGAAACATACAAATAAATGTATACCTGTGTTTCAGACGTCTAGCATCTTCAGATGCATAACATGTGTGAGAATAGATGTGCAAGTAGCGACATACATCACTCACAACACCATGCAGACCTTAAAACTTCATAAACTACGCTTCCCATTTTAAGCAAATGCCTACATTTATACGGCGTACTTCAAGCGTACCTTTCCAGAGACTCATACAAAGTACCCTAATCACTCATCCCTCTACTAACGTGTCAAAGCTCACTTTTCTTTTGCAGCTTCAGTTTTCACCAGCTCCTGAGAATGTTGAGCCTAACAAAATTTAAAACAGCAATTCTTCCCATGTCACTGTTGTAAGTCTCACCATATTCCTGAAAGCACGCATGGATGTGTCTGTTCCTTTTGCTACCTGTGTCATACAGAAAAAGAAACATACAAATTGTTGTATACCTATGTTTGCGACGTCTAGCATCTTCGGATGCCTAACACGTGTGAGAATACATGTACAAGTAGAGACATACCTCAGTCACAAGACCACACAGACCTTAAAACTTGACAGACTGCTTTTTCCATTTCAAGCAGACACCAACATTTATATGGTATACTTCAAGTGTACCTTTCCAGAGACTCATACAAAGTACCCTAATCACTAATCCCTCTGCCAACACATCTTAAACCTCAGTTTTCTGCTGCAGCTTCATTTTCCACTGACTGCTCCCAATGTTAGACCTACTAAATTTAAATTAACGATCCTTCCCATGTCACTGTTATAAGTCTAACCATATTTCTGAACATATGCATGTGTATGTCTGTGTCTTTCCCATGTCACTGTTATAAGTCTCACCATATTCCTGAAAGCATGCATGCATGTGTCTGTACCTTTTCCTAGTGGCGTCATACATAAAAAGAAACATACAAATAGTTGTATATCTGTGTTTCAAACATCTACCATATTCAGATGCATAACATATTTGAGCATACATGTACAAATAGACACATACCTCAGTCACAAGAGCACACAGACCTTTAGACTTGACTCAGTGCATTTCCCATATAAAACAGAAATCTACAGTTATACACCCTACTTCAAGGGTACTTTTCCAGAGACTCATACAGTAGCGCTGCATCACATTTGGCGATGCAGCGCGAGAAACAAAATTTGTTTTATTTATTTATATGTGTACTTACCTGTAATCGCCCGTAATCCGTAGTTTACTACCCCCCACCCTGCCCCTCCCCCGCCCCACGTCAGCGCCCAGCGGCACTCCCACCACCGACCGCTACTGGACTCATACAAAATACCCTAATCACTAAAACCTCTGCCAACATGTTTTAAAGCTCACTTTTCTGCTGCACCTTCATTTTTCACCAACTGCTCAGATAGTTAGGCCTACCAAATTTAAAACAACAATCCTTCCCATGTTACTGTTGTAAGTCTTACCATGTTCCTGAAAGCATGCATGAATGTGTTTGTACCTTTTGCTACTAGCATCATACATAAACGAAACATACAAATAGTTGTATACCTGTGTTTCACACGTCTACCATCTTCAGATGCATAAGATATGTGAAAATACAGGTACAAGTAGAGACATACCTCATTCACAAGACCATGCAGACCTGTAAACTTGACAGACTGCACTTCCCATTTCAAGCAGACACCTAAATTTATACTGGGAACTTCAAGTATACCTTTCCAGAGACACATACAAAGTACCCTATTCACTAATCCCTCTACCAACATGTCTTAAACCTCATTTTTCTGCTGCACCTTAATTTTTCACGGAGTGCTCAGAATGTTAGAGCTACCAATTTTGAAACAACAATCCTTCCCATGTTACTATTGTAAGTCTCACCATGTTCCTGAAAGCATGCATGCATATCTCTGTGCCTTTTGCTAGTGGCATCATTCATAAAAGAAACATACAAATAGTTGTATACCTGTGTTTCAGACGTCTAGCATCTTCAGATGCATCACACATGTGAGCGTACATGTACAAGTAAATACATACCTCATTCACAAGACCATGCAGTCCTTTAAACTTGACAGACTGCACTTCCCATTTCAAGCAGACACCTAAATTTATATGGCGTACTTCAAGTATTCCTTTCCAGAGACTCATACAAAGTACCCTAATCACTAAAACATCTGCCAACATGTCTTAACACCTTAACCGCGGCGGCAATTCCGCCGCGGTGCGGGTGTTCTGATGAGTGGGCGGGGCCGCGTCTGCCAACGGACGTGCGCAGCACTACGGAGGTAGTGCTCGCGATGGCCGTTGGCCGACGGCCGCAACGAAAGGGTTAAAGCTCACTTTTCTTTTGCAGCTTCAGTTTTCACCGACTCCTGAGAATGTTGGGCCTACCAAAATTTAAAACAGAAATTCTTCCAATGTCACTGTTGTAAGTCTCACCTCACATTTCTGAATGTATGCAAGACTATGTCTGTGTCTTTTGCTAGTGACATCATACATAGAAAGATATATAGAGATACTTGAATATCTGTATTTCAGACCACACACGCTCTAAATTTTCTGATCATAATACAGGGAACATGGGTATAGAGTTATATAGACTGCGATATAGTTTAATACATCTGTCAATATAAATAAAACATCAATTTTCTGTACTACTTTCATTAGAGACTCAGGAAGCATACATATTACTATGCTCAACCTATTTCAATCTTCATTTCAGTACAATAAAACAAACTACAATACACTTTCTTACATTTTGTAACATATTTCAACCATCACACTTCTCTAATAATTTGCCACCTTTAAAAATAATGCTTTTCAAAGTTAAAAATATCACTACAACGACTGAACCACTACTACACAATACATAACACACCTTAATAGTTTGTAACTCACCTCTCAGATAGTATTGTAGAATATCAAATATCAGAAACTCATAAAAGATTTTCTTTTTCACACAATAAATGTAATGCACCACTCTCAACAAGGTAAAACCAGTAATGGCAAACTTCCCTCTCTTTCTGCACACAAATAAATGTAAGTAACAAATCAAAATGCTTCCTTCATTGTTTCAAATTCTGAAACCCATTTCTATTGAATAGACATATTAACCCTTTCCTATTTTCTTCTAAAAGTGCCCAAACTGGTTCTGTAATTTATTGGAGTTGCGACTCCTTTGCGGTGCCACAGTGTAGCATTGCGATGGAGCCGCGAACCCTTACGGGAGTTCAAAAACCTATTTCCTATAATACTAGTATTATTTTTTAACAACACACTACTTCTAAACATACTACTGATTTGGGAGAACTTACTTTAGTAGCATATCACTTATATATAAGTTAGCATTTCATATTTTAAAACAACAGTTAAGTTTCAACCCTTCCCCATTCTGTTTAATCCTAGTTTCCATAGTAACACTTTCTGCAACATTCAATTGTACCAGAAGGTCGCAAATTCACCATATTTTCAAATTCTGCACACCAGCTTACAAATGGAAATAGCAGGTTTGGTTGACTTTTGCAAATTATTACCTTATCCTATCTACTGTACCTTTCAAACATTTTCCAATAACCAATCAGAAACATGCTCCTTCAGGAAAGTAACATGCATCCTATTTTTTGAGTACATAATGTTTATGACCAACCAATCAGTTATCTGCTTTTTCTAAAACAGCACCATCTCCACCATTTTAGAAACCTCTCATTCCACCAACTGACTTACTCAGCTACAGACATCTTTTGATTCCTTCCACATATCCCTTCAAAAGGCTTACAGTATGGATTGTAGGGCACAGCTATGTTTTCTGGGGCAAAAGGTATGCTGAACGCGGAGGTATTGACAAAGACCTAGGTTTGCAAAAGGTGGATATTAAATGGTTTGCACAGAGAGGATTAAAGTGGCACCAATTGATGCCTTTGGTTAAAACCTTTTTGAATCTTCAACCCCCTGACCTCATGATTGTGCACTGTGGTGGAAATGACCTAGGCACATTGACTAGAATAGGGCTGGAAATCCTAATGAAAGATACCTTTGCACAATTGATGTTGCTTTTCCCTCAAGCTGTCTTTGTATACTCTAATATATGCCAAAGACAGAAATGAAAGTGGTCAAATCAATTCTGTCCACAGATTGAGAAGGCTATGAAGAATGTCAATAAACCTGTTACTGCTTACCTCAGAGACCATAGGATGGGCTCCATCTATAACAACAATCTACGTTTTGATATGCATGACAGCTACAGAAGTGATGGAGTTCATTTCACAGATGAAGGAAACAAAGTGTTTCTCAACAACCTTAAGCTGTGCATCCGCACTTACATGTAGCTCCAACGAAGTCATAATGAAAACAACAGCTCTTTTTAGAGCTACTATTTAACCCAACAGTGAATCTTATTTATTTTTTAACATACACACTCTTTTGAAATATTTTCCGGCTTTGCGAACACCTTGCGAACTTGCAAAACTAAAGCACAAATTCAATGTACTACAACACAATACACTTTTCAAGTTTAACTTAAAATTTTTATTTTTTTATATTATTTCTAACTCTATCAATTTTAATGTGATTATTAACTTCAATCTCACTAGCTCTATAAAAAAGTTCACAAATGCAACACTACCTTCTGAATGATATACTATTTAATTATTTATTTAAGGTGGATCCGCCAATCCACAGCGATGTTACAATGGGGGCCATGCTGAGAGCCACGATAGGGTCGCGACTCCTATCACAAGAGAAAAAAACAAAGAATTTTGCCTCCCAGTTCCATTACCCGATATTGGCCCAGGCACCCTATCCCCCGGGGCCAGGCAATTAAAAAAAAAAAAAAAATTAAAAAGGGAGAGAGGGCTTCTTGGCTCCCCTCCCAGCCCATTCCTGGCCCTGGGGACCCCATCCTCCAGGGCTTAGCCAATCCTTTATTTTTAATAAAAAAATGGGTAGGGGGGCCTACGTGGCCCCTCTACCTGGGCCATTTTGGGCCTGGGGATCCCATTCCCCGTGGCTAGGCCTCTGGTTGGGGTCTGCGGGGGGAGCCCCAATGCCCCCGTGGTCCCTGCCAGCTCCCCACCTCCTGCGGGAGCCAGTATTGCTTTTGGGCACAGGGAGCTCCTAAAGTAATTCTGCTTTGCTTCATGGAAGCAAGAGCAGTTTTCCTGCTCTTGCTTCCATGAAGCAAAGCAGAGTTTGCTATGGCATGGTGGGAGCAGTGCTCCTGCCATCCCATAGCAATCTGCAATGTCCTGGGGATGGCCACCCTGGGACATTGCTAAAGCCGGCCATGGGGGCTGGCGGTCCCCAGGGCCATGGAGGGCTCCACGAGGGGGGCTGCGTAGCCCCCCTCCAACATGTGTGTAGCTCCGGGGAGGTGGTGGTCCCTGGGACTGGGGTCTGCAACAGACCCCCACATTTAAATAATTACTGCTCCGGGGTGGTCCCCGGGGAGGCAGGGGGCTACGTGGCCTCTCGCATTTAAAGCACATAGCCCTGTGGAGGTGGCGGTCCCCGGGGCAGTGTGGGGGCAGGAGCCCCCCCACACATGTTTTTTAAAAGCCCCATGGAGGTGGTGGTTCCTGGGGCAGCAGGGGGCCTGGGGCACCCCATATATCATTAACATAGCCCCAGGGAGGTGGCAGTCCCCGGGGCTGCAGGGGACCCCGTGGGTCCCCGCATCATAATGAAGCTTCGCCCCCGGGAACTGTCACACCCGGGGACTTAAAGAAAATAAAGCGCGGGAGACCGTGCTTCGTTTAAAAAAAAAAATTGACAGGATTCGCGGACCCTGTGTGAATCCCACTGAATTTTTTTTAAAAAAATGCTTTTTTTGGCCATTGGGTTCCCAATGAGACCCCTAAGCAGGCCTAGGTAGTCAGGGGGTTTCTACCCTGCCCCCTTTTCTATTTATTCACCTTTTTTCTTGTGACTCGTTCAACTGAGTCACAAGATGGCAGCCGTTACTTTCTGGTTTGAAGTGTTGGCAGCCAATCACATTGCAAGGCTGGAGATCGGGAGGGTTCGCGGATTCTTTACGTCCATATATAGATATCTGTAAATATTTCATTTTCTCAAAAACTACTGAATGGATTTACACCATTTAACAAAAAGAGTGCAATCTGGACCAAGAGCTACCTTTCTGCCAAATTTGATGTAATTCCGTTTAGCAGTTCGGACTGTACCTGCGTCAACAGTTTCCAATGTACATTAACATGGAGAAAATACATTTTGGGACCCCCTTTTCTTCTCGGCCCCTGCTTGACAAATCACCATGAAACTTTCAAGACTGAAGTTGACCTGAGCGCCCCATTAGTTTTGAAAATTTTGTGAAGATTCGTCAAATGGTGCCAAAGATATTGGCAAAAGAAAAAACGCTTTCCCTATGGAAACCAGGTCCTAACTATAACTACCTATATATATATGGGTGTTCTCCTCCCAAACACCAAATCCGGCGGCACACGGTTGACAAACAGCAACTCAACTTCTTTTCAGGTCAGTTAATTAATTTCTGTTTATTTGTTATTTTCGTTTCATGGCAAGTATACACAGTCATCATTCCATCTGTGAGACCGACCGACGCGTTTCGGTGAGTTGACTTCTACAGAGTCACTTTGGGTTCTGCATTGTGTCCATTAAATGCTCTGTCCCTTCTCAATGTTGTTGACCCTCAATTGACCACTAGAGCGATACATATAGTTTTATATTTTGGCTCTTGTCCACCGCCATCTACAATATACCACATCATGCTAAAAAATTGTCATTATGCTTACAACATATTTCTAAATACATTCTTTGCATATTACTTGGTTTTTTTCCTTCAATTATTTTCTTTTCTTTTTTTTTATATATATATATATATATATCCACTGAAAAAAACAGGGACGTTATAGTTATGAATTAGCATTTAACAAACCTTAGATATTCACTGAAAAAACACAGGTTTAAGGGAAGTTATAGTTAGGCTGACATTCCACTCGTACAAAACCAGAGAAATTCAGCCGTTACAGTTAGCTGAGCTAACTATAACTGGCGCCCCCGCAATGCACTGATGATGACGTCACATATTACATCACTCATGACATGGTCAGTGACATCACTGATGACATCACTGATGACATCTCAAATGACATCACTGATGACATCACTGATGAAGCAAGGAAAATGCAGAAAGAGGCAACAGAAGTCCAGAAAGAGGAAGAAAGGTGCAAAAAGAAGCAAGAGAAGTGCAGAAACAAGCAACAGAGGTGCAGAAAAAGGCCTACTTCGACTGTACCTTTCCACAGACTCATACAAAGTAGACTAATCACTAATCCTTCTCCCAAGATGTCTTAAACCTCAATTTTCTCTTGAAGGCTCACTATTCATTGACTGCTCAGAATGTTAGGCCTACCAAATGTAAAATAGCAATCCTAACCATTTCACTGTTGTAAGTCTGACCAAGTTTGTGAAGGTATGCATGCATGTGTCTTTGCTTTTACCTAGTGACATGTTACATAAAAATAAACATACAAATACTTGAATATCTGTGTTTCAAATAGCATACTCTGTAAATTTGTGTACAAAAAGGTGTATGTATTTATTTATGCTCATAATACAGAGCACATGGGTATTCAATAGTATATTTGAGGAGCTCTATAACACCTATATACATAAGACATGCCTGCCTAAGCAACTGAATGACAGAGCAGAACTGAGAACATTTAACCACCTATAGGAGAAGCTATCCACTTTTTAAACTACCATCTTCAGATGCATAACATATGTGAGAATACATATGCAAATAGACATATACCTCAGTCACGAGAGCAAGCAGACCTTTAAACTTGACAGCTTGCAATTCCTATGTGAGTACAGAAAGAGGCAAGAGAACTACAGAAAGAAGCAAGAGAAGTGCAGAAAAAAACAAGAGAGGTGAAGAAAAAGTAATGAAAGTGCAGAAAGAGGCAAGAGGGTTGCAAAAAGATGCAAGAGAAGTGCAGAAAGAAGAAAAAGAGGTACAGAAAGATACAAGAGAACTGCAGAAAGAGGCAAGAGAGATTCAGAAAGAGGCAAGAGAGCTGCAAAAAAGGAAAGAAAGGTGCAGAACGAGGTAAGAGGGGTACAGAAAGAAGCAAGAGACATGCAGAAAGAAGCAAGAGAAGTACAGAAAGAAGCAACAGAGGTGCATAAAGAGGCAAGATAAGTGCAGAAGGAAGCAAGAGAGGTGCAGAGAGAGGGAAGACGAGTGCAAAAAGAGGCAACAGTGGTGCAGAAAGAAGCAAGAGAGGTGCAGAAATAAGCAAGAGAAGTGCAGAAAGAGGCAAGAGAGGTGCTGAAAGAGGTAAGAGAGGTGCAGAAAGAGGGAAGAGGGTACAGGAAGAGGCAACAGGGGTGCAGTAAGAAGCAAGAGAGGTGCAGAAAGAAGCAAGTGAAGTGCAGAAAGAAGCAACAGAGGTGTGGAAAGAGGCAAGATGGGTGCGGAAAGAGGCACGAGAAGTGCAGAAAGAAGCAACACTGGTGCAGAAAGAGGCGAGAGAAGTGCAGAAAGAGGCAAAAGAGGTGCAGAAACAAGCAAGAGATGTGCAGTTAAAGGGAAAAGGGGTGCAGAAAGAGGCTAGAGGGGTGTAGAAAGAGGCTAGAGGGGTGCAGAAAGAAGCAAGAAAAGTGCAGGAAGAAGCAACAGAGGTACAGAAAGAGGCAAGAAAAGTATAGAACGAGGCAAGAGAGGTGCAGAAAGAGGCAAGAGAGGTGCAGAAAGAGGGAAAAGGGGTGTAGAAAGAGACAATAGGGCTGCATAAAGAAGCAAGAGAGGTGCAGAAAGAAGCAAGAGAAGTGCAAAAAGAAGTAACAGAGGTGCAGAAATAGGCAACAGAAGTGCAGAAAGAGGCAATAGAGGTACACAAAGAGACAAGAGAAGTGCAGAAAGAAGGAAGGCGGGTGCAGAAAGAGGCAAGAGGGGTGCAGAAAGAAGCAAGAGAGGTGCAGAAAGAAGAGAAGTGCGGATAGAAGCAACAGAAGTGCAGAAAGAGGCAAGAAAAGTGCAGAAAGAGTCAAGAAAAGTACAGAAAGACGCAACAGAGGTGCAGGATGAGCCAAGAGAAGTGCAGAAAGAGGCAAAAGAGAGGTGCAGAAAGAAAAAAGAGAAGTATAGAAGGAACCAACAGAAGTACAGAAAGAAGCAACAGAGATGCAGAAAGAGGCAAGAAAAATGCAAAAAGCGGCAAGAGAGGTGCAGAAACAGGCAATAAAGGTGCAGAAGGAGGGAAGAGGAGAGTAGAAAGAGGCAAGAGAGATGCAGAAAGAGGCAAGAGAGGTGCAGAAAGAGGGAAGAGGGGTGCAGAAAGAAGCAAGAGAGGTACAAAAAGAAGCAAGACAAATGCAGACAGAACCAACAGAGGTGCAGAAAGAGGGAAGAGAAGTGCAAATAGAAGCAAGAGAAGCGCAGAAAGAAGCAAGAGAAGTGCAGAAAGAGGGAAGCGGGGTGCAGAAAGAAGCAAGAGAGGTACAAAAAGAAGCAAGACAAATGCAGAAAGAACCAACAGAGGTGCAGAAAGAGGCAAGAAAGGTGCAGAAAGGGTCATGAGCAGTGCAGAAAGAAGCAAGGGAAGTGCAGAAAGAGGCAAGAGAAGCACAGAAGGAGGCAAGAGAAGCGCAGAAAGAGGCAAGAGAAGTGCAAAAAGAAGCAAGAGAAGCGCAGAAAGAAGCAAGAGAAGTGCTGAAAGAGGCAAGAGAAGTGCAGAAAAAGGCAAGAGAAGTGCAAAAAGAAGCAAGACAAGCGCAGAAAGAGATAAGAGATGCATAGAAAAAGGCAAGAGAGGTGCAGAAAGAAGCAACAGAAGTGCAGAAAGAGGCAAGAGAGGTGCAGAAAGAGGCAACTGATTTGCAGAAAGAGACAAGAGAGGTGTAGAAAGAGGCAAGAGAAGTGCAGAAAGAAACAAGAGAAGTGAAGAAAGATACAAGAAAAGTATAGAAAGAGGCAAAAGAAGTGCAGAAAGAGGAGAGTGAGGTGCAAAAAGATGCAAGAGAAGTGAAGAAAGAGGTAAGAGAGGTGCAGAAAGAAGAGAGTGAGGTGCAGAAAGAGGCAAGTGAGGTGCAGAAAGAGGCAATAGAGGTACAGGAAGAGGCAAAAGAAGTGCAGAAAGAGGCAAGAGAGGTAAAGAAACAAGCAAGAGAGGTGCAGAAACAGGGAAAACGGGTACAGAAAGAAGCTAGCTGGATGCAGAAAGAGGCAAGAGGGTTGCAGAAAGAAGCAAGAGAAGTGCAGAAAGAAGCAAGAGGGGTGCAGTGAGAGGCAATGGAAATATTGAAAGAAGCAACAGAAGTGCAGAAAGAGGAAAGAGAAGTGCAGAAAGAGGGAAAAGGGGTGCAGAAAGAGGGAAGAGAGGTGCAAAAAGAGGGAAGAGAGGTGCAGAAAGAGGGAAGATGTGTGCAGAAATAAGCAATAGAGGTGCAGAAAGAAGCAAGAGAAGTGCTGAAAGAAGCAACAGAAATACAGAAAGAGGCAAGAGAAGTGCAGAAAGACACAAGAGAAGTGCAGAAAGAGGCAACAAAGGTGCAGAAATAGGCAAGAGTAATGCAGAGAGGGGCAAGGTAAGTGCAGAAAGAAGCAAGAGAACCACAGAAAGAAGCAAGAAAACCACAGAAAGAAGCAAGAGAAGTACAGAAAGAGGCGAAACAAGTGCAGAAAGAGGCAAGAGATGCGCAGAAAAAGGCAAGTGAGGTGCAGAATGAGGCAAGAGAGGTGCAGAAAGAGACAAGAGAGGTGCAGAAAGAAGCAAGAGAAGTGCAGAAAGAAGCAAGAGAAGTGCAGAAAGAGGCAAAAGAAGTGTAGAAAGAGGCAAGAGATGTACAGAAAAAGGCAAGTGAGGTACAGAAAGAGGCAAGAGAGGTGTAGAAAGCAGCAAGAGAGGTGCAGAAAGAATAGAGTGAGGTGCACAGAGGCAAGAGTAGTGCAGAAAGAGGCAAGAGAGGTACAGAAAGAAGAGAGTGAGGTGCAGTAAGAGGCAAGAGAAGTGCAGAAAGAGGCAACAGAAGTGCAGAAAGAAGCAACAGAGGTGGGGAAATAGGCAAGAGAAGTGCAGAAAGAGGCAAGGAAGGTACAGAAAGAGGGAAAAGTGGTGCAGGAAGATACGAGAGAGGTGCAGAAAGAAGCAACAAAAGTGCAGAAAGAAGCAATAGAGGTGTTAAAAGAGGCAAGAGAAGTACAGAAAGAGGCAACAGGGGTTCAGTACGAAGTAAGAGAAGTGCAGAAAGAATCAACAGAGGTGCAGAAAGAGGCAAGAGGGGTGCAGAAAGAGGGAAGAGTAGTGCAAAAAGAGGCAAGAGAGGTGCAGAAAGAGGCAAGAAGGGTGTAGAAAGAGGCAATAGGGGTGCAGAAAGATGCAAGAGAGGTACAGAAAGAAGCAAGAGAGGTACAGAAAGAAGCAAGAGAAGTGCAGAAAGAATCAACAGAGGTGCAGAAAGAGGCAAGAGGGGTGCAGAAAGAGGGAAGAGTAGTGCAGAAAGAAGCAACAGAAATGCAGAAAGAAGCAAGAGATGTGCAGAAAGAAACGAGAAGTGTAGAAAGATGCATCAGAGGTGCAGAAAGAGGCAAGAGAATTGCAGCAAGATGCAAGAGAAGTGGAGAAAGAAGCAACAGAGGTACGGAAAGAGGCAAGAGAAGTGCATAAACAGGTAAGCAAGGTACAGAAAGAGGGAAAAGGGGTGCAGAAACCGGCAAGAGAGTTGCAGAAGGAGGGAACAGGGTTGCAGAAAGAGGGAAGAGGGCTGTAGAAAGAGGCAAGAGGGGTGCAGAAAGAAGCAAGAGAGGTGCATAAAGAAACAAGAGAAGTGCAGGAAGGCGCATCAGAGGTGCAGAAAGAGGCAAGAGGGGTGCAGTAAGAGGCAAGAGAAATGCCAAAAGAACCAACAGAGGTGCAGAAAGAGGCAGGAGAAGAGCAGAAACAGGCAAGAGAAGTACAGAAAGAGGGAAATGGGTGCATAAAGATGCAAGAGAGGTACAGAAATAAGCAACAGAAGTGCAGATTGAAACAACAGAGGTGTAGAAAGAGGCAAGAGAAGTGCAGAAAGAGGCAAGAGAGGTGCTTAAAGAGGCACAAGAGGTGCAGAAAGAGGTATGAGGGTGCAGAAACAGGTAAGAGGGGTGCATAAAGAGGCGAGAGAAGTGCAGAAAGAAGCAACAGAAATGCAGAAAGAAGCAACAGAAATGTAGAAAGAAGCAAGAGAGGTGCAGAAAGAAGCAAATGAAGTGCAGAAATAGACAAGAGAAGTGAAGAAAGAAGCAACAGAGGTGCAGAAAGAGGCAAGAGAAGTGCAGAAACAAGCAAGAGATGTGCATAAAAAGGCAAGAGAGGTGCAGAAAGAGGAAAGAGGGGTGTAGAAAGAGGTATGAAGGGTGCAGAAAGAAGCAAGAGAGGTGCAGAAAGAAGCAACAGAAGTGCAGAAGGAAGCAACAGAAGTGCAGAAAGAACAGAAGTGCAGAAAGAAGCAACAGAGGTACAGAAAGAGGCAAGAGAACTGCAGAAAACGGCAAGCGAGGTGCAGAAAGAGACAAGAGAGGTGCACAAGGAGGCAAGAGAACTGCAGAAAGAGGCAAGAGATTTGCAGAAAAGGCAAGAGAGGTGCAGAAAGAAATAAGAGAAGTGCAGAAAGAAGGAACAGAGGTGCAGAGAGAGGAAAGAGGGGCGCAGTGAGAGGCATGAGAAGTGTTGAAAGAAGCAGCAGAGGTTTGGAAAGAGGAAAGAGAAGTGCAGAAAGAGGCAAGAGAGGTGCAGAAAGAGGAAACAATGGGGTGCAGAAAGAGGGAAGAGAGGCGCAGAAAGAGGGAGGAGAGGTGCAGAAAGAGGCACGAGAGGTGCAGAAAGAGGGAAGAGGGGTGCAGAAAACGGCAAGAGAAGTGCAGAAAGAAGCAACAGAGGTGCAGAAGGAGGCAAGAGAACTGCAGAAAGAGGCAAGAGATTTGCAGAAACAGGCAAGTGAGGTGCAGAAAGAAACAAGAGAAGTGCAGAAAGAAGCAACAGAGGTGCAGAAAGAGGAAAGAGGGGTGCAGTGAGAGGCATGAGAAGTGTTGAAAGAAGCAGCAGAGGTCCGGAAAGAGGAAAGAGAAGTGCAGAAAGAGGCAAGAGAGGTGCAGAAAGAGGAAAAAATAGGGTACAGAAAGAGGGAAGAGAGGTGCAGAAAGAGGGAGGAGAGGTGCAGAAAGAGGCACGAGAGGTGCAGAAAGAGGGAAGAGGGGTGCAGAAAAAGGCCACAGGGTGCAGAAAGAAGCAATAGAGGTGCAGAAAGAATCAAGAGAAGTGCAGAAAGAAGCAACAGAGGTGCAGAAAGAGACAAGAGGGTTGCAGAAAGAGGCAAGAGAAGTGCATAAAGAAGCAACAGAAATGCAGAAAGAGGCAAGAGAAGTGCAGAAAAAGCAACAGAAATGCAGAAAGAGGCAAGAGAAGTGCTGAAAGAGGCAGGAGAAGTACAGAAAGAGGCAAAGAAGTGCAGAAAGAAGCAACAGAAATGCAGAAAGAGGCAAGAGAAGTGCTGAAAGAGGCAGCAGAAGTGCAGAAAGAGGCAAGAGAAGTGCAGAAAGAAGCAACAGAAATGCAGAGAGGCAAGAGAAGTGCAGAAAGAGGCAAAAGGGGTGCAGAAAGAAGCAAGCGAGGTGTAGAAAGAGGCAAGAGAGGTACAGAAATAAGCAACAGAAGTGCAGATTGAAACAACAGAGGTGTAGAAAGAGGCAAGAGAAGTGCAGAAAGAGGCAAGAGAGGTGCTTAAAGAGGCACAAGAGGTGCAAAAAGAGGTATGAGGGTGCAGAAACAGGTAAGAGGGGTGCATAAAGAGGCGAGAGAAGTGCAGTAAGAAGCAAGAGATGTGCAGAAAGAAGCAACAGAAATGTAGAAAGAAGCAAGAGAGGTGCAGAAAGAAGCAAATGAAGTGCAGAAACAGACAAGAGAAGTGCAGAAAGAAGCAACAGAGGTGCAGAAAGAGGCAAGAGAAGTGCAGAAACAAGCAAGAGATGTGCATAAAAAGGCAAGAGAGGTGCAGAAAGAGGAAAGAGGGGTGTAGAAAGAGGTACGAAGGGTGCAGAAAGAAGCAAGAGAGGTGCAGAAAGAAGCAACAGAAGTGCAGAAAGAAGCAACAGAAGTGCAGAAAGAACAGAAGTGCAGAAAGAAGCAACAGAGGTACAGAAAGA
Source organism: Calotriton arnoldi (assembly GCA_963921515.1). NCBI lineage: Eukaryota > Metazoa > Chordata > Amphibia > Caudata > Salamandridae > Calotriton > Calotriton arnoldi. The sequence goes on along the minus strand of CAWUFW010012543.1, from coordinate 197,603 downwards.
GGCAAGAGAACTGCAGAAAACGGCAAGCGAGGTGCAGAAAGAGACAAGAGAGGTGCACAAGGAGGCAAGAGAACTGCAGAAAGAGGCAAGAGATTTGCAGAAACAGGCAAGAGAGGTGCAGAAAGAAATAAGAGAAGTGCAGAAAGAAGGAACAGAGGTGCAGAAAGAGGAAAGAGGGGCGCAGTGAGAGGCATGAGAAGTGTTGAAAGAAGCAGCAGAGGTCTGGAAAGAGGAAAGAGAAGTGCAGAAAGAGGCAAGAGAGGTGCAGAAAGAGGAAACAATGGGGTGCAGAAAGAGGGAAGAGAGGCGCAGAAAGAGGGAGGAGAGGTGCAGAAAGAGGCACGAGAGGTGCAGAAAGAGGGAAGAGGGGTGCAGAAAACGGCAAGAGAAGTGCAGAAAGAAGCAACAGAGGTGCAGAAGGAGGCAAGAGAACTGCAGAAAGAGGCAAGAGATTTGCAGAAACAGGCAAGTGAGGTGCAGAAAGAAACAAGAGAAGTGCAGAAAGAAGCAACAGAGGTGCAGAAAGAGGAAAGAGGGGTGCAGTGAGAGGCATGAGAAGTGTTGAAAGAAGCAGCAGAGGTCCGGAAAGAGGAAAGAGAAGTGCAGAAAGAGGCAAGAGAGGTGCAGAAAGAAGAAAAAATAGGGTACAGAAAGAGGGAAGAGAGGTGCAGAAAGAGGGAGGAGAGGTGCAGAAAGAGGCACGAGAGGTGCAGAAAGAGGGAAGAGGGGTGCAGAAAAAGGCCACAGGGTGCAGAAAGAAGCAATAGAGGTGCAGAAAGAATCAAGAGAAGTGCAGAAAGAAGCAACAGAGGTGCAGAAAGAGACAAGAGGGTTGCAGAAAGAGGCAAGAGAAGTGCATAAAGAAGCAACAGAAATGCAGAAAGAGGCAAGAGAAGTGCAGAAAAAGCAACAGAAATGCAGAAAGAGGCAAGAGAAGTGCTGAAAGAGGCAGGAGAAGTACAGAAAGAGGCAAAAGAAGTGCAGAAAGAAGCAACAGAAATGCAGAAAGAGGCAAGAGAAGTGCTGAAAGAGGCAGCAGAAGTGCAGAAAGAGGCAAGAGAAGTGCAGAAAGAAGCAACAGAAATGCAGAAAGAGGCAAGAGAAGTGCAGAAAGAGGCAAAAGGGGTGCAGAAAGAAGCAAGCGAGGTGTAGAAAGAGGCAAGAGAAGTACAGAAAGAGGCAAGAGAGGTGCAGAAAGAGGCAAGAGAGGTGCACAAAGAGGGAAGAGAGGTTCAGAAGAAAGAAGCAAGAGAGGTGCAGAAAGAAGCGAGAGGTGCAGAAAGAAGTGAGGTGCAGAAAGTGGAAAAGATGTGCAGAAAGGGGCAAGAGAAGTGTAGAAAAAGAAAGAAAGGTGCAGAAAGAAGCAAGAGAAATGCAGAAAGAGGCAAGAGAGGTGCAGAAAGAAGCAAGAGTGGTTTGCGCACCATTAGTACCAATTTAACACCGACAATTAGCAATAAGTATTAGGTGACCATTCCAGCTTTGCAAAGGGCCTTCTACCACGCTGTAACATTTGTTGCTGCATTTTTGGTAACGTTCGAGCCGTTAGAGCTAGAAACTAAGTTTTTTTTGTTCAAATCTGTAGATTATGCAGCATTTGATGGATTATGTGGCAAATGCGGAAAATGTATAATTATGTGAAAATCGGTGCAGCCAAACAGTCTCATAATTCCAGTGGCCCTGCTCATACCTCTGACTAGGTCCAGAAGTGCTTCTCAGTGGTTCCTTCTTTCTTTTGTCTCATTGAGTTTATAGTTTAGCTTCTATGGAAACGAGGAAGTCTAAACCTGAGGTTACCACTCCACAACACAGACTACCATACCACATAATTACTCTCCATAACACATAATCCCACTCTACTAAATACCGCATACTTTCTATCCACTTAATTTCACTGCACAATATACCACATAATTTCACTACACACAACGTACATTCAATCCACTCCAAAGAACATTAGTAAAAAACTTTTACATTTACAGCACCTATAGCTCTAACTCTCGCAAATGCTAGACATTTTGCATTACAAATGCTTCTTTAACTACTAGTCGGGTTTGCAGAGTGCTGGAGAAAGGGGGCTGGGCCTTTGACCAGAGCTTAGGAATTCCACTGCGTAGGACTTACAGGAGGTACCAGTTGGGCTTCTTGGTCCTCAAAGTCTCTCAGGAGTAAAGTGGACTTCATCCCCCAACCAGTAGTGTATCAGGGGGCGCGTTTGCAGAGTGGTAGCGAAAGGGGGGCATGGCCTCCAAAGACCTCTTAGCAATTTATTTATTTATATAGCGCAACTAATACCCGAAGGTGTCTAGGCGCTTGTAGACCAACATCTTGCAGCCAAAGGTGAAAAAGTGCTAAATGATTGAGAGAAAATAGAGAAGTACTAAGGTTAGGTCTTAAAGAGCCAAGTCTTAAGACTCTTCCTGAAAGAGAGGAGGAAACTTACTGGAGGTAACAGGAGGGGTAGTTGGCCCCCAAGGACATCCTTGGGGCAACTACCCCTCCTATTACCTGCAGTAAGTCCCACAAAGCAGGATTGCTAAGTTCTCATAGCAGGCCACGCCCCCTTTGCCCACCACTCTGCGAACACGCTCCCTGGTGAGCTCTTGGATGAGGATTGAAGTCCCCTTCACTGCTGGGGGTCCTTGGGGGCCAACTAGCCTACCTGTTACCTTCAGTAAGCACCACACAGTGGGATTGCTGAGAGGTGGACACAGGCCACGCCCCCTTTCTCCACCACTCTGCAAACGCACTTCCAGGTGCACTCTTGGTTGGGTGATGAAGTCCCCTTGCCTCCTGAGGGTTCCTGGGGGCCAACTAGCCCTCCTGTTACATCCAGTAAGCCCCACACAGCTGGATTGCTGAGTGGTCAGAGGCCACGCCTCCTTTTTACACCACTCTGCAAACGTAGCTCCTGGCGCACTGCTGCTTGGGTAATGAAGTCCACTTTAGTGCTGAAGTCCTAGGAGACAAGGAGACCTCATAGCCCCACCAGCAGTGCACCAAGAGGTACATTTGCAGAGTGGTGTTGAATGGGCATATCCTCGGACCACCTCTCAGCAATCCCACTGTGTGGGGCTTACTGGAGGTACCTGATGGGCTAGTTGGCCTCTAAGAGCCCTTAGGATTCAAGAGGACTTAATCCGCCAACCCAGAACGCACCAGGAGTTGCACTTGCAGAATGGTGCAGGGAGGGGGCGGGGCCTCTGGTGAGGTGCCAGTTTCTAGGTTTTTTTTACATTTTAGAAATTGGGGCTGTGTGGCCCCCTTCCCTTAACACTTTTGGGCCCCAGGGACCCCGTCCCCTGGGGCCTGAGCCATTTTTTTTAAATATTGAAAAGAGAAATTATTTTCAGGGAGGGGGGCCAAGCTGCTTCGCTCCCCAGGCCGATTTCGGTCCCGGGCACACGATCCCCCGGGGCCCGGCCATTCAATTTTTAATTTCCTTTAATAAATATAGGAAGGGGGGCCACGTGGCCCCCTTCCCAGGCCAATTTGGGCACCGGGGACCCCATCCCTGGGGCTTGGCCTCACGTTGGGGACCGCGTGGAAGCCCCAATGCTCCAGCGGTCACAGATGGCTCCCTACCTCCTGCAGAAGCCAGCATTGCTTTTGAGCAAAGGGAGCTGCTGACATGCAGATCCCTTTGCCCAAAAGCAATACTGCTTCGCTTCACGGAAGCGGTAGCAGTTTTTCTGCTCTCGCTTCCATGAAGCAAAGCAGATGTTTGCCATGACTGGGCAAGAGCTGGACACCCTGGGACATTGCTGGAGCCAGCCCTGTGGGGTGGTGGACCCCAGGGCCAAGGAGGGCTACATGAGGGGGGCCACGTGGCCCCCCTCCAACATATTTAAAGCCCCAGGGAGGTGGTGGTCCCCGGGGCAGTGTGGGGAGGGCAGGAGCCCCCCTCACACTGAATTTTAAAAATTGAAGCCCCAGGGAGGTGGTGGTCCCCCTGGTTGCAGGGGGGCCCGAGAGGCCCCGCACATTTATTTACTTAATGCCCTTGGGAAGTGCTGGTTCCCTGGGCAGTGTGGTGGGGGCAGGACCCCCCACACTTAATTTTAAAAATATATGCCCCGGGGAGGTGGCGGTCTGGGGTGCTGAGGTGGGGCGTGAGGCCCCTGCACATTTAAACAATAAAGCTCTGGGGAAGTTCAGGTCCTCAGGGCTTTATTTTGATGAAAAAGCCCCAGGGAGGTGGCTGTCCCCGGGGCTGCAGGAGCCCTGCAGGGCCCCCGTACCACAATTCTGTAATGCCCCCGGGAACTGGCCCAGCCGTGGCCTTAAAGAAAATGAAGTGCGGTAAACCGCACTTCATTTTTTTTTTGGGCCGGATTCGCAGACTTTACGTGAATCCCGCCAATTTTGTTTCTTTAAAAAAAGCTTTTTTTGGCCCTCAGGGTCCCTTTTGGACCCCCTGAGCAGTCCTAAGGGGTCAGGGTGTTCCTACCCTGCCCACTTTTCTTCTTTTTTAACCTTTTTTCTTGTGACTATGTTGAACCGAGTCACAAGATGGCTGCCAACACTTCTTGGTTTGAAGTGTTGGCAGCCAATCAGAATCAAGCTTGTGTTTGGGAGGGTTCGCAGATCCACCGCGGTCACCAGATACTAATATTTATTTATGTATGAATTTCTCAGGAACTACTCAACAGATTTACATCGTTTAAAAAAGATTGCTTTCTGAACCAAGACCTACCTTTTTGCCAAATTTGGTGTAATTCCGTTCAGCAGTTCGGGCTGTAGCCTTGTCTGAAGTTTCCTATGGAAATGAACATGGAAAAAACGTGTTTTGTGCCCCCCTTTTTTCTCAGCCGCAGCTTGATGAATCACCCTGAAACTTTTAAGACAGGAGATGACCAGAGCGCCTCATTAGTTTTGAAAATTTGGCGAAGATTCGTCAACCGGCGCCAGAGATATTAGCAAAAGAAAAGCACTTTTTAAATCGAAACAAGGTCTTAACTATAAATACCTACTGGCGACACTGCCAGTAGGTTATATATATATATATATATATATATATATATATATATATATATATATATATATATAATCTACTGGCGGTCGCCAGTAGATAGTTATAGTTAGGACCTAGTTTCCATTGGAAAAACGTTTTTTGTTTTCCCAATAACTTTGGCGCCGGATGACGAATAATCTCGAAATTTTCAAAACTAGTGGGGCGCTCCGGTCAGCTCCTGTCTTGAAAGTGTTGGGGTGATTCGGCAAGCGGGGGCCGAGAAAAAAGGGGGGTCCCAAAACGTGTTTTCTCCATGTTAATTCCCATAGGAAACTTTAGACACGGCTACAGCCCGAACTGCTGAACGGAATTACACCAAATTTGGCAAAAAGGTAGTGCTTGGTTCATAAAGCGCCCTTTTTTTAAAATTGTATAAATCCGTTCAGTAGTTGCGGAGAAAATAAAAAAATAGAGGTCAGAAAATCAATTTCCCATAGGAAACTTTAGATACGGTTACAGCCAAAACTTCTGAACGGAATTACACCAAATTTGGCAAAAAGGTAATGCTTGGTTCAGAAAGCGCCCTTTTTTTTAAATGGTGTAAATCCGTTCAGTAGTTCCTGAGAAATTCAAAAAATAAAAGTTTCGATATCTATGGCCACGGTGGATCCGCGCACCCTCCAGACCACGAGCTTTATTCTAATTGGCTGTCAACACTCCAAACCAGGAAGTGTTGGCAGCCATTTTGTGACTCGGTAGAACTGAGTCAGAAGTAAACAGGGAAACAAAGGTGTCAAAGAAGAAAAGGGGGCAGGGTAGAAACACCCCGACCCCCTAGGCCTGCTCAGGGGGTCCCACAAGGACCTCCAGGGCCCAAAAAAGCATTTTTTTTTTTAAACACCGGAATGCGCGCTGTGTGCGCGGATCCCGGCAAAAACATTTTTTTAAAACGAAGCGAGGGTTTTCTCGCTTTGTTATTTTTAACCCCCCAGGTGGGCCAGGTCCCGGGAGGATTTGTATAATGTAAAGCGGGGGCCCGTGGAGGCCCCCGCAGCCCTGGGGACCACCACCTCCCCAGGGATCTAAATTTAAATAAAATAAAAAAAATAAAAAAATGTGTGAGGGGGCTCCAGCCCCCCCCACATGCCCCGGGGACCACCACCTCCCCGGGGCACTAACTGTTAAAATGCGGGGGTCCATTTTGGAGCCCCGGGGACCACCACCTCCCCGGGGGTTTGCAAAAGATGTGAGGGGGGCCATGGGGCCCCCCTCCTGGAGCCTTCGATGGCCCTGGGGACTGCCACCCCCCAGGGCCGGCTCCTGCAGTGTCCCAGGGTGCCCACCCCCGGGACACTGCTGTTTTCTATGGTAGGGCGGGAGCACGTCTCCCGCCCTACCGTAGCAAACTCTGGTTTGGATTTTGGAAGAGAGAGCAGGGAAACCAGAATTGCTTTTCCACACGGAGTCGCGTCCCCAGCGCGGCCCCCTGGTGTGAACGCGAGGGGTGCGCGACTCCCAGCACGGCCCCCCTGGCGTGGACGCGAGGGGTGCGTGACTCCCAGCGCGGGCCCCTGGTGTGAACGCGAGAGGTGCGCGATATTAAAATAAAAAAATAAAACAAAATATTTATACTATATTTAACTTTTTAATTTTTTTAATAAAAAAAATTGCAAATTTCAGAAAAGTATATAATATTGTTTAATAAATAATATATTTACAAATAAACAGTTAAAAAACTCCAGAAATTCACTACAAAAAACATAGGTATAACTACTATTACACTTAAAAATTAGCATTTAAAAAACCGTTGAAATTCACTGAAAAAAACCATAGGTTTCAGGCACGTTATAGTTAGAAATTAGCATTTAAAAAACCATTGAAATTAACTGAAAAAACCATAGGTTTCAGGCACGTTATAGTTAGAAATTAGCATTTAAAAAAACGTTGAAATTCACTGAAAAAACCACAGGTTTCAGGCACGTTATAGTTAGAAATTAGCATTTAAAAAACCTTAGAAATTCACTGAAAAAACCACAGGTTTCAGGGACGTTATAGTTAGGCTGACATTTTACTCATACAAAACCAGAGAAATTCGGCCGTTACGCGCCCCCGCAATGCACTGCTGATGACATCACATATTACATCACTCATGACATGGTCACTGACATCTCTGATGACATCACTGATGACATCTCAAATGACATCACTGATGACATCACTGATGACATCATCCAGTGAATGAGTGTTTCTAAAAAGTTTTAGAATGTTTTATATATATACGCCAAGGTGTATTGAAGAATGAGTGGGTGTATGAGTATCTGAATGGATGATTTAGTGGGTGCGTGACTGACTGTATTAGTGAGTGATTGAACATGTCTTAGTGAATGCATGGGTGAATGACTAATCTGTGTGAAAGTCTGTATCAGTCTGTCAGTTGGCGTGTAAGTGGCTGCATGGGTTGGTGAGGTGCAACATGAGTGTCTATATGGGTTAATGATTGGTTGTCTGATTACCTGTATGGGTGCCTGAGTGTCTCTGTTGGTGGGTGGGGGGTGTGTGACTCCCTGCATGGATGTGTGAGTGGGTGATTCACTGGGTGTATAGGTTCATGACTGCATGTGCGAGGGGCTGTATGGGTGAGTGAGTCTGTGTATTGCTGTGTTCGTGAGTGAGTGGATATCTCAGTGGTATATGTGTGAGTAACTACATATGTGAAGGGCAGTATATGTAAGTGTTGGAGTATATAAGTGACTATATGTGACAGTGAGGTTTGTGAGAGTGACAGTATGGATGAGCGTGTGCTTGTGTCTGTGATTGTATAAGAGAGTAAGTATCTGTTCGTATCTCTATGAATAAGTGAGGTGGTGTGTGTATAACTGTATAGGTGAGTAAATGGCAATGTGATTGATTCTTTGCGTGACTGACTAGGTGCGTGAGTAACTCTATGGGTGAGTGACAGTGTGTGAGTGTCTGTATGGGTATATGATTGCATATATCAGTGGCTGTATAGATGAGTGACTGTGTGAATGAGTGACTGTATGGGTGAGTGAGTGGATGTGTGTACATCTATTAATCAGTGAGTGGGTATGTACTAACTGGTATTGGTGTGTCTATGGTTTCGAGAATGGTAGTCTGTATTTTAGAGTGGGTGTATCAAAGATTATATTAGGGTGTGAAGAGGTGCATCAGCTATTAAGTGGATGATTTCATCAGTGATGCCATCAGTGATGTCATTTGAGATGTCATCAGTGATGTCACTGACCATGTCATGAGTGATGTAATATGTGACATCATCAGCAGTACATTGCGGGGGCGCAAGTTATAGTTAGCTCAGCTAACTATAACGGCCGAATTTCTCCGGTCCCTGAAACCTGTGCTTTTTTCAGTGAATTTCTAAGGTTTTTAAATACTAATTCCTAACTATAACATCCTTGAAACCCATGGTTTTTTGAGTGAATTTCTAAGGTTTTTAAATGCTAATTCCTAACTGTAACGTCCCTCAAACCTATAGTTTTATGTATGATTTTCTACTGTTCCTTTAATAAAAAATGTATTAAAAGATGTTTCTTAATTTTTTTCTCTTTTTCATTTATCATTTTTTAAATATTTAAAAAAGTTTTTCAAATATTTATAAGCAGTTTTTAAAAAACATACAACATAGCTGAGCTAACATTTATGTTCTTATTTCTTTCAATTAATATTGTTTTCTTGTTTTCAATTTTGTAGTGTTATATTATATTACAGATTTTTTAAATAAAAAAGAAATTTAGAAAAAAAAATGTAACTTATTTTTTAACTACTTTTTGATAAATTAAACTCTCCCTAATTACTTTTAATAGTTTGAAAGTTGGGGGCGTTATTGAATGATTGCATGAGTGAATTTGTAGTGTGTAAGGCATTCTATGAGTATATGTCAACAGTGTAGCAGATTGCATAAATACATATGTACTGCTGGAGTGAAAGAATGAGTGCAACAGTACTTCCTGACAGTTTCTATGAATGCTGGTGTATTGCCTGGATAATTGGATAAATGCTTGCGTAGTACCACAGTGAATGGATAAGTGCATAGATTGTGCCTCAGGGAATTCATGAGTGCATACGTAGTGCCTGAGTGAATGGTTGAGTGCAAGAGTAGTGCCTGGCTGATTGCATGACTGCATAAGTAATGCGTGATTGATTGAATGTGTGTATAAGTAGTGCCTACTTTATTCTATGAGTGCATGGGTACTGCCTCAGTGAATGTATGAGTGCAAGACTAATATCTAGCTGCTTGGAACAGTGCATGGGTACTGCCTCAGTAAATTGATGACTTCAAGAGTGATTCCTGGGTCATTGTATGAGTGCATGGGTAGTACCTGAGGGAATCATGAGTGCATGGGAACTGCCTGAGTGAATAATTGAGTGCAAGAGTAGTACCTGCATGATTGCATGATGGCGTTGTTTATGTCTGATTGATTCGATGTGTTTAGCTAGTGCGTCCTTGATTGCATGAAACATTACCCCATTGGTACATTTAAGTCCCTTGGAAGTACTTTTAGTCATGAATTGTATTCATTGCTTTTGCATTTCACTGTCAGCATGAAGAGAAATAGGTTTTCCTAACAGGGAAGCACTGTGATTGTTCCGTGGAACATTCTTTAGTTTGTAAACAAATTAAAGTACACAGAGATTTTACCGTTTTGGCCCACAATTTGTACAGTTTTTAAAAAAAACTCCACTGCCTGCTGTTATTCCCACGCTCATTGTGCTTTCGAACAACAGTTATCTTATCCTAAATAACCACGACTGCTGTGGCTTACGAGCAGGCGTCCCGTATATACCAACTCTTTCACAACGTGTTACATGTTGCTCCAATGTCTTTTGTCCTCCCCCACATGGGATTGTAGATACTTTGCTATGGCCTTCTATTCTCACTTTGAAAACAGATGTTAATAACGTACGCTGACTCAAAGCGCTATTGTTTCAACAAGAAGTAGCTCTCACATCAACTCGTGAGACCTTCAAATAGCAGGTGGCTAAACCACCAAGTGGCATTGAGTCACTGCTCAATACCAATATCCCACTACATTTTGCAGAATTAATACACCAAATATTTAATGAGTCTGAAACCGAAGGTATACCACATTTTTTTAAACTAGTCGACTCCGGCCTTGTTATCTCTTTTCAGACTGTTTTTGGAGTAATACCGGATTTTATTCATTCTAATTTTCCAAGCGCATTTGGTGGGCTTCCCTGGTGCTCTGGCTGGTTTGCTCAGTGCTCGTTCTTCAGCTCCTACTACGAAATGGTTGCCCGTCCTGTGGTTGATCCCCATCCAGGCCAATTGAGGCTGTACCGTGAATGAATGCTGCAACTTTTTGGATGCTTGCCATTGGCGACTCTTGGCATCAGGTATAGGCTGAGCTTCCGGTACGTCTATTTCACCTGCGTGCAACCTGTGTTCCACTGTCTCCGGTGCCCCTTTGAGAGAGACCTGGATGTCTGCCTCTCCACTACTTCACGAGCTGACCTGGAATATGAACTGTTGGTGAGTCCATTGCTGGCTCATGACCATGACTATTCCGGAGACACCCGCTTGATGGATGTGTTTAATCATGCAATAAGGGAGAGCTGGAGTATGTGAGCTTATGCGCAGCGCCTCTTGCAGCAGAGTATCACGAATATCACGCAGGTTGCCCTTACATGCTCCTGACTGCATGAGATTACGATGACCATGTCTGTTCTTTCGGCTTGCTCAATTGGATGGCAACCCTCTTTGCTTGGAGAGGTGCGGATGACCTTTTGGAGCTGATTGCATTCCGCGGTGCTTGTGAATTCTTGCATTTTGATGGATCTCCATAAGTGCGCATGAGAACCCGATGTGATGGCCTGTTATTTCTACACTTCAAGAACACTGTTTTTTTAACTTTTTCTCATTTCATTTTTCATTCCTTGCGAACTTTCAGGTACTAAGTTTTTCTACGATTTTGCCTTTACAGATCCGGTTTGGCTCTGCTTACGTTTGCGTTCTATTTGCCTGGGTGCTACACAGCTGCTCAAGTGGAGGGGTGACGTGGCCGTCGGGGACATTATCCGCTTCACTAAGTTACCATGAGCCCTGCAGCCATTAGCCAGCTTTTGCACACAATAACACAAGGCTTTATTTTAGCAAAATACCTTGTTCTTACGTTTCACATGAGAACTGTCTGCTGTGTTTCTTTTGAGCAGCTTTCAGAACTTTAAATTCAACATTCTGGGCAAAGTCGATAAACAATGTCCCTTCTTATTTTGCCCTGGTCAGGCCCTAGCACCTGTATAAAACATACCAATGCAGTTGTTGTTGAACACCCAAACTGTGATACAATTTGGATTCACGAACAGGTGGCACACACACCTAGACAGAAACGTTTCCAGAGAGAACAGCGAAACTGCACCTATAATTTAGATTTACCATCTATATAGTCTTTTCTCCAATGTCTTTTTATGATGACATCTACCTTTATCAGATATGGAGTAACTGCTATACTGATTATATTCCTATCATACACCTTTGTTCTTGTTGTGGCACATATACTGCACGCTACGCCGCGTTACTTAAAATAACTATTTTAAAATGTTTCATGCCTGTCTCAGATCTTACAAGTACAAGAGTGACAGTGAAAGGGTGTGTCTTGTTACCGCAATTCCTGAGAGATGTGGGAGTGTTGTGTTCTGGGTTGTCTAATCACTTGTTTCTCTGTAAGGGATTAGGAGAGCAAATGAGACAATATAGCAAGTTGGTCCAGGGCTTATGGGCACTCAGGTAATGCGATGACTCAGTCCCTACCTACTAAGGTCCCATAATCGTACGCATAGTTGTCACCTTAGGCTGAATCCCTGCAACAGCCTCAGTGAATGGATTACTCCATGGGTAGTGCCTGAGTGAATGGATGAGTACATGAGTAGTGCCTGGGTGATAGTATGAGTACATGGGTAGTCTGTTGGTGATTGCATAAGTGCAGGGGTACTGTCTGGGTGATAAAATGAGTGCATAGGTTGTGCCTGTGTAAAATGAAAAATGCAAGGATAATGCCTGGGTTATCCTATTAATGCTAAAGTTGTGCTACAGAGATTACATGAGAGCATAGGTAGTGTTTGTGTAAAAGAATGACTACCTGGCTGATGACATCAGCAACACGACCAAAGTTATCAAATAGAATAAAGGATCAAGAATACTTTTTATTACAAATAAATAACATATAAATAAACTTCAAACATTGTTTCACGTTATTATACATATTATCTTATGTATCCTTATCTTTTTAGGTAATTTAGAAACATGACTCTGTTGAACTATTTTCGAGTAGTATTGTGCTAAACAGGATTAAAACTCTTTTCAAAGTTCACCACTACCTACTATAAAGAAGAAAAAGAAAAACAAAACTGTTATGTAATGTAATGTATTACAGAAAGTATACTATCACATTTTTAAAAGGACATAATTTTAGAATTACATAACGTTTTCAGTTTCCCTTTTTGCTGTTCTCAGATTCCACTTAACTTCACCATATACAGTGTTTTCAACGTAGTATCATCATGGAACAGCGGGGAAAAAACAATCAACTAGAGTGTAGAAAAAAAAAAAAAATTAGCGTAGAGCATTATTTTAATATGTGTAGCTATGTGTTTTCCTAACTACAGATTCTTTATTACATCCTTCTTGTACAGTACGTCTATTATTTATCTCAAGGACATTTCCAAAATGTACACTCTCATTTACATCTGGCACAATCTCCACAACAAATACATAAACTATTTACTTTTCAACACAATTTTTCCAAATGCAATACCAATTAGCACAAATAATACTCCAAACACTAATTAGAATTAGTAATTCTTTGCAGTGCTGTCTACTTTCTGTTCACATCTTCCCAATAGGCCGAATGATGTATTCAAAACTTTGGCTTTCAAAATATCCAACATGAATTTGTTCATTCGTGTTCACATCTTCCCAATAGGCCGAATGATGTATTCAAAACTTTGGCTTCAAAAATATCAAATATGAATTTGGTAATTTGTAAGGCAATCTAGCCTTAAATTCCAAGTGGGCATCATTGCAATGTGTCCATCCTTTATTAGACTTTAAATACACAGTATAGTGTCCAGATGTGGTAGTAGGTCCAGCATGGAAAATAATAGCCACTGTTGTAAAAGTTCTTCCACAAATATGTATTTGACTTGCAACAACATTTTTAATTTTACTTTCCAGTTTTCTTCCATTTGCTCTACAACGTTGTAGCATTAAAATGAGATATTTTCCATATCTTTCTATATGTAATGTAGACTAAGGCTGGGCGTAGTTCGCGAAGTAGTGCTTCGCGAAGCTACGCAAAGTGCAGTTCGCACTACGCGAGCTTCGCGTAGCACTACGCGAACTGCGTAGTGCACTGTTCGCAATGATTGCACAGTGCCGGATGCTTGTCCGCACTGTGCAATCATTGAAAATGGCAACTTGCACAGTGCGAGCTGTCTTTACTGCCGCTCGAGTAGATTTTTACTCGAGCGGCAGCTTTCTCAACGCGGACTGGTAGTTTCTCATCGCGAGCGGTCGCGAGCATACGCGACCACTCGCAATGAGAAACCTGACCTCCCCGCGTTGAGAATCTCGCCGGAGGTTTATTTTCCACGCTCGCGATCGGCAACTTGATGTTGCTGATCGCAAACGAGAAAAAGTCTCGCCGGGATAGTCATTTTGCTTGCTCGCGGTCGCCAACTTGACGTTGAGGACCGCGAGCAAGCAAAAATGACCGCGGCACTACGCTACGCTACGTGTGTTTGCACTGTGCTACGTGCAATTCGCGTTGTGCGAGTAGCGCAAACTTCGCAAACTACGCGAGCGTAGCGTAGCACTTCGCCCAGGGTTAATGTAGACAACATCTCTGACTTACAATGCGAACATTTCATATCATGATTGGCTGTTTTTACTAATTTGTTAAAAGGTACTGATTTTCAGTCTGGTATCATCGAGTATATGAATCGTTCTGTTTCTATTTCAGTGCTGGAAGTAAATGAACACTGTTCACATTTATGATCCCATCTGTAACTTACGCCAAATAAGTTTTCTATCTGTATTACTTCATCTTCTAATACTCCAAGCATAAGCATTAGAAATTCTTGTGCATCTTGTTGTATATTGAGAATAAACGTCAATGAACCAGTACATATATCCAAAAGATGCCGAATGCCAGAAGCAAAATGGATTTTACTTCTGTCAGTTACCAACTGTTAAAAATACATGACGTAGTTAAGAACAACATCTTTTCTCATGATTTCCCATGATTTCGTGATGAAGATCTTGTAGATAAAACACAACATTCAGAATCACATAAACAAACCCTTCAACAAAGAAAACTGTTGCCGCTGCAGTTGAATTACACCTTGTCAGGTGCCTTGTACCATGTGGTAGTCATGTCCGATATCATAGGGAAGGACAAAGGGAGAGAGAATGGAAAGGAAGAGGAGCGAGGAGGAGGGGGAGGGGGTGAAACAGGGACACTCCCAATGATCCAAGTTACTGTATGAGTAGGAATCAAATATCATCGCCACAGTCTTCCCGTGCATTCTGAGAGTCCTCCGACATCTCTTCTGTTTCTGCCTTAAGAAGCTCTATCAGTTGTGCCCAGTCCAGGGATATTGGTCATTTTCTCAGTCCCTATACTCCTCCCGTTGCAGCGCTTCCCTCACCGCTACGGCCCATCGGAGAACTTCCTCCCTCCATTTGCCTTCACGTGGTGGTGTGCGGGATTTCCAGCGCTGTGTAATAAATCTCTTTGCAAGCATCAGGGCTAATCCCTAAAGAGGAGTCTGGGTAACATGACCATTTTGGACACAGCTAAACGGCCTGCCACTGTCAATGGCAAAGTATCCCAAAAAGAGATCTCGGAGCGAAGTGAGTTAATAGTTCTAACCACATTTCCATCTATCGTATCTACACTGGTTCTATAGATGTATATTCCTAAGTATTTAAATGTTCTGGGTTCTACTTTGAATTGCATCCGGCCAAACCGTAAATAGGAACTGGTATATGTATTATAGAAAGAATACGCTACTGATTTTGAGACATTGAGATATAATCTGGACACTTCCCCGTAATTGTGATAACGTGGCAGCTATCGTGTGCATGCTTTTGTTCAAATCTTGAAAATACAACAGTATGTCATCTGCATAGAGTGACACAGAATGGATTGTACCATTTATTGGAATACCGTAAGGGACCATAACCTGACGCAAATATTGTGCTAGAGGTTCTAGCGCTAATACAAACAATAAGGTTGACAGGGGGCAGCCTTGGCGTGTTCCTCGATAAACGTAATAAGTGGGTGAGATAGTCGACCCAGTCTTAGCATGGGCTGTAGGGTTAGTGTAGAGTAATTTTATCCAATTGCAGTAGGACAGGGGCAGCCCAAATTTGGTCAATACGGCTAGCATATAGGGCCAACTCAACAGTCAACAAAAGCTTGGCGTATATCTAATGATAAACATCCAGCGAACTGTGCTGTTGCCGAAGCTGTATGTAGTAAGGCATGTAGCCGGCGAATATTTAGTGAGGTGCTGCGTTTGGGTATAAACCTGCATTGATCTGTGTGTACTAGCTGGGGAAGTAAGGGGAGAAGCTGCAACGCCAAAATCTTACTGAGTATCTTGTACTCTGTATTAAGGATCGATAGGGGCCTATAGGACGTAAGTTCAGTATGAGCCATGTCTGGCTTCCGCAGGGATGTGACTAATGCTTCTCTGGTAGTGGGAGGCAGTGTGCCCTCCTTAAGTGAGGAGGTGTAAAGCTGTAGTAATTTAGGGATCAACGTTGCTGCAAAAGTTGAATAAAATTCAATAGGGAGCCCATCCGAGCCCGGCATTTTATTACGGGCTAATGCCTTAATCGCAGTACGAATCTCCGCTGTAGTAATCGGAGCTGCCAATTCCTTGATGTTTGAGTCTAAAATAGTGGGGAGTTCTACATTTGCAAGGAAGCAAGTGGTACCTTCTGTCATGTCTAGAAGGGGAGCAGTGTATAGGTTTGCATAGTATTCTTGAAAGGTAGCGGTTATCTCAGCTTGGGAGGTGATCAATGTGTGTTGGGCATTATTTATCGCTAATATGGGTGGTGGGGGTTATTTGAGGTTTAATTAATCACGCTAAAAATGTGCCGGCTCTATCTGCTTCATAATGCTTGCGAAGTGTGTATGCGTCAAAGTCGATCATCCTCAAACGTTCTAATAATTCCGCATATCTTATCCTGGCTGCCTGTAAAGGCTCTGCCCCATCCTCGCTCACCTGGGCTGCCACCTCTCTTGCCTGCAAAAGCCCCTCCAGGTCTGGTATTTCCCTGATCGTTTTCCTCCTAATTCCCACCAAGGAGCCCATGGAGACCCCCCGGATTATTACTTTAAAGGCCTCCCATTCGAAGGATCTGGTCATGGCTGTGCCCTCATTGTCTGTAAAATATGTGGTTATGGCCGTAGCCAATGTGGTTCTGTACACTTGGTCTTCTAAGTGTAGAGGCTGCATTCGCCAAGTCGGGATAGGCGCAGCAGAACGGCCCCAAGTTAGCATTAATTCTATGGGATTGTGATCCGATATGGTCTTGCCTACATAAGTACATTGCTTAATGGTCGGGGACAAGTCTGGCGAACAAAGGAAATGATCCAAGCATGTATGTAACTTGTGGGGGTGAGAGTAAAAGGAATATTCTCGCATGTTAACATGCAGGGATCTCCAAACATTTAGTAGATTCCATCCCTGTGCCCATCGCGTTAACGCAGCAGCTTGGGAGTGTGCAGCAGTATTCGATAAGGGAGGATGAGAGCGGTCTAGATACACATCAAACACCGCTTTTAAGTCCCCAGCCAATAACCATGGGTATTGTGACCAATATTAGAGCACCAGGGAAACTCGTGACAAAAAGGCATCCTGATCTACATTCGGAGCATAAATGGACCCTAACACCACCTGTTTACCATCCAATGCCCCACGTAGAAACACATATCGTCCTTGGCCATCTATCTTGCTCTCACTAAGAGAGAAGGGGATTCCTGCCCGTATCCATATTGCAGCCCCTCTAGAAAAGGCGGAATATGCTGTTGCATAAATTTGACCCCTCCAGCGTCTCTGTAACTACGTAGTTTCTTATGGTAGTAGGTGTGTCTCCTGGAGATATACTATTTGGGCTTTACGGCAATGCAATTGTGCAGCTATCCTATGCCGCTTATGAATTGTTCCCATTCCCCAGACATTCCAAGATATGATAGTATAAGATTTGGCAATTGACATCATCGGGGTATAGTGACAAAACCCCCCGATCCCAACCCCCGCCCCCCGACCCCCACCCCCCCTTCCCGACATCAGACTATGCGGCAAAAATACTAACAGTACAACTTTATCCCAATACTGGGTCCAACGACCTAACTTCGCTCGACCAAACTGTGCAAGAAAAGTCAACATAGTTCACATCAAACAGTTGCTAACGCCTGTGGGGGAGGTTGCATATACTACTTCTACCTATAAACAGTGATCAATGCATGGAAACGCCCAGAACAGGCCGGGCCAGGGGACTTACTATTCTGTCCCTTTCTGTTGTTCAAATATTTATCTCTAAATTACATAGTAATGTATATACTGGTGAACATGACTGTGGGATCAGTGTTACGGCCTACAAGGGAAGCTTGTAGTGCACAGTCAAACTGGTCAGGGACAATGGTCCATATTACACGCAAACATGTCACCCCAAAGGATCATTACTTAGCTGCGTGGACTCCGAGGGAAACAGTGCCACACTTCCGCCCGAGTCAGAGTCTGAATTGGCCTCATCTGAAGGGCTTGTTCTGATAGGTGGACGAGAGGTACAGAAGGTTGCGGCAGAACGAAGGGCCCCCTGCCTACCCTCCATCACCTGCTGTCGAGGCAGAGGACTGGAGCCTGTACTCTGTGTAAGGAGACCCCTTCTGCGTCTCCAGGGGGCACGTTGTGATTTTGGCTGCGTAGAATCCATCCGTCTGGTGGGTAGAGTATTTGGGAAGGTCCTGTCCAGCCAATCCCAAGCACTGTCTGGTGTATCAAAAAATAAGGAGCGCTGATTATATATGATTTTCAATTTTGCCGGGAACAGTAAGGCAAATGTGAGGCCTGATGCCCGGACCCGAGCTTTAACTTGCATAAATGAAAAACGTTTGCGCTGCACAGCTAGCGTTTAGTCGGGGAGGATCGAGATTTTCACGTTGTCTACTTGTAATGGGTCATTGTCTCTTGCTGCCTGTAACAAATGATCACGGTCTCTGTAGTTCAGAATTCTAGCCAATATGGGGCGGGGGTTTGCACCAGGTATTGGCCGATGTGTAGGACTCCGTGAGCTCGCTTGACAGACCGGCAGGGGCCACACTAGTTTTCAACCAGTTCTCTATATAAGTCGTCGGGTTAGGGCCTTCTGAT
Source organism: Calotriton arnoldi (assembly GCA_963921515.1). Lineage (NCBI taxonomy): Eukaryota > Metazoa > Chordata > Amphibia > Caudata > Salamandridae > Calotriton > Calotriton arnoldi. Next base: position 179,206 of record CAWUFW010012543.1, on the reverse strand, counting down.
CCCTCCGGGAAGCCAACAATTCTGAGGTTATTGCGTCAGGCCTGACCTTCCGCATTATCTGCACGAGCTTGGAGGGAGTCAATCTGCTGGCGCATTTGACATAATTGTTCTTCATGAGTGTTCACTTGTGGCACCATTGTTTCCAAAGTTTGCTCTGTGGACTTCACATTATCAGCTAATTTTCTATGGTCGTCCTTGAGTAAGTTGAGTTCCACTGAGATCATGCCTAATTGATTTTCCAGCGCGGACCTCGAATCTTGTATCTCTTTCAAGATCATGTCCAATGTATCCACTGGGGGATTAGCTACAGCCCCCTCTTCTGCTTGATGCGAATGACTGTGATCCAGCGCAATATTAGCCAACAACATTCATACACCATATACTCACTTGGGCCCATACATTCACACTACACTAATACTTACGCTGGGTGTCAGATGTACTCTTTTATCAAAGTCCCTGCTACCAATTACCTTCTGATTGAAGAGTAATAACTTACCAATGGATCCTTTGCTAATTGGGAAGTTTAAAATGAGTGACATTCATTATAGTACATTATCCTGAAATAATCACTGAGTCAGGAAGTTTTTAAAATGTTTATCTAAAGTTTTAGCAGAGTAAAATACAGAAAACATGGTACTTGATTGAAATACCCAAGAAAAAGCATAGAAATGATTTTGCTAATCATTGACGGTGTTTAAGGAAGAGGAGAAGATAGAGACAACAGCGCAACTAAAGGTTGCAGTATAGTTACCTAAAATGCGAGAACCAAGCCCCTTAGCCAAGGAGTTGGAAAAGATAGGACCCAGGAAGGATGAAGAGCAAAGACTTCTTCCAGGATCAGGACAGGACCGGTAACCTCTCTACAACGATGCCTGCGCCGTTCCCCTCTCTGATACTCGACTTCTCTCGATTCTCCCGTCTAATGGACTCCGCCGCCCCCTCCTCAGGACCTCTTCTGGACAGGAATTCAGTCAGCAACCGATCAGCTGGGCAGTCTGGAGTTGAGAGCGCTCTGGCAGTATGGATGCCTGTTCTTCGTGAACGCATGCTCTGACTAATTTACTAATGCTATATTCTATTATACCCTTCTACGCCCATATACCTCCCCTTAATGTTGCTAAAATATGGGACCACTACTTCTGATTGGACAGGGACAGGGGGTGGATTCTCGCACCATATCGATTTGGCCTAAATTGTAAAGCCTATTGTCTTTACGTTCCCTCCCCTTCAGATTAATACATTCACTTTATTTCCCACCTGTCTCACAACAAATGTTATACATTTTACAGGAGAAAAGTAACAATTTGTCCGCCGGAAACATTGAGTACATCATCTTCGGCCAATAGGTCGTGGCCTTGGGAGACCTCCAAGTTGACTTCACTTGGCAGGCATACAGGACACATGCGCAGAACCCTCTGTCTCTCGAGTTTCAAGACACCAACCCAGGCCCAAGTTTACGAATTACGTGTAAGAAGAAAATATTAAAATCACAAATAAAAAGTTTCACTGTATACCCACTTTCCCTACTCTATTCCCATTTAATCATAATACTATCCTGCATTAGTAGCGTTAAGAAAACGACAATTTAATAATGACATGAGAGCAAGCTTAAGCATGTGAAAACATTTAGCGGCCATTTTAATGCACACTGCGCAGAAGCAGAAGTTTCCCACCAAGCAAAGAAAGACGTCACACCATGTGATCAGGTTGCGACATGCACAATGAAGTCCCGCGCTTTTAGCGGCCATCTTGGTTTATAGACAAGCGTTATTCATTAGTAAAACACATAGGCAAGCGTCTATCCCTTTTGTGTTTGTGAATGCAAAGATTAGTATTGACAGTACAAGTTTAATAAATTAATACTATGAGGAGGATTGCGTACAAGCAAGTTTCATTTTTGAAACCTTGCTCCATCAATCCCCTCTCTGATGGCGTTTCTGAGCCATCAAAATACTACCCTCAATCAGATGCCAACTTCTAGCAAATCATTTCATTCTCATTTTTACTTTTTCTATTCTTACAGTCTCCTTTTAATTTCTTGTATAAATTACTTCTCCATTCTTCTAGTTCGATTTCATCTAGTTTTCTCTTCTTTCCTTTTCCTGTCACTTTATATGTTCCATTCTTTCTACAGCATTTGCACCATATTGTTATTGCTAAAATTATTATTGCTATCCTTGCTAAGGGTACTAATATTTGACCTATAAGTCCTTTCCCTATATTAGCAAACCAGGTTCCAATTGACGAGATACTATTTGTCAATCTTTCCCATACACTATCAACTTCCAGTGGTTTTAGTTCTTTCTCAAGTTTAGTTATGTTCTGAATATACGTTCTAATTTCTGCACTCTTATCAGGAATATAAGTGCAACAATGTTTCGTCTTCAATAATTTACAGACTCCTCCCTCTTTTGCCAATAGAATGTCAAGAGCAAGTCGATTTTGCATCACCATAGATCTAATCACAACCATCTTCGTATTAATCATTAGAAAACCTCCAGCAGTATCCGTTGATAAACGATCAACCACTGTAGACAATTTGCATATTTTCCTTGAGTTCAGAATTATTCTCACTGAAGGTATCAATGCACCAAATATATCACCTACAATTTCTGAAAAACTAGCTCTTTTACTACGTATTAATTCATTATTGTTTTCATTGCTTCCAGTGTTTCTTTTTACGTGGTATATCTTTGGAAAAACTATTCCAAAATAACAACTTCCATACCACCTTGCAGGAAGCCTAAAGTAAGCCTTATTCCCACATACATAATAGATTCCAGGAAAAACTGAATCTGTTCCTCCTTTGAGTCCCCAACCTCCAATAATTAAAAAATTGTGTTCACATTCACTGGTATCGATGAAAACATTGTTATAATCAGTCTTTAACCTATGAAGACAAATTTTCCCTTTCTTTATGAAATCCAAAGCCATTGCAGCTTGAGCTTTACCAGGTGTATAACTCCCTTCCTTCTCCGCCCAAGGTGGCAACTGAGCCTTATGCTCTGAAGCTTTCTTTTGAAAATCATATCTTCTATCTTCTACTAAATTCAAAAATATCTTTTCTTCTTCTAGTAAAGAACATGTTAGATTGTGTCTATGTGCATGTGTTATGTCTATCGATTTCATTGTTAAGAAAATCTCTCCCATAAACTGTGCGTCTTGACTAGTAAGCACTGGGTTCATACTCTTGCGAACCTGAACCTCAGAAAATATCACATCTAAGTTTGAATAATAATACTGTAGCCTACCTGTTCTATAAAATAAACTTGTTAATACACTACATGAGATGCCATATGTCAGTTGTAAATGATGGTATGTTAATCCTTCCGCTACTGATTCAGGTAACTTCATACAGACATAACAATTACTAACTTCCATTGTGTCTACATACTGAAACAATAACTTTGTGAAAACATTTAAACTAGTGTCATTATCAGCTATTTCATGATGAATTTCTGCCTCATCTTCTGCCATTAATTCTACTCTACTGCCCTTCATGTTTGCTGTCCTCCCTTTAGTTTCATTATTTATCTTCTTACCTATTATCATAAGGTAAGGAATTGCTACAATCAGGGCTAACCATACTATAAGCACCAATACTAGACTACATATGCAGATTGCACAGCATCTCCTACAACAATTTCGTTTTGGTCTCCCAGTAACTCTATCATCAGGCATTTTTCGACAAGGAAGATTTCTCTTCTTATCTCTTCTTCTTTTCTTTAGATGATTCTTTTGTTTAGTCAGGGTGGTCTTGTTTCTTCTTCGTATGTTAGTTCTGCACTTGTTACTTCGCCACCACTGTCACTTGACTCTGAGCTTTCAAAATCTTCAAGAATGATATAAGACCCTTGAATTTGTTATTCACAAGTCTCAGTCTTTTACTTTTTCTTTTTCCTGACTTTTTCTCTTGTTCAGTTTGACTTGTCACTTCAGGTTCTTGTTCTGGATCTTCACTTCTGGTTGTTATGTGGTATTTTACTCTTTTAATGACACTTGGCCAATGATCTCCTTTTCTTGTTTTCTTTGTTGGCACTGTTTCTCTGTTTACGTCTTCAAAGATCTCGTTATTTTCACTGCTTAATACTGTTTTGTTTTCTTTGATTACTGCCTCTTTTGTTTGTTCTTTTTCAGGTCTGATTGGTTTCTCTTCAGTAGCTCCACAATGACTTTCAAGATGTTGGCTTTGTTCCTTTTTTATTTCTTTATGTTCATTTGTATTAACCCCTTTTTCTTTAGTGAATTCTTCTTGATCTAACTGCTTCTGATCAGGGCTTATTGCACTGTGAATTTCTGCAGCCTGACCGGATTCTTCTAAACCTGTTTTTCCCTGTGTAAAGTCAATTAAATCTTCACTGTTTTGTGTCCAATTTTCTTTCCCTATCTTATTTTGTTCAGGATCTTTTACTATCTTTTCTTCTTGATCCTGAACTGCTTCTTCTTCACCTTTCTGATCTTCTTCAATTACTTCCAATTTCGCTTGACTTCTTGTTCTGTGGTATACTTCAGGAACTTCTACCACTGGTATCCAATCCTGACTTGTGCTCGGTTGTTCTCCGTCAGCTTCTCTCGAACCTCTAGCCTGAGATTCCTCAGCTGGGCAACTTCAGCTTCTTCAGTGATTGGCGTTGTCTGTGGATTCTCTTCTTCAGGGTCTGGTACTCTCTTTGTGTGGCTTACGTGAATCCAATTAGGAAATCTTGCACACTTCACTGCTGTATTAGTGGTCAATATAACTTGACAAGGTCTGCTCCACCTGGGTGATAGACATGTTTCTCTGGTGTGATTCTTCACTACCACCCAATCACCAGGATTCAGATCATGTTCTAGTTCAGGCTGCCTGGAAACTGCGTCTTCTCCAACCTGATGAGAGACAGAACGCACTAGGTCAGCCAATCCTTTGCAATAATCCAGAACCATATCATCAGATATATTTACTAATTTGTTTGTGGGAACATGTGTTTGTCTCATTGCTCTTTCCATCATTATTTCATGGGGGCTCAATCCTGTTGTTCTGTCAGGTATGCTTCTGATTCCCATCAAGACAAGTGGCAATGCGTCTGGCCACTCTAATGATGTTGATGCACACATTTTTCCCAATCTTGACTTGATAGTGCCATTTAATTGTTCAACCACTCCAGAAGCCTCTGGGCGATATGCACAGTGCAATTTCTGTTTGATTTGAAATGCTTCACAGATTATCTGGATCACTTCGCTATTAAAGTGTTTTCCTCTATCTGATTCCAAAGATACTGGGAAACCAAACCTAGGTATGAGCTTACGTAACAACAGTTTTGCAACTGTAATACTGTCATTTCTCCTAGTAGGGTAAGCCTTCACCCACTTTGAAAACAGACACACTATGACTAGTACATATTTTAGTCCTCTGCATGGTGGTAACTGTATGAAGTCGAACTGGAGTCTTATAAATGGGCCCTCTGCCTTCCCAATCTTTCCAAACCCAATTATCGTTTTCCTGCCTGGATTATGCATTTGGCAAGTTAGACATCTCTGGCAAAGACTCTCTGCAACAGCCCTGAATTTGGGATTGTACCAATTTTGTCTGAACAGCCTAATTATTGCATCTCTCCCTATGTGTGAGTCTCCATGGTGCATTCTAGCCATTTGTGAGAGTAAACAGTCTGGCATGACTGGTCTGCCATCTGCACTGATCCACGCTTCATCTTCTCCTCTTTGGGAGCAACCCACTTTGATCCACAAATTTTTCTCACTTTCATCAACCTCATCTTGCAATTTCTTCACCTCATTCCAAGTTTCAGGTGGCATATACAGCATAAGTTGGCAGCTGATTCCCATTCTTTCCACCCTCTTATTGACTGACGTTCTGGTTTTGGCACAATGTTGAGCCACCAGATCCACATATCTGTTGCCGACTACCACCCAGTCATCTCCTGACTGATGTGCGGCACATTTCACCACAGCCAATTCTTTTGGTGATTGTATTGCTTCTAGCAATTCCCTTACAAATTGTCCATTTTTAATGGGGGATCCTGAAGAAGTCATGAAATCCCTCTGCATCCACAGTTGGCCAAAATCATGCACAACCCCGTAACCATATTGACTATCTGTAAATATGGTCACTCTCTGATTCCTCCCAATTTTGCAAGCTTTTATCAAAGCAATCAATTCAGCTACTTGTGCAGATTTTACTCCTGGTAAATAGGATGCTTCGACTATTCCAGTTAATTCACATACCGCATAGGCAGCAGTTAGTTTACCATCTTCATGTCTTTGACATGAACCATCGACAAATAGCTCCCTATCTGGCTTTTTAAGAGGCTGTTCCTCTATGTCTGGGAGTGGTTTTGTACACAATTCTGTAATTTGTACACAATCATGTTCATCTTCTTCGTCATCTTTATTTGTTTCATGATATGGGCAATAAAGTTGCTGGATTTATTATTGTACACCTTACCATGGTCACATTTTCAGCACCCATAATTATCCTCTCATATTTAGTCAGCCGACTAGGAGTAAGATGCTGAGTTCGGGTTCTTGTCAACAGACTGACAACTGCATGTGGAACATATACTTTTACAGGATGTCCCATCACAATTGACTCACTTTGTTCAATTCTCAAACAAGTTGCTGCCACTGCTTTTAAGCATCCTGGCAACGCGGCTGCTACTGGGTCCAATGTAGCAGAAAAATATGCTATAGGACGTCTATCTAGTCCATGTCTCTGAGTTAGGACTGAAAGTGCACAATTTTCTCTCTCTTGACAGAGTAATGCAAATTCTCTTTTATAATCAGGCATGCCTAAGGCAGGTGCTGAACAAAGTGCGTTTCTCAATTTTACAAAAGCTTCTACACTTTCATCCTCCCACTCGACAGGGTCCTTTGCTTTCTTTTTCGTCATGTTAATTAAGGGCTTAGCTAATATTGAAAAATGTGGTATCCATTGTCGACAGTAGCCTACTATTCCTAGGAACATTCGCACTTGTCTTTGGGTTACAGGCATTTGCATTCTCTTTATTAATTCTACTCTTTCAGAGGTTACTCTTCTTTTTCCCCTCTCAATTTGGTGTCCCAGATATTTAACAGCTGTCCTGCAAAACTGTAACTTTTCAGGTGAGACTTTATGCCCTTCCTCAGCCAAAAGATTTAATAATGCTATGGAGTCAACAACACAGTCTTCTCTGGTGGTCCACGCCACCAATAAGTCGTCGATATATTGGACTAAGACTGAGCTTCCTGGCATCACTAGTTTTTCCAGGCACTTTTTCAGTATCTGGTTGAAGAAGGAAGGACTTTCTGTGTACACGATTCCACACATAGACTTTGTTCTCAAATTTAAATGAGAAAAGATACTGGCTGTCTGGATGCAATGGAATTGAAAAGAATGCTTGACACAAATCAATTACTGTGAACCATCCTGCATTCCAAGGAATCTGATATAGAATTACTGCAGGATTTGGTACTATGGGACAACATGGTTCCACAATCTTGTTTATTTTACGCAGGTCCTGAACAATCCTATATTTTCCACTAGGTTTCTTTAGTCCCATGATTGGTGAATTACATGGGCTACTCATTACTTCTTTTAGGATGTTTTGTTCTACCATTCGTTTTATTTCTTCAATGACTCCTGCTTTTACTTCTGCACTCATTTTGTACTGTTTAGTATTTGGGAAAATCGCACCTTCTTTTACCGTAATTTGATCTGGATCTATTTTTGCCATAAGTCCTACTTCTTTTCTGGTGAAATCCCATACTATTGGGTTTACTGTACCTTTTAATTCTTCTGGCAACTCATCTTTTGTTATCAATGAAAACATTTCATCTATTTCTGTACCTTGTTTTGCAACCATAATTTTATATACATGGTCCTCATCTGGTGTCTGGACTGCCACACCATCTGGCGTGCAGAAAATTGTACAGTTCATTTTGCACAATAAATCCCTACCTAATAAATTCACTGGGCTAGAATCGCACACTACAAATTGGTGCATTTCTCTGAAGTTTCCTATTTTGACTTCCATTGGTTCTGTAAGAGGTGTTCTAATTCTTTGATTAGCTACCCCTACTACTTGGATATTTTCACCAGAGAGAGGAAGGTCTGGGATATCTGCTGATCTCACAGTAGACCTGGTAGCACCAGTGTCCAAAAGGAAAGTAATATCATTACCTTTCACATTTCCTTCAACATATGGACCAGACTGATCTACCTGTAAGGATGCGCCAAGTACGCACTCCTTCTTCCCCTCTCCTAGGCACCGTCATGAGTCGAATTCACAGTAATTGTCCTGCAAAAGAAATTGTGATGTCATATAATCATTCTTACCACTCCCTCCTGGGTATCCAATATCTGTACCATGCTTTGCTCTGCTTACATTACCCTGAACAGGTGGAGGTGGTAATTGACTCTGGGGATTTACACCCTGCTGTGAGTCATTCTGCGTCTGTGGATTTAAGTTTTGATTTGGGCCATTATTATTCCGAATCTTTTTACATTCATCCTTCCAATGTCCCAATTTTCCTCATCCATGACAAGGAAATTTCTTTTTAGCTTCTTCTCTACTCATTCGTCCTCTAAATTTTCCACCATTTCCCGTATCACCACTCGTTCCAGAATCTTTTCCTTGATTTTCACTCGGATTTTCCAAATTAATTCCCTGCTTTTCTGCCATTTTCACCTGAGCCCACATCACCTTTTCTTGTAATTTCTATCCTCAATATCGTCTCCACAATATTTTGCATACTTCAGAATCTCATCTATGGGCTTTCCCTGCCAACACAGCATGTGTTGTTTAATCATCTGGCAAATCTCTGGCTTCAGACCGTAAACAAATCGATACACAAACTGACTCATGTTCTTGTCTCCAATGTCCTCAAATCCACTATACTGTTTAAACACCTGCAATAATTGCTCATAATAGGAATGTACTGTTTCGCTGGCTTCTTGGGTTGTTCGATCTATTTTCACCCAATCTGTTTCTTTCGGGGGTATTTTCCCTTTCAGGTATGTTATCACCTGCTGATACTTTTTCATCACATCATTTGACGGGGCACCTGTTTTCGGATCTCTAGGATATTCATCACTAGGCCAATGGACTGTGATCTTACAATCTGTCCATAAATCGGCAGGTACCACTATGTCAAACAAACCATCTAAATCCTTCAACAATACCTTTGACACCTTCACAAACTTTTCAACCTGCTTGTACCATTCAATTGGTTTTTCTCTCAATTTTGGAAAATCATTCATAAATGATAAAATATCCTGTCTGCTCCATGGGACATGTACATATCCTCCTCCCGCAACTTCTCGCATTGGATACATCTGGTCTGCTTTTCCTGCTTCCTTCATCACATATTCTGATGCTGTTCTACTTGTTCGTGCTTCTTCCTTTTTCTTGGCCCACCTAGATCTCCATTTATCTAGATCTCCCCATTTTTGTAAAACTAACATTAATTCTCTTATTTGCAGTCTTCTTCCAGATGCATTCATATTTTCTAAATCTTTGTCCGCAAATTCTGCTCTATATGGTTTCTGTAATACTTTTGATCTCCCTATTTCGATTCCCATCTGTAGTGCTAAATTGGACAATTTTTCATGGAATATCTTTACATTTCTAGTGATACTCCTGCACAAGAATAATAATTCTTCTTCATCATAGGTATTCAAGCGTTCTACTCCTACATTTCCTACTATTATTTCTTCTAATTCGACTTTCAATTTATGGATATCCAGTACTTTTGGAGGTGTGCACTGTTTAACTGACCCTTGTACCCATCTTTCTAGATCTTCAGGTGTTACTATGGTAGCACTTTTTGTTCCTGATGAAGTTACTAAACTTACATCTTTTGAACCTCCAGGTACATCTTTTCTGGGAGTACTATTTACAGAACCTCGAATAGGTAAATCCATGAGTGATATTGTGGATTCACAGTCACTAAATTGATCCTCAATTATAACTGGAGCTTCAGGTTTGGGGTTACTCACAGGAGTAGGGGTAAGTATCGGTTGAGGACAATTTCCCTGAGTACCATATAATGGAACTACTGGACCAATTGTTACAGGTATGGTCAACGAATCAGGATGTACTTTTATCTGAGTTATTTTCTGTATTAATTCTGCTCTGGTCTTTTCTAGGGCTTCTTTTTCTTTGTCATGAAGTATTCTAGTCGGGGTAAATTCATGCATTACTTGTGGTACCATTGGAGTTCTTGGTGGTGCACTTGGAGTGCATCCACTTGTCCCTTCCTGATATGGTGGGGGATTTCTTAACATTTCCTCCATAAATTCGTCTTCTGAATCCTCATTTCTCATTAAATGTTTTGTCTTTTCTGTACATTTGCCTCCTGATTTCTCTCCTTCTGTGAATAATGGATACAGTCCCTCTGTAATCATTGCCCTTCTCCATTGTTTCATCTGACCCTCTCTCAACTCACGTAAATATCTGGGGTAAAATCCTGGATAACTCCTATTACTTCTAGATCTATCCCGCTCAAATGCCTCGGTTTCCCATTCTTCTAGAGCTTCGTACTGGGTTAATCTAGGTCTGGGTTCTAAATCATTCATCCTCAATCTCAAGTTCTGAAGAATTCGCCCATTGAACGTTCCATTCTCGGGAAATGCTAATACTCCATCATTTTTGGTGTATTCTATCCAATTCTCCATCCATACACAGGTTGATAACCTCTCTCCATCATCATAAATGATGCTGGCATTTTAGCTGGTGGAATAATAATTCCTTCTGTAGTTTTGATTGGTTTGTCCTTTTTAAAATAATTCTTAATCTTTTGTAAAAATGACATTTTTCTCCTTTCTCCGTACATTCTATCTAATCTTCTGTGTACAAAATTATATTCTGCAAAACCTAGGAATCTCCTATCCGGACGAGTTCCTGTTAAAGTCGGATCACGTTTTAACATGCAATCCTTATCCACTAAGAATTTTGCTTCTATATTTTCGACCAATCAAATGTCTGCTATCTTTTATTTCCGAGCCAATCCTTGCACGGCCTTTTGGTGACGTTTCTCTGTCAACCCCTCCTTTACAATCTGCTCTTTTCTGTCCTCGCTGGTTTAACCAATCCCAGCGCGGCACCTGTGACGTCAGTACTACTCCTGACTACTGACCCCTCCTTTACAAGGGTTTTCTCCACACCCACTGTTTCAACCTACCACAGCGCGGCGTTTTGTGACGTCAGCTCCCTCTCCGGCAACTGACCCTCCCTTTACAAAAATTTACGCAAACTTATTTTCTCTATAAATCTTAATTAAATTTCAGTAACAACATAAAACATTCGCTATCGTGCCAGTTTCCACTAATTTTGAAAAGGATAGTTTCTTCCACACTTTAGTAAAACCTTTCCGTTTACTAATACATACACTACGAGTAAAACACTTCCGTCTACTCTTCACACAAGCTCCAGAAGTACCTGTTACTTCTCCATTGTTACCCTTACCAGGTGATATAACATCAAATTGTTATCAGCGTACCCTTTTTGCTATTACTCACACGCATAGAGTCCCTAACGAGTACTTGAAGTCCTGCTTAACTTCTCAGTACTATTTCTGCCTGACAGATAACCTCACTGCAGTATGGCTTCCACTTGCCACCCACTATTCTTTTTCCCTACCCCGGGGTATTCTGGACAACATGTAACAAAAACTCAAAATTTAAGCGGATGTTAGTTCATAAAAATACAAATAAAATGTTCAATACCCAATTAACAAAGAGTAACAAAAACCATCCTCTGCTACCAGAAAACTGATCCAGCGCAATATTAGCCAACAACATTCATACACCATATACTCACTTGGGCCCATACATTCACACTACACTAATACTTACGCTGGGTGTCAGATGTACTCTTTTATCAAAGTCCCTGCTACCAATTACCTTCTGATTGAAGAGTAATAACTTACCAATGGAACCTTTGCTAATTGGGAAGTTTAAAATGAGTGACATTCATTATAGTACATTATCCTGAAATAATCACTGAGTCAGGAAGTTTTTAAAATGTTTATCTAAAGTTTTAGCAGAGTAAAATACAGAAAACACGGTACTTGATTGAAATACCCAAGAAAAAGCATAGAAATGATTTTGCTAATCATTGACGGTGTTTAAGGAAGAGGAGACGATAGAGACAACAGCGCAACTAAAGGTTGCAGTATAGTTACCTAAAATGCGAGAACCAAGCCCCTTAGCCAAGGAGTTGGAAAAGATAGGACCCAGGAAGGATGAAGAGCAAAGACTTCTTCCAGGATCAGGACAGGACCGGTAACCTCTCTACAACGATGCCTGCGCCGTTCCCCTCTCTGATACTCGACTTCTCTCCATTCTCCCTTCTAATGGACTCCGCCGCCCCCTCCTCAGGACCTCTTCCGGACAGGAATTCAGTCAGCAACCGATCAGCTGGGCAGTCTGGAGTTGAGAGCGCTCTGGCAGTATGGACGCCTGTTCTTCGTGAACGCATGCTCTGACTAATTTACTAATGCTATATTCTATTATACCCTTCTACGCCCATATACCTCCCCTTAATGTTGCTAAAATATGGGACCACTACTTCTGATTGGACAGGGACAGGGGGTGGATTCTCGCACCATATCGATTTGGCCTAAATTGTAAAGCCTATTGTCTTTACGTTCCCTCCCCTTCAGATTAATACATTCACTTTATTTCCCACCCATCTCACAACAAATGTTATACATTTTACAGGAGAAAAGTAACAATTTGTCCGCCGGAAACATTGAGTACATCATCTTCGGCCAATAGGTCGTGGCCTTGGGAGACGTCCAAGTTGACTTCACTTGGCAGGCATACAGGACACATGCGCAGAACCCTCTGTCTCTCGAGTTTCAAGACACCAACCCAGGCCCAAGTTTACGAATTACTAAAAGAAGAAAATATTAAAATCACAAATAAAAGGTTTCACTGTATACCCACTTTCCCTACTCTATTCCCATTTAATCATAATACTATCCTGCATTAGTAGCGTTAAGAAAACGACAATTTAATAATGACATGAGAGCAAGCTTAAGCATGTGAAAACATTTAGCGGCCATTTTAATGCACACTGCGCAGTAGCAGAAGTTTCCCATCAAGCAAAGAAAGACGTCACACCATGTGATCAGGTTGCGACATGCGCAATGAAGTCCCGCGCTTTTAGCGGCCATCTTGGTTTATAGACAAGCGTTATTCATAAGTAAAACACATAGGCAAGCGTCTATCCCTTTTGTGTTTGTGAATGCAAAGATTAGTATTGACAGTACAAGTTTAATAAATTAATACTATGAGGAGGATTGCGTACAAGCAAGTTTCATTTTTGAAACCTTGCTCCATCAACTGGATGAGTGCTCCGAGGGCGGTGAGAGCGACTCTGCCCTCCCGGATCTGGAGGTTGTTCTCGGCTTTCCCCTGCCCATGATTACTAGTGAATTGGGTGATTGGATGGCACTGGACTATACGATGGATCAACTCAAACTCTACAACTTGTATGTGTGCAGCTGAAGTTCAAAGGAGGCAAGTGCCTGTAGTTAACGACAACAATATTAGATTAGTGTCTCAGACCAAGTTGCCGATTAGCTATTGGGTTCATGCGGTCGTGGGTCATTGTTGGAGCCTGCCAATATTCGACTGTTGCGTTATTTAGTAGTGTCGCCCCTACCGCTGGATGTCACAGTGGTGTCGTCCCGCCAGCAGCAACCACTAATGAGGACAGTATACTTCACTTGAATGTTCACTGCTTAGCTGCTTTGTCAAGTTGTGAGCGCCAACTTATTTATATGTAGTCCACAGATCCATTGTCGTGCCGCGAAACCTTACGGTGACCCCGCCAAAAGTGAACGCAAGCTGCTGGTCCCACTCTGTTCAGTGCCCTCAATCGGACTGCTTCGTTGATAAAGAATGGCACTCACATGCCATAGAGCTGAGAGTATGTATGCCAATACTTTACCTCTGCTGTAGAACTGCCACTTTTGTGAAGCTCTAACCCACGCAGGGAAGGGGGGCTCCAGTTGGCCGGAGAGGAGCAAACCAGTGGCCGTAATGTGGGGCTATCACCTCCTAGAGACAGGGGCACCGTCCACTCTTGGTGCGATTGAAATGTTCTAGCTGGTGCCCAACCGCCACGACCCACAATTGCCTCTACCAGCAGGCCACACACATGTAGAAAGTCAAGTATAGGGGGATCCAGTGCCGTCTGCTATATCGTTGTTAGGGCACTCATTTTTGCACTGCTCTGCCCCCCCACAGTGGGTTCCGATGGGGGGGCCCCTCCACTGACCTGTAAATGTAGGCTCCGTCTGCAGCGCTGTCAGGGAAATAGGACACGGCCTCATTGACCTCCACAGCACCGCCGCGAACAGCGTCCGTGGTCCCGGCCAGTTATCCAGCTCTTCATGAGGTTGCACAGGCGGTTCCGGGTCGAGACCAAACTGGTCGCTGTCAGGGCACTTCCAGCAGATCACTGCACTGAACCCTGCCCCCGAGGCTCCTTATTGCCGCGATTCACTGACGGCCGATTACCCAGGAGCAGCAGACTCTACGGGGGGGAAAGCCAGCGCGTCTCCAACGGTACAGGCAGACTCCGCCGTCTCGGGTGGGTCTGCGCGGTCGCACCAGGAAATGGCCCCGCTGCTGATGGATGCAGCAATGCAGGTCCATTGGGGAGAAGTAGCCTCGCAAATGGCGGATGGGCCGCCTGCACCGAACAGGCATGGCCTCTCCTGCAGCATATCTTGATGGCAGGGGTGCTCCAGCTCACTGCAGGCGATTCCGATCCCAGTCGGTCATAGCGGGTCTTTCCAGGCGACGAGTGCAGGCACCGGGTGTGGGGCCCTAGCCCGGGGACTCAAGTCGATGCACCAGCCGGCCTCAGGGTCATACAGCCCGGCTTCATTTCAGGCGAGCCCGCTGCTGTTTAGGCCACTCCCACAGGCCAGGCCCAGTGGCGTACCGGCGGTCATCGTGCTCTGGAACTCAGCTCACCGGTCATCACGGAGAATCGGAGTTTCTGGTAGAGCAGTCCATTTATAGGCAGCTAGCTCCTCGCATTTCACCCAGCCTTCGGATGAGGTAGTGAATGTTAGAATTTGTCCGGATTAGGAGCCCCGGGCTGGAACACGTCACTTAAGCGACCACCATCTTGGGCTGCAAACCACGCCCCCTTTAGCATAACAGTTGATACCTGAATTATTTTCCAACTAGTATCCTACAATGTCATCAACAGTTTCCATTTTCTGTTTCTTTACACCTTCAACTTTCTCTTAATTTTTTTTATTTTTTCTCAACCTCACTTGAATCTTTGACATATTTCCGTTTTGGACACACTACACGTTTCTCATATATGGGATATTCACCTAAATCCAGTGTATAAAGTCTTCTTAAACGATTATACTCACTTACACAATTTACATCAGCACTAACCTTTTTCTCATCGAAATCAATCAAATACAAACCAGACAATGTTCTTACTCGAGATAATGCAACGTATGCCGTTCCCTCTTTAAATACTATACTTCCAATATTTACCAAAGCACTGTCTATACTTAAACCTTGAGATTTATGAATAGTTACTGCATATGCTAAAGACAGAGTAATCTGTTTTCTGCGAACATACAAGTCTTTTACAAGCAAAAAACGTACAACACAATGCCCAATCTGTCTTACCTCTTTAATCTGATCAAATTTTATTTTCAAAAATTATATTCCATCTCTGACCTGAAATTTTACAAAATCAACAACTTTTCCCATTGCTCCATTTTCTAAACCTTCTTCTACATTCAAATTACACCGTAAAATTACCCAACAGTTTATACATACATGTAAAGTTTTTTCTAAGCCTGCAGTTTTAGATACAGACTTTTCCAAAGAGTGCAATTTAGTCTGTAGTTTCTCTGTAAGAAGAATAGTCACTCCCCGGTGTTCACTTTTATCAATAGGTTTAATTTCAACTATTTCTTGTTTTTCAAGTTTCAAAAGCTCTTGATTGAATGTAGAACACTCTTGCAGTGTAGGCATTAGGCAAACTATAGACTTCTTTTCTCCAATATTCTGGTACATTACTTCAGCCGCTGTGTTTTCAGTTGTAAACAAGTTCCTTAGTAGTCGACTTTCTAAAGCTTGTTTACCATGTTTCCTCAAGACACCAATTCTTATATCTTTAAGAATATTTCCATAATCTTCATCACTTGCTTGTCGCATATTCTTTATAAGTTCTTTATATTAAAAATGTAACCAAATGTTCACATTTCCAATAATTCCCAAAGTTTTTCTAGTGTCTTCATGCACAAGTGTTTTAAAACATGGTTGTCCTTTTACAGGAGTTAATTGTAGTAGATCTCCAAATACAATTAAATGTTTTCCTCCAAATAGCACATTGTATTCTGTTTTTAAAATCTGTTGCATTCTCAAGTGTACAAAGGCAAGAATTAAGTTTAAGACCATGCTCACCTCATCAATGATTAACAGTTTCATTTTCTTCAGTACTCTTGACACTTCATAACAAACTTCTCCACACAGCTTCTGATATTCCAATTTATTATCATGTTTAACTGGTAGCATAAGTAATCTATGTAAAGTAATCCCTCCAATATTGTGTGCTGCTAATCCAGTTGGAGCTGTTACAACACAAGATAAATGTGAGTCCGTAGTTTTCTGTAGATAACTGATCAAAACTTTAATTAAAAACTTTTATCTGTTCCAGCTTGACCACTGATGTACATAAGAATAGGTTTAAATGATGAACATTGGCATTCTTTTTCCATGCAACAAACCATGTTTTATCTGTTGTGTCACTTGTACATATATTTCTTTCTGTTCAATATTTAGTTGTTCTTCTAACTTTTCCAACTGAGTAATCCTGTTGTGCTTGTTGCATTGCAGTTTCTGCCTCATTCATGGCTATTGCTGCTTCATTTTTGATTATTGGTTGTCCCAGTGGATCTTGACTCAGTGGACCAGAACTTTGACTATCTTGAGAACTGTCTTTAGCTATTGCAGCTGCAATAGTGTTTTCTTGTTCAATCTCATCATTTAACATTGGTAGATATGTAGGGAAAATTGTGCATTGAATGCTGTCTTTACATATATTAAAAGAATCTTCGTAGCAGTCAAAATCTCCAAGTAATTCTGTTTCATTACGCCATTGCGTGAACAGTTGCAGAAGTGCTAAATAGAAAAAGCTCTCTTATCTGGAGTTTCACAACTGAGTTTTCTGTGGTTAATCAGATTTCCTTTGGCATGTTTTACTAAACATCCATCACATCCAATTACTGCATATTTCCCTTGTTCTATATTTTCTATAATATTTCTTTTAATGCTGTAATGTTGAAGTATTTCATACAGACATAGCTTTTCCAGATGTGGACTTGTTTTGGGATAGTATGTATCCAACATTATTTTTAAGAATTTCTGTACTTTCTGGTTCATTCAGTGCTAAGTATTCAATTTCTTCTAATGTTTTAAATACTCTATTTCGTGTGCAGGCAAGACCTAAACTTACCCAAATGATTCCTCTTGACTTTGAATATAAACTAGAAGAGCACAAGTGATCCGAACATTCATAGGATCCAATCTCTCGATGGGAAAGCATTTTCAAGCTAAAGCTGTACAATTTTTTGCTAAGACTCTTCTCTTGTGAAATTTCTTCCCACATTTCTTTCATCTCTGTCTTTTCTGATTTCATTATATATGATGTAACATACCGTGCAATGGCAATTGAATTATCTGCAACATATTGAATAGCCATGTGTACATTCCACATTTTCAAAATACTGGATTGTAGTCATTAATATACTTTGACTGTTCTGTTCTTTTTAAGTTGTATGTATTCCTGGGAGATTTCCGAGTTATTGTATGCCTTAATGCTGACAAAAAATAATTTACTCTTTCTTTCGAAATTAAATTAATGGACGTAGAAATCCAAAATGACACTTTTTATAAAATTTCCCTTTAGGCTTGTATTTTCGTCGACAGTATTTTCCACAACGGTGACATTGAAAACGTAAAACTTGTTGTCTCTAGCTCTTTTCTCCTCCTTCTCTTGGAATGTCACATGTAACATACTTTTCGATGAAAGACAATACAGTTTCATCAGTATCATTTCCAAATTTTGGAGCATTCTTTATTCATAATAGCATGTGTATATGAGGAGCACATTTAGCTTGGTACTCTTTTTGCCAACAAAAATCAGTAACTTCTGCAAGAGGACAATTATTTTTATTGCAGATAAATGACATCATAGTTTGGAACCTATGGTTAAAATCCCTGCACACATTTACAGGATCCAAAGAACAGAGTTCTCCAGGTGTCTTCATTTCAATATTTTTATAGTTGAATTTGCTTCTCGTAGAAATTCAAGTAAATCTTCCCATGCATATTCAGCACAGCTAAGTGTTACAAACCATGTTGGTGTACCTAAATTTCTTAACATACATTTAAGTTCACCGTGACGACAAAACCAATATTCATTGGTACCACGTTGACATGCCATCAAATTAATTAACTGTGATTCTAAATTTTCATCTCTTTGTTGAACTTTGTCCATTAATTCTTTTGCAGAAATATGTGATTGATGAACTCCTGTTTTTAATATGTGGTTCACTGTATATTAAAGAGATGACAAATCACTTTTAAACAGAAGCTGAAATATATATGGAATGCACTGTCGAAATCTAGGATCTTTAGAGTACCATCTTGTCTAGCGGTATTCTGAAGCTGGAATCCGTACAGGTCGCTCATCAAATCCTTCACCCAGGGCCGGCTCTAGGTCGGTGCTATCGGTACCACCGCACCTGGTGCTGACTTGGGGTGGGGGCGTCATTTTTGCAAGTTAATTTTCATTTGAAAAGTTCCTGCTGCTGCGTTCCTTGCCTCCCGCAATTTTCAGGCATCAATTTAAATGTCAAGATAACTCCGGTGATTAATTGTCTTCCTGGGAAGAGACTGGAGGTTTGTGTAGTGGAAGTTTTGACTCATGGTAAGGTAGCACAGAGCGTTAAAATGCCTGCTGCTAAGAACGTGTACCATGCAGATAACAAAGTGCATATAATGTAAATAGGTTAGTAGGTTACTGATTCTGTAAGAGAGATTCTTTTGTTACTTGTAGTTTCTAAGTTAAAATCCTAATATAGAACATTGAGCTATTAACTGTCATCAAAAATCTGCATGCAAACTGCAAGGTATATGGTATAGCTATATGTTTTATTACCCAGTCTTTCATTATCCTAATCTTGCTAACATGGTTCATTTGGGTAGAAAACAATTCTTATTATTAAAGAGAACTCCTAACAATTGTGTTACGTTTTAAATTCTGAATTTGTGCTTTTCCAGAATAAGGACTCAAACTATATTGCCTACCAGTATGGATGACATGTGACTCCCACACCTTGTAGTCCTGTCTGATGTAACATTTCCTATACAGTGATTTACACACATATGATTGTCTTCATACAATGTGTGTGCAATGTAAAGTGCTCTGACACCTTACACTGGTATGAGTGGTGTTATAAAACTAAATGAATCTGAGAGACAGTGGTTATGGAGACTTGAGGGGCACTGTTAAAGGGTGGCAGTAAGGGAATCTGTGGCAGAGGTGGTCATGGGGGGGCGCCAACAAACATTGTCGCACAGGGCGCCGCCAGCGCTAAAGCCGGCCCTGCCTCCACCTTCTCCAGTGGGAAACAGCTGTGAAAAAACAACGAGCTTCTAAGTTTTTTTCCCATACACTCATTGGAGTACCCTTTGCTTTTTTCATTTGAAATAATTCAATGCTGTTTCCTATCTATTCTTTTGAATGTAGAGGATGTATCGTGTAATGTTCATAAATCTCTTCACTCGTGGACTTGTCCACTTTTTCTATTTGGCCACTTAAAATTTCTGATTCATCTTCTAACCATATTACCTGTTCATCAACATTTACAGTTTTATAATACATATTGTTCTCTACAAGATATAATGTAGCCTTTTGGAGTTGATTAACATCTACAAACTCTTGCCATATTTTTCGACTCTTCGTTGGGACACCATTTACTAGAATAACTACTGGTTCATTTTCCTCTCTGTCTCCACCAACAGTTTTAATATTTTTCTTAAAATCTAAAGGTAGGTACACAACTCTTCCTTTCAGACCTCTTTGTAAATCTGTTGGTGGCAGCTTACCTATTTTAGGCTCCATACAAATTATGACTTGAAATTGATGTACAGATTGAATAAGAACTGACTCATATGCATTCAAATCTGCCAGTTCCTCTGGAATAGCTACTAACTCTAAGTTGTTATGTACTGCTCTAGCTGGCATTTTGTTCTCTTCTAATTTGTTGTAAGAATATTTACAAATACATTGATCAGTAACTCAAATCGACCTTCCACCAACAAGTAACCACCAAATTGTTGTCACTCATCATTGTTTTCTTTTTCATTTTTTAAATATAAATTAACATTCCTAGTTTGACTTCTATAATGAGTACGTCAACAACAAATACAAGCATAGTTTGGTTTTTCAGAGGACACTGTCTTAAACTTTGTAATTTCTTCTACAAACTCATCAATACTAATCTCTTTCCCGTGTTCTTGAACACCAACACTTATCAAGCTCTCACTTTCTACACACTGCTGTTGTGAACCAAATAAACAAAATTGTATATCATCACAAATGTTTTGTACATCTGATAAACAACCATGTAAAAGATCTGTGTTCATTTCACTTAAACATAATGCAGGAGTTTTTACACAGTACACTTTCCTTACTAATTTCCGCATTCCTGAGTGGTGTACTGCTAACATTCTTAAGTGATGAAAAGTACTTTGACACACTTTTCTTGAAAGACAAGCCAGAGGATGTCCGTGAAACTTAGTATATTTTCTTACATTACATGGATCTAGTCCTTGTAATATCCTAATCTTCTGTTTAACACTTTTTTTTGCATACTCTCGTTAAAAATTTCACGATATTTACTAGAATAACTACTGGTTCATTTTCCTCTCTGTCTCCACCAACAGTTTTAATATTTTTCTTAAAATCTAAAGGTAGGTACACAACTCTTCCTTTCAGACCTCTTTGTAAATCTGTTGGTGGCAGCTTACCTATTTTAGGCTCCATACAAATTATGACTTGAAATTGATGTACAGATTGAATAAGAACTGACTCATATGCATTCAAATCTGCCAGTTCCTCTGGAATAGCTACTAACTCTAAGTTGTTATGTACTGCTCTAGCTGGCATTTTGTTCTCTTCTAATTTGTTGTAAGAATATTTACAAATACATTGATCAGTAACTCAAATCGACCTTCCACCAACAAGTAACCACCAAATTGTTGTCACTCATCATTGTTTTCTTTTTCATTTTTTAAATATAAATTAACATTCCTAGTTTGACTTCTATAATGAGTACGTCAACAACAAATACAAGCATAGTTTGGTTTTTCAGAGGACACTGTCTTAAACTTTGTAATTTCTTCTACAAACTCATCAATACTAATCTCTTTCCCGTGTTCTTGAACACCAACACTTATCAAGCTCTCACTTTCTACACACTGCTGTTGTGAACCAAATAAACAAAATTGTATATCATCACAAATGTTTTGTACATCTGATAAACAACCGTGTAAAAGATCTGTGTTCATTTCACTTAAACATAATGCAGGAGTTTTTACACAGTACACTTTCCTTACTAATTTCCGCATTCCTGAGTGGTGTACTGCTAACATTCTTAAGTGATGAAAAGTACTTTGACACACTTTTCTTGAAAGACAAGCCAGAGGATGTCCGTGAAACTTAGTATATTTTCTTACATTACATGGATCTAGTCCTTGTAATATCCTAATCTTCTGTTTAACACTTTTTTGCATACTCTCGTTAAAAATTTCACGATATGTCAATAGATTCCTGTTGAATACTGCAAATACTGCTACAATCCCACTTATATACAGGAGCTTGTGTACGCTTCCCTTGCACTTCTTCAGCTACTACTTCTTCCACACACCTAACAACCATTTCTTCTTTTGGAATGGGACAACCGTCTTTCATCTCATAGCATCGACCACTAGTATCAACTGAATAAGCTAATGTGTTCTGTTGAAAGTAGTTTTCTTCATTGAAGTAAGGCTCAGTAGTAGAAGTGTTCTTCCATTCACCAGTGTAAGTTTTGCAAAAGTTACTTCTATCAGCAAGTCTTTTTCTTTTGCTTTTGTATTTCATAAACTTCATCATTTTATCCAATGTTTTCATTCTCTTCAATGTTAAAATAAATAATTTTCATTTCAAATCAAAAGCAGTATCTACTACACTTGCAATGTGTTGCTTCTTCTTATAGGCTGCTGATGTTCTTTTATACTTTTTACAATCTTTTAATACATTTTGAGTTACTCTACTTCGAAAGAGTCGACCATGTATCTCTTTAAATTGTTTTTCTCTTCTTCTAACATGTCCTGTTTTTCCAAAAACGAATGCTTTTTACCATTAGAAATGTCGTTTTCCTTCTGCTTTGTTGTAAAACTCTTCTTTTTCCTTTCATTGCTATTATCTTTCTTTATTTTCTCTGCAACTCTTTTAAGAAAGTGTTTAGTGCTCTTACCAGAACAAACTTTATCCTTAGTAACATTTTCATCTTTTTCTGACGTACTCTTTTTACTTCTCTTTGAGTAGATCCGTTTTTTTTGTTGTCTTCTCTTTTCGTGTTTTCTTGCCATCTTGAATTTGTGATCCAAATAAAATAAATTTCTGAAAAACAAAGAACAGTTTCAATAGTTTGTTACATGAATTAACTATTTCAAATTAATTACATATGAATACTGATAGTAACTAGTAAGCAATTATTTACAATTACATTCCTATTCTCTTTATTACAAATAAAAAAACAAAAGTGTAGAAACAAGCAAGGGAACTGCAGAAAGAGGAAAAATCGTACTGAAAGAGAAAGAAAGGGACAGAAAAAAAAAGTTTAGAAACACCTAAAAGAAATACACAAACAACAACACAGCTACTAAAAAATTTGAGAAATTCAGAAAGAGGCAACAGAGCTGCACAAAGAGACAATAGCGGTGAACAAAGAAACAACAGAAGTGCACAAACATGCAAGAGAATGCACAACCGTGCAAGAGAATGCACAACGATGCAAGAGCGATGCAGAAACAGGCAAGACAACTCCAAAACAAGGAACACAGGTACAGAAATACGCAAGAGGGGTGCATAAAGAAGCAACACAGGTGCAGAAACAAGCTAACAAAGATGCTCAAAGACGCTGCAAACATACTCAAAGAGAGAAAAAGGGTGCAGAAACATACGACATGGGTGTAAAAACAGGCAAGATGCCAGCCAAAAGAACCAACAGAGGTGCAGATAGAGGCAAGACAAGTGCAGAAAGAAGCAACAGACGTGGTTAAAGTAGCAAGACAAGTGCATAAAGAATCAAGAGATCTGCAGAAAGAAAAGTGACGTGCATAAAGACGGAACAGAAGTGGAGAAACAGGGAAGAGAGGTGTAGAAAGAGGCAAAAGAGCTGCAAAAACGGGAATGAGGCCTGCAAAAAGAAGCAAAAAAGGTGCAGAAACAAAGAAGAGAAGTACAAAAACAAGCAGCAGAGCTCCAGAAACACACAAGAAGGATGCAGAAAGAAACAATACAAGTGCAGAAACAAGGAACTGACATGCAGAAACAGTCCAGACAAGTGCACAGACAAGCAAGAGAACTCCAGAAATTCAAAACAGCAATCTTTGCAATGTTACTATTGTAAGTCTCACCATACTCCTCAAAGCATGCTTGCATGTGTCTCTGCCTTTTGCTAGTGCCATCATACATCTATTTGTATGTATTTTTTATGTATGATGCCACTAGCAAAAGGCACAGACATATGCATGCACACAATCAGGAATATGGAGAGACTTCCAACAGTAATATGTGAAGGGTTGCTGCTTTATATTTCACTAGGCAAAACACTCTGAGTAGTCGCTGAATAGTGAAGCTACAAGAAAAAACTGAGGTTTAAAATATCCTGACAGAGGAATTACTGATTAGGCTAGTTTGTACAAGTCTGTGGATAGGTACACTTGAAGTACGCCATATACATTTTGGTGTGTTCTTGAAATGGAAAGTGTTGAAAAGAGTGCATGGTCTTGCGACTGAGTTATATCTCTACTTGTACATCTATTTTCACACATGTTATCCATCTAAAGATGGTACATCTATAAAACACATGTATACGTGTATTTTTATCCTTCTTTCATGTAGGATGTCACTAACAATTCAACAAAGAAGACTAATCACTAATCCCTCTGCCAGCATGTGTTAAACCTCACTTTTGTCTTGCACCTTTACTATTCAGCAACTACTAATATAAAATATAAAGCGTGAACCCTTTGCATGTCAGTTTAAAATGTCATCATATTCCTGAAAACATGCATACATGTGTTTGTGCTTTTTGTTAGTGACATAATACATAAAAGAAGCATACAAATCCATGTATACCTGTGTTTTATAGGTCTACGATCTTCACATGCATAACATGTATGAAAATACATGGCTAGTGCATCAGTAAATTAATGAGTGCAAGAGTAATGTCTGGATGCTTTGAACACTGCATGCGTAGTGCCTGAGTGAATGCATTAATCCAACCATAGTGCCTGCATCAGTGGATGAGTGCATGGGTAGTGCTTCACAGAATAGATCAGTGCATGGGTAGTGCCTAAGAGAATGGATGAGTGTAAGAGTAGTGCATGATTCATTGCACAATTGTGTAGGTAATGTCTTATTAATTCAATGTGTGCATAGGTACTGCGTCCTTGATTGCATGAGTGCGTGAGTAGTGCCTGTGTGATTCGATGAGTGTATGGGTGCTGCCTGAATGGAATGATCCATGCAAGGGTAATGGCTGCATCATTGGATGAGTGCATACGTACTGTCTGAGAGAATGGATGAGTGCAAGAGTAGTACCCGACTGATTGCATGAGTCCATAGCTAGTGCCTATGTGATAGCATAAGTGCAGGGGTAGTGCCTGTGTTATTGCATGAATACATAAGTTGTGCCTGAGTAACTTCATGAGTGCAACAGTATCGTCTGAATGCTTAGATCAGTGCATGAATAGTGCCTCAGTAAAATCATGAGTGTAACAGTAATGGCTGGGTCATTGGATGAGTGCCACAGTACTGCCTGAGGAAATAGATAACTACATAGGTAGTGCCTGAATGAACAGTTGAGTGCAAAACTGGTGCCTTACTGATTGCAAGAGGACATGCATAGTGCCTCCGTGATTCCATCAGTGCAAAGGTAGTGCCTGGGTGATTGTATGAGTGTATAGGAAATACCTGACTGAAAGTATGAGTGCAAGGCTAATGTTTTACTCATTGGATGAGTGCATCAATAGTGCTTCAGGAAATGGATGAGTGCATGGGTAGTACCTGAGTGAATGGTTTAGTGCAACTGTAGTGCCGGTATCATTCGATGACTGCTTCAGTATTGCTTAACAGAATAGATGAGTGCATAGGTAGTGGCTTACTGAATGGTTGAATGCAAAACTACTGCCTCAGTCATTGCATGTGTGTATAGGTAGAAAATCCCCTTCACTGCATGAGTAGATTGCTACTGCCTGGGTTATTGGAAGACTCATACAAAGGAGCCTAATCACTAATCCCTCTGCCAGCATGTCTTAAACCTCAGTTTTCTCTTGTAGCTTCACTTTTCACCGACTGCTCAAACTGTTTGGCCTAGCCAAATATACAGCATCAACCCTTCACATGTCACAGTTGTAAATCTCATCATATTACTGAAACCATACATGCATGTGTCTCTGCCTTTTGCTACTATCATACATAAAAGAAACATACAAGTAGATGTATACCTGTGTTTTATAGGTATCGGATCTTCCAATGCATAACACGTATGTAGAAGCATACACATACCTCAGCAAAGTCAGACTGCTAAGACGAACACTCGGGCAATGTACAATGGGACGGTATGTAAGTTGCAACTGTGTGCAGCTGTTTCGTGTAGCATTGAAACAGATTGGGACTTTAGCTGTGCTGTTCATATGCCGCCAGTAGCCCAGTGAGGATCTAAGTGGTATTTTTTTACGCAGATAGGCCTGTTTCCTTCCTTTTACAAACGGGGAGAGAGGAAGCATTGAGGGGGGGGGTCAAGGGATGTGTCATTCCCAGTCTTTTGATCTGCCGGCCCTGTGATGTACACAGATTCAGCACGGGCAGGGAGCCTGACAATTACCTTCACTTATATTCAGGTGGGGTTTACAAGTGTGAACAAATCCGTGCACAAGGTGTCCAGGCAACATTTGCATTTCTTTTTTATCTCCCTGAAGTTAATTAAACATGTCTCTTGTAAAGCCCCCTCCCAGTATTTTCCGACAAGACACAATCTGCAAATGTGGGCCATTTCTTTTACGGCCTATTTTGGATCCCAATTCAACCCTGTACCTCAGTCACAAGACCATGCACTCCTTTCAACATGACAGACTGCACTCCTCATTTCACGAACACACCTAAATATATACGGCGTACTTCAACTATACCTTTCCAGAGACTCTTACCAAGTACCATAATCACTAATCCCTCTCCCAGCATGTCTTAAACCTCACTTTTCTCTTGCAGCTTGACTATTCAGCAACTACTCAGAGTCTTAGTACATTTCGCAACATATGTCAAACAGCACACTTCTGTAATAATGTGTTATTTAAAAAAAAAAATATTTTCAAACTTAAAAATTTCACTCCAGGGGGCGTGGCCGAGCGATCCACCATGGCGGACGTTTGCTAGGCGAGCTCCGCTCAGCCTAAACAAATCATCCTCAATTTATCCTGCTTTCCCCGGATTACCTGGGTAAATACAGTACTCCTTGTGCATGGCACGGTAGCGAGACCCCGTTGAGGCATTCGAAGGCACAGAAACGGCGGTGGGAGATCGGAGGCAGCAGCGGCCTACACGACCGATGATCCGGCCGGTGATTTCGAGGCGGGGCCTTTCGGGCGCCTGCCGCGGCTGAAGCGGTCGCGCACGTACACGTTGGAGTGTGCTGGTGGCGAAGAGGAAACCCATTGCTGCGGAGGCTCCGAGGGAGGATCCTGCGATGAGGAAGGTGGAGCGGCAGTGCCGATCGAGATCGGAGGCTCCTAGGACAGGCGAGTTAGCGATCCTTGATCTTCTCCTCCTCCCCCTCCCCCATCGGCAGCCTCACGCTCAGCGACCGGGCCGGGTCACGCGGGGGGCCGGGGATCAAAGGACAGTCTTGTGTCGGCAGGAGCATAGATGGGACCTGGGCCGGTGCGGTGAGTGCCCGATGACCGTGTGAGGCCCCAGATGGGTTCGCGTAGCCCTGAATAGACTCCCTTGCCCTGGGGCGGCAGATGCATGTGGGCCAGTGCTGTACGGCCTGGGCTACAACGGCACAACGCTAAACACTTGGGGCTCTACAGGGGCCAGGGGCCATATATCGGCTCGAGCCGGAGATCGCCGAGCGGGGGGTGCCCTGAAGCCCCATCACCAGCGACACTGGACTCTGGGCCCCCACCGGAGGTGAGAACTGGGGCCGGTGTGTTGTCGCGGCCGAGGGAGGCTGGCATTGGGCACAGTTGTGCTGCTCCCCCCTGACGGATCTATACACTGTGGCCCAAGGAAAGAGTACAGGCCTTGAGCTAATTGGCCTACAATGTGGACACTGCTCCGATGGTAGGCCGATCCTGGTGGCTGCCCTAGACACGGGGGATGAGCGGAGGCCCAGTGTGACTCTTCCCGGACCAGCAGGAGTGGCAAGGGGGGGTGCTGTGGGGAACCCACTAGGGGGGGAGTCACGCCTGTCTACGGAAGTGGCCAAGCTAGTGCCCGGTGCGGCTTGTGGGCGGGCGGTCTCCACCCAAGCCCGGACACTCCGAAGGTTCCAGCATTGAACGACACCGAACCAGACATTCTAGTGGGATGAAGAAACCCCCCAGCAGAATAGATCTTACAAACTTGGGCTATTCTATACGGTGGCAGCTTTGAAGAAGTAATTTTGCAGGAATACGCTGACGGGCGGCAACCATGACAAAGGATAAAACCGGAGGAGGCTCTGCCAAACAAAGCACGCTAGATAAATTCACCAGCACTGGAGCTGCCGCAGCAGAGCAGGGAGGAGCGACTGGGGGCATGCCGGACAATGCTGCCCTCATGGCGGCCATTACACAATCCAGAGATGCTTTGGATGCAAAAATAGGAGCAGTGGGCTCCGATGTGATGCTCCTTCGACAGGTTTTACGCAATGCAGTGGGGCGCATCACAGAGGCCAAAACTAGAATCTCCAGTGTGGAGGATTCTGTCAGTACCCTACAGAAAAAAGTTACCTCATTGGAGGTGGTCCAGCGGGGCCTGGCGATGCGAGCAGAAGACGCAGAGGGCAGGGCCAGACGGAACAACCTCCGCTTTGTGGGCTTTCCAGAGGATGCGAGGGGGGTGTTATGGAGCGGTTTCTTACTCAATGGTTTGAGAGCTGGCTTCCCCCTGGAACCCTATCCCGTTGTTTTGTGATTGAATGGGCTCATAGAGCCTTGATGCAGAAGCCCCCTCCGGGGGCCCGACCGAGGCCTGTCATAGCTAAGTTGCTAAATTACCACAATAGAGATGTGATCCTGAAGCAGGCCAGAGTTAAAGAGCCCTTGACATACGACAACGCCCGCATAATCGTGTTCCCAGATTACACACGACTGGCTCAACAAAAGAGACAGTCATTCCTGGCAGCCAAGGCTCGTCTGCGTGAACTGAATCTCCCCTACGCCTTGCTGTACCCGGCCAAACTGCGGGTGATCTATCAGTCAAAAACGTTATTCTTCGAATCACCCAAAGAGGTCTTTCATTGGACAGATGAGACAGTGAGAGTCCGGTCCCACTCGCCGCCCAGGAGAGACTCGGATTCATCCCCCAGTGATGTGGTTCGGAAACCGCCCAGGTCCAAAGTTACAGTGATAAGGAGATCAAGATCCAGATGTCGCTCTCAATCCCGCAAGGATCCTAGCAGAGCCGCATCGATGCCTCGACAAGGGACTTCAACCTTATAGACACTGTTAGGTCACTCCCGGTAGGGGGGTGGCATTGGGTGCTAATTGCTCATTCCGGGGAAGCACATAGGGAGGCCAGTACCTTTGCTGGAACGTATTTGACAGAGGGAATGCCTGCAGATAATGGGCTAGTTTCTGGGGATCCATTGGCGGGGGATGACCGGGTGCTCCCGTTGGAGTCTGCAGGCCGCTCCCGCCGCGACAGATACTTCAGCGGTTTTGAGGTATGGGGTGAGGGGTGGGGGACAGTTGGGTTGTTTTAGTTTTGGGATTGCACTATGTCATAGCTATACAGAACCACCGCGCGCATACCGGCTATCTAATCTCCCAATGACTAACGTCTTAATGAATGATCTCTATCACACGTGCCACAGTTTGGGTTATTCAAGCAGTATGTCTGCACTGTGTTACTGTCCAGTTGAGGTACTGCTAGTATACAGGCTATCCGGTGACCCTTACACCAAAACTATAGAACTTACTGATGGCGGCCTCACTAGGTAGATTGCAAACCCCTGTAGGAGATCTCCGGGTGGTGAGTTGGAATGTCAGAGGAGCACTGGACAAAGTGAAGAGGGGGGGCTAAACTTCAGCAGGCCAAACGATATCGGGCAGATGTCCTGATGCTGCAGGAGATGCACCTTCTGGGGATAAAAGCCCTATGTCTTCTTAGATATGGTTATATTCAAGCGTTCCACTCAGGGTTTACAAGGGGATCCCGTGGGGTCGCAATTCTTATCCATCGGAGAGTTCCATATAAACATTCCAAGACGTGGATGGATACCCAAGGAAGATATGTTTTCATTAGGGGAACCATATATGAGGAGCAGGTGGTGTTGGGCAGTATCTATGCCCCCACCGCTGTCCTGGGTATTGGTGGAGCGCCTCATGACTCTGTGGGAAGATATGCCTGAGGGGTTGGCAGTTATAGGGGGAGACGGGAATGATGTAATGGACATGGCCAGGGATAGGTGGCGACTGGGGGGACAACCTTCTGCTAGCGAAACCACCAAATTACACTCCCTGGTGTCAGGACTGGGATGGATAGACCCCAGGCGATGGTTACATGGGGAAGAACAGGGGTACACATATCTGTCGGCGGTGCATGAATCATTCTCCCGACTCGACTATATATTCGTGCCATCAGGTGCGGCTGGTAGGTAGGGTTGGATTGGGATTAATAATCAGCCCGGGCACGCCCCAAAAAAGTGGCCCACATTTGCATATTGCTTTTCTGCAAAACACTGCTTCGGCGAAATTTTATAAAAAAAAAGGGGGGAGGGGGAAAAAAAATGCACGGATTAGTTTACACTGGTGAAACACACCTGAAAACAAGTGAGGCCACTTCTCTTCAGGCCCCCTGCCCCGCTCAGTATGGATACATTAATGGGGCGGCCCAGCGAGAGAAAGAGAGTGACACCTCTGCCCATTCCTAAATGGGAGGTAATGGACGCCCATCTGCCTCCAGAAAGGCCACTCAGGCACCCACTGGGCCGCTGGCAGCATCGAACAACGCAGAAACCACCCAAATCGGCCCCCTGGGCTGCTCAAAAAAGCAGCCCACAGCTGGAATTCGGATACCGGCCCCTCAGGCATTGCCCGAGTGCCCCCGTTACCAATCCGATGCTGCCGGTAGGGTAGGGGCGGTGGAGATACTCCCGAGAGGTCTATCAGACCACTCTCCGATCGTTCTCATAATACAGTTGGGTCCCCAAAGCAGTCCTTTAGATGGCGTCTCTCCCCTTGGAATCTGCAGAACGATAAATGTAGAGAACATATTGGGCATGCGATTGAACAATACCTAGACCTTAATGTAGGGTCGGTAACGGCAGCTGAACCCCTGTGGGAAGCGATGAAATCAACTATACGAGGAATAGACATCTCATATTGCTCAGCGGCACGTCGAACTAAGAAGGAGACGCTCTTGAAGTCGGAAGCTCATATTATGGAACTTGAGAGGGATAGTAGGGAGGAGGGGGAAGCCAGGCGCGCCGCCAGTTACTCATGGCGAGGCAGACCCACACTGATCTGTTAATGGACGAGGCCCGCTTGGCGTAGCTAGCATCCCGAAGTAGGATCTATCAATGGGGGGACAAATCTAGCAAGCTACTCCATCGATTGTGCCAGGGGGCCTTGTGTCCCCAGGCTCTTCCTGGTATACCGGGCCCTGATGGAAAGATCATTGGGGACCCCTCTTTGATCGTGGAGAGCTTTGCAAACTACTTTGCGGAATTATACACTCCTAAAGAATTCCTACCGGAAGACATGGTTCATCACTTTCTAGAGGATTTACCACCCCGGGCCCTCTCCGATGCAGCTCGTGTGGAGCTAGATCTTCCGCTTACTGAGGAGGAACTGAATGCGGCTCTGGGAGATTTGAACTCTGGAAAAGCCCTGGGCCCTAACGGATATCCTTGCGAGTTTTTTAAGAAATATTTCTTGAAATTGGGGCCTCATTTCCTTAGGGTGGTAGATGAAGCGATGGATCGCGGTAGCCTCCCACGCAATTGGAGACATGCTGAGGTGGTCGTGTTTCATAAGCTGGGTCGACCCCCAGATCAACATGCCTCATATCGCCCCATTTCTTTATTAAATGTAGAGGCTAAAATGTTAGCAAAAGTGTTAGCTAACAGCCTCCAAACACATATCACTACAGTGATCCATCCCGACCAGGCCGGCTTTATGCCCCAGCGAGCCACACGCCACAATATTCATCGAGCACACATTGCCGTAGATACCATCCGGGGCTTGGGTGCTCAAGCCGCGCTCTTATTGGCAGACATGCTCAGGGCCTTTGACTCCCTTAGTTGGGTATACTTATTTGCCCTGCTGAGTCATCTAAATATGGGTCCACGCTTTCTGTCTTACCTAAAACTGTTATATACAGACCTTACGGCATCAGTGCGAATTGCAGGGTCCACATCATATACATTCTCTATTGGACGGGGCACTCGTCAAGGTTGTCCCTTATCACCATATCTCTTTGCTTTGGCAATGGAACCCCTGGCGGCGTGGGTGCAGATGGATGCACACGTAGCTGGTTTTGAATGGGCACAGGGGCTCTCGGACCGCATTGCACTATATGCCGATGATGTCCTCTTCTTTTTAATAGATATTAATAAAACAGGGCCACGATTGCTTCGTATCATGCAAGTATTTGGGGAGTCGTCGGGTTTATTTAGAAATCCCCACAAATCTACTCTGTGGGTTTTAAAGGAACAAATGGAACTGGGGTCTTGGGCATCGACGATACAGGTCACAACAGTGGGATTGAAATATCTGGGAGTCTTCTTGGCAGCTTCATCAAGTGTGTCCTGGGATAGGAACCTTGTTCCGATATGGGCGCGGGTGCGAGAAGAGTTGAAGACATGGTCGCACATGGCCCTGTCTATTTATGGTCGGTCGGCCATCTTTACCAACTGCAGAATTACCCATACCCCATTTCACCTCAGTGGTTTCGCCAGGTCAATGCGACTTTGGGTCAGATTTTGTCGGCGGGGGGGCGTCCAGAGTGGCGTTGCGGACCTGCTTTCAATCGACATATTGTGGGGGGGTTGGCCACATCGGATGTCCAATCATACTATATGGCCTCACACCTGTTGATACAGAATGAATGGTGGTACGGGGACAGGTCAGATCCCGCATATGCAGTGGAAAGACGAAGCATCGGGGACTCTACTTTACATACTATCCTATATTCGGCTTCCCTGCGTAACTCTCTACCGTCGGCCACAAGAGTAGTATTCCAGGTTTGGAAACAGGCCCTGCGTAAGATGGTGTGGTGGGGCAGGTTGACGGGGGAAACCCCACTGTGGTCTAATGGGCAACTGCCACAACTAGCAGCCTTATCGGGATTTCGGGGCTGGGATAATATAGGGGTCTCCGTCCTGGGGGATGTGATGCGCGGTACAGTTCTGAAGTCGTTCCAGGACCTCCAGCAGGAATACCAAATGCCGAAGACCCAATTCTATAAATATCTTCAATTTAGACATGCCATCTCTCCCAGTATTGCGGGACTGGAGGCCCTTCCTGAATTCAGTCCCATTGAAGTCAAAGTCTTCATGGGAGACTTACAAGACCATAAAATCTCCAAAATGTATCAGTCCTTGGTGACAAATAGTCCCACCACATTAGACAAACTTAGAGAGGCGTGGGAGGGGGATCTCGGCCCCCTGGATGGAGATGATTGGACGGAGGCATTGGCCTCCCCGCGGGAGGCTGCGATCGCGATGCGACTTCACCTAATTCAATTTAAATACCTACATCGGGTCTACTATACCAGAGTTAAGCTGTGGAGGGTTGGCCTGGTGCCATCCCCAACATGCCTACGATGTGGTCGGGAGGAAGGAACCCTCATCAATACGATTCGGCATTGCACGACACTCACAAAATTCTGGCGAGGGGTTTTGGCCTGCCTTGCAGAGGTGCTGGGGTGGGAGCTCCCCTCTTCGCCTAAATTGGTACTGCTACATATAATGGAGGGTGTCGGGGGAAATATCTATAAACGACATTTGTTATTATTGGGGCATACATTGGCTAAGAGAGATATTGCACGGAGATTGAAAGCGGAGGCCCCACCTTCCTTGTCAGCATGGAAAAATGGCCTAGATTTCTGTATGGGACTGGAGGTTCCAATATTTAAGGCTAGGGGCTGCCCGCAAAAACATCCCAAGATCTGGAGGCGATGGGCAGACTATCGAGGTCTCTACCTAGAACCGACTTCCTCTGTGGATGCCCTAATCCCGTGATGATCATTCTGGACGGTGGAGTGATAGACCGACGACTTAGTGATGCTTTCTATGAGGGGCGGTGGGTATTAACGCGGCATTTAAAATGTAGTGCTACAATAGTGCAACGGGGGTGTTATACAGTTCCCGTTTTATTGTTTCTTTCTGAAACTGTATATTCTAAATGTCAATGCAATTAATTAATCTGTATCTTTTACTGAGGCAGAAGGCTTCTGGGTTACAGAGCCCTGCATTGTTTTTGTCGCTTGACGCAATGAAATCTGTTTTCAAAAAATATATATATCACTCCAAACACTTAACCACTACTACACAATACATTACACACATTACAAATTTGTAACTCACCTCTGTAATGGTATTGCAGAATATCATATATCACAAACGCATGAAAAATTTTCTTTCTCACACAATAAATATAATGCAGCACTCTCAACAAGGTAAAACCAGTAATGGCAAACTTTCTGCACACAAATAGATGTAAGTAACAAATCAAATTCGTTCCTTCATTATTTCAAATTGTAAAACACACTTCTATTGGTTACTCATATTAACCCTTTCTAACTCTCTTTTAAAAGTGCCCAAACTGGTTCCATAATTTTGTGGAGTGGAGACTCCACCACGCTGCTGCATCGCCATGGAGCCCCGAACCCTTACGAGAGTTCAACAACCTATTTCCAATAATACTACTGCTAATTTTAAACAACAGACTTCTTCTAAACATACTACTGATGTACAAAAACTAACTTTAATAGCTTATCACTTGTATTTAAATCTGCATTTCATATTTTAACACCACAGTTGTTTCAACCCTTCCCCCACTCTCCTTACTGCCAGTTTCCATAGCAACAGCTTCTGCAACATTCAATGGCAGTTGCAGGTCAATTGTTGACCATATTTCATAGCAATAGTTTCTGCAACATTCAACGGCAGGTGCAGGTCACAACTTCACCATATTTTTAAGTTAAGAACAGTTGCTTCCAAATCCAAAAAGCAGGTGTGGTTGACTTCTGCAACATGTTATCGTATCCTATGTACTGTACCTTTCAAGCATTTTTTATTAAGCAATCAGAAACATGCTTTTGCACGAAAGTAACATGCATCCTATTTTTCAGTGCACAATGTTGATCATCAGCCAATCAGTTATCGGTTTTCTAAAAAAAAGCTTGTTCTCCACCTTTCTACATATC
Organism: Calotriton arnoldi; assembly: GCA_963921515.1. Classification (NCBI taxonomy): domain Eukaryota; kingdom Metazoa; phylum Chordata; class Amphibia; order Caudata; family Salamandridae; genus Calotriton; species Calotriton arnoldi. The sequence goes on along the minus strand of CAWUFW010012543.1, from coordinate 144,266 downwards.
TCTCATTCTACCAACGTACTACATCAGCTACAGATATCTTTTCATTCCTTCCAGACATCCCTTCAAAATGCTTACAGTATGGATCGTAGGGCACAGCTATGTTTTCTGGTGCAAAAGGTATGCTGAACACAGACGTATTGATAAAGACATAGGTTTGCAAAATGTGGACATTAAATGGTTTGCACAGAGTGGATTAAAGTGGCACCAATTGATGCCTTTGGTTAAAACCTTTTTGCTTCTCCAAGCCCCTGACCTCATGATTGTGCACTGTTTTGGCATTGACCTAGGCACATTGACCGGTGTTGGGCTGAAAATGCTAATGAAGGATACCTTTGCACAGTTGATGTTGCTTTTGCCTCAAACTGTCTTTGTATACTCTAATATATGGCAAAGACAGAAATGGAAGTGGTCAAATCAATTCTGTCCTCAGATTGAGAAAGCTAGGAAGAATGTCAATAAAGCTGTTTCTGCTTACCTCAGAGATCATAGATTGGGGCCCATCTATAACAACAATATATGTTTTGATATGGATGACATCTACAGAAGTGATGGAGTTCATTTCACAGATGAAGGAAACAGAGTTTTTCTCAATAACCTCAAGCTGTGCATCCGCACTTACATCTAGCTCAAACAAAGTCATAATGAAAACAAGGGGTCTTTTTAGAGCAAGCCTATAACCCACAACTCAGCCGGGCCATTTTAGGCCCCGGGGACCCCATCCCCCGGGGCCTGGCCACAATGTTTGGGTACCGCGGGTGGAGCCCCAATGCCCCCGCAGTCCCTGCTGGCTCGCCGCCTCCTGCGGGAGCCGGCATTGCTTTTGGGCAAAGTGAGCTGCTGACATGCAGCTCCCTTTGCCAAAAAGCAAATCTGCTTCGCTTCATGGAAGCGACAGCAAATTTCCTCCTCTCGCTTCCATAAAGCGAAGCAGAAATTTGCTATGGCAGGGCGGGAACAGAGCTCCCGCCCTACCATAGCAAACAGCAATGTCCCAGGGGTACATACCACAGGACATTGTTGGAACCGGCCCTCCAGGGTGGCAGTCCCCAGGGCCAAGGAAAGCTCCTCAAGGGACACCGGGAAATCCGCATCCATCAAATTTAAAGCCCCGGGAACATCGAGCTCCCCGGGGCCGGCAGTCCACAACGGACCCCCGCATTTTAATTGATGAATGCCCCAGGGAAGTAGTGGTCCCCGGGGCTTGAGCCCCTCCACACTTAAATTTTACATATAGCTCCGGGGAGGTGGTGCTCATCGGGGCGGAGGGGAAGGCGGAGGGGGCTCTGCGTGCCCCCCATATCATTATATTTGCCCGGGGAGGTGGCGGTCCCTGTGACATAAGTAGCCCCTGCATCAAAAAACTGATAATGGGTAGTGATGGCTCACTTGGGCAGCAATACTATTTGGCATGTGCCATATAGGTTTTAACACGATTTAAGCAAAATGAAATTTAGGGTGTGGTCTAATAGGTACAGATATACCATAATACTCAAAATGTATCCAATACTTTGGTGAAAAACACCTCCGCTAGCATACAAAGATTATGTACCTAAGCACTCAATGTCCATAAGCCAGCATTGTTGTTGTCATGCACAATATTGCCGAAAATTTCTCAACTTTAGAAGACAGGAGTCACGAATTCAGATCGGCAAAACGTGTTTCGGTCTCCTTGAAGGAAATTACTTTTATCTCTATCTGGGGACTTTACAGACAGCTTCAGGGCTGAACAGGTCGTTGTTGAGACTATATCCACACAATCCCCCTGAAATTTTTGGGATTACCGTATTATTCATTCTAGAAGACAAAACAACACCTTTATGGATAACTCTTTGGAACTATAGATCATTCATTCTGCTACATAAGTGACAATTGACAGACGGAAGATTAGATCACAGCAGTATATGGGAGACGAAAACACGTTTTGCCGATCTGGGTCACCAACTTGACTCAGAACCTGACTTCAAGGATCGACTCCCTTGTCAGAACTGTTGACCCACGGGTCCGTGACAACAGACTTTCATTTTTTAACCTTGACGGCTGTATCTTGGACCACAATACAAAACAAATTATACGAATCCGTGACTCCTGTCTTCTAAAGTTGAGAAATTTTCGGCAATATTGTGCATGACAACAACAATACTGGCTTATGGACAGTGAGTGCTTTGGTACATAATCATTGTATCCCCTGCATCATAACAAAACATTCCTCTCGGGAACTGGCCCACCCGGGTGCTTAATTAAACGAAGCGCGCGGCACCGCGCTTCTTTTTTTTTTCGCCGTCACTTACTACTTGACTCCCACCAAAAATATTTTTAAAAAATGCTTTTTTTGACCTTTGGGGTCCCTGTGGCACCCCCTGATCAGCCCTAGGGGGGTCAGGGTGTTCCTACCCTGCCCCTTTTCTTCTTTTTTACCCTTTTTCTTCGAACTCGATTCAACTGAGTCACAAGATGGCTGCCAACACTTCCTGGTTTGAAGTGTTGGCAGCCAATCAGAAACAAGCTCAAGATCGGGAGGGTTCAGCCAATCAGATCTCACAATTCTCAAATATCAATATCTGTAAATGATTACATTTCTCAAAAACTACTGAACATATTTACACCATTTAAAGAAAAGATGTTTTCTGGACCAAAAGCTACCTTTTTGTCAAATTTGGTGTAATTCGGTTCAGCAGTTCGAGCTGTAGTCTTGTCTAAATTTTCCTATGGAAATTAACATGGAGAAAACATGTTTTGGGACCCCCCCTTTTTTCTCGGCCCCCGCTTGATGAATCACCCCGAAACTTTCAACACAAGAGCTGACCGGAGCGCCCCATTAGTTTTGAAAAATTTTGAAATTTTGCAAAAGTTCGTCAAACTGCGCCAAAGATATTGGCAAAAGAATAAACGCTTCTTGAATAGAAACAAGGTCCTAACTATAACTACCTACTGGCGACCGCCAGCAGGTAATATATATATATACATATATACATACATATATATATACATGTCTCCAAACTCCTCCAACCTCAGTTCCCAAGCACGACTTCAGCAAGGGAATCGGCGAAAGATCACAGCACCACGCACAGAAGGTAAATCTTCAGTGATTATTTATTTAACCCATTAAAACCAAGTGCATAAACAAAACGGTAGAGGACGGTCTACGCGTTTCGGCTCCCAGCCTTCTACTGGACCATAGAGTCCTGGGGCCTAGAAAGTCTCTTTTAAAGTGCCAGTGCAATTTTACATTTCTTTTTCTTTTTCGTTTTCATTAAAAGACAGACTAAGCTATACACAATCCTTAAAGGGTACAATTTTTAACAATTGATTATTAATTTGGCTGATTTCAAGAAGAAATGGTTTACAAAAGTGTATACAATTAAAACCAAAGTTTCAAAGTATATATGTGGAAAAGTGCAAATCCAGCAGAGATTTTTAAAAGAAGGTGTAATTTAAAACCACAAATGGGATTGATCATGCTATTTCATGTTTGTATTCATAATGGAGTAAAAGCAACTAAATATTTGTGAAGTACATAAATGTAATGCATTCATTATAGGCAGAATAAAGTCCATTTTCATTATCAATTGATCAGTTCAGATCAGTTAAGAATAAAATTGTAAAGTACATTTTTGTCTCTAGTATGTTTTTCATATGGTGCATATATCTATATATATACATATATATATATATATATATATATATATATATATATATATATATATATATATATATATATATATATATATAAACAAGAATGTCCTGTGCACGAGCGAGCACTCACACAGCCAGCAATTCATCAGAATTATTTCTCCAGGGAACCAGCAAGTTGCACACTGAATTTGTTTCCTGCCTAACGCGTTTCAGAGCCCCCAGCTCCTTTGTCAAAAGCCGCCTGCAAGTTACATAAAAACACATCCAAGGCACTCTCATTAATTATTCATTTTATAATTACCCTCTAGTGGGTTACAGGTGAGTATTTTCACAAGGAATGCTGGTATTCGTAGTTCTGCCTTAGAAGAATTCCACCCCTTCAGTGGGGTTTGCGAAGTTGCAGACAAATATTTTCACATTTAAAACCCTCCAGTGGGTCTCAGGGTGCTGCTTGCTCCGGCCATTTTTTCAGCACAGCTGTGTCGAGAAAGTCAAGGAAAAGTTCTTTAACTTGCGCCCCATATTCCTTTATGGATGGTGCTCTCCTCCACGGCCGGACTGCCGTGATGAATATAAATATGGGGCGCAAAGTTAAAGAACTTTTCCTTGACTTTCTCGACACAGCTGTGCTGAAAAAATGGACGGAGCAAGCAGCACCCTGAGACCCACTGGAGGGTTTTAAATGTGAAAATATTTGTCTGCAACTTCGCAAACCCCACTGAAGGGGTGGAATTCTTCTAAGGCAGAACTACGAATACCAGCATTCCTTGTGAAAATACTCACCTGTAACCCACAAGAGGGTAATTATAAAATGAATAATTAATGAGAGTGCCTTGGATGTGTTTTGCGTAACTTGCAGGTGGCCTTTGACAAAGGAGCTGGGGGCTCTGAAACGCGTTAGGCAGGAAACAAATTCAGTGTGCAACTTGCTGGTTCCCCTGGAGAAATAATTCTGATGAATTGCTGTCTGTGTGAGTGCTCCCTCGTGCACAGGACATTCTTGTATTTATATATATATATATTCACTGAAAAAACCATAGGTTTTAGGGAAAGTTATAGTTAGTTGGACATTGCACTCGTACAAAACCCGTGAAATTCCCCCGTTATAGTTAGTTCAGCTAACTATAACTCGCGCCCGCAATGCACTGCTGATGATGTCACATATTACATCACTCATGACATGGTCAGTGACATCACTGATGACATCACTGACATCATCCAGTGACTGTGTGTTTCTGTAAAGTTTAAATATGTTTAATATATATAGGGAAAGGCGTATTGAAGAATGAGTGGGTGTATAAGCGTCTGAATGGATGATTTAGTAGGTGCGTGACTGAGTCTATAAGTGAGTGATTAAATGTATCTTACTGGATGCATGGGTGAGTGACTAAACTGTGTGAATGTCTGTATCCTTCTGTCTGTTGTTGTGTAAGCAGCTGCATGGGTTTCTGACTAGCTAAATGAGTGTCTATATGGGTTATGGATTGGTTCTCTGAGTATCTATATGGGTGCCTCAGTGTTTGTGTGGGCGGGGTGTGTGTGACTCTGTGCATAGATGTGTGAGTGGGTGATTCACTGGGTGCATGGTTTCAACAGTGCGTCTGTGATGGACTGTATGGGTGGGTGAGTGTGTGTATGGGTGTGTTAGTGATTGAATGTATATCTCAGTGGTACATGTGTGAGTAACTACATATGTGAAAGGCAGTATATATGTGTGTTGGAGTATATAAATGGCTATAAGTGAGAGTGTGTGATTGTGAGAGTGGCTATATGGATGAGTGTGTGCTTGCATCAGTGATTGCATAGGAGCGTAAGAATGTGCTAGTATTTTTATGAATAAGTGAGCTGGTGTGTATAACTGTATAGGTGAGTAAATTGGAGTGTGATTAATTATTTGCATGATTGACTAGGTGTGTGAGTACCTCTATGGATGAGTTGCGTTGTGTGAGTGTTTATATAGGTGTATGAGTGCATATGATAGTCCTGTACTGAGTGACTGTAAGTATGAGTGACTGTAAGGGTGAGTGAGTAGATGTGTGTGTGTAGACCTAAGAATCAGTGAGTGGGTATGTACTTATTGGTATTGGAGTGTGTATGGTTTTGAGAATGGCAGTCTGTAATTTAGAGTGGGTGTATCAAAAGTTATATTAGGGTGTGAGAAGATGCATTAAATTCTCACATGGATGATGTCATCAGTGATGTCATTTGAGATGTCATCAGTGATGTCATCAGTGATGTCACTGACCATGTCATGAGTGATGTAATATGTGACGTCATCAGCAGTGCATTGCGGGGCACGAGTTATAGTTAGCTGAACTAACTATAACGGGGGAATTTCACGGGTTTTGTACGAGTGCAATGTCCAACTAACTATAACTTTCCCTAAAACCTATGGTTTTTTCAGTGAATTTCAAAGGTTTTTTAAATGCTAAACCCTAACTATAACAGGCCTGAAACCTATGGTTTTTTCAGTGAATTTCAAAGGTTTTTAAAATGCTAATTCCTAACTATAACAAGCCTGAAACCTATGGTTTTTTCAGTGAATTTCAAAGGTTTTTTAAATGCTAATTCCTAACTATAACATGTCTGAAACCTATGGTTTTTTTCAGTGAATTTCAAAGGTTTTGTAAATGACAATTTTTAAATGTATTAATTGTTATATTTTTTTTTTTGATACTGATTTACTACATTTTTTTAAACTATTTATTTTTAGATATTTTATTTTTTAAATTACATTGTAATTACATTATACATTACATTACAAAATATACTTTCTCAGAATGAATTACTTTAGTTTAAATACTTTGCAAATAGGCAATAGACTTTTAAGTACAGTAGTTACAGTTGTTGCAATGGGCAACACAATTTCAAACACAATGCAACATTGAGCTCAATGTGAATTTCTAGCTAAATGCAATTAGTTACTTTATGGATTACTTTTCTAACCACAGGACTGGATCCTAGATTCAGTCCTGGGACATCTCCTGTAAACAGTTGAGTAAAAGCGTTTTGGTTACAGTAGTGATTTTTAAGGAATATTAATGTATTTTAAAAGTTGACAGAAACTTTTTCACATAGAATCACCAATGTTATCCTATGGGAGGAAATTCACTTAGCAGGTAAGTAGTGTTATCGTTACTTTTTCTTACTCAGTGGTGGATCCTGGATCCAGCACTGGTGCATCTCCTGTAAACAGTTGAAAGAATGCGTTTTAGTCACACAGGCGATTTTTAAGGAATATTTGTAGTTTGTGAAAATCAACACTTTGAAACTTTTCTGCTGAAAACCAGACAATGGATTCCTACGGAAGGAAATATAAGTTACTGGTAAGTACGGTTAAAATTACTTTTCAGGATCAGTACTGGGCTGAAAGATGCAGCACTGAGGTATCTCCTGATAACAGGTGAGTAAATCGGAATTCGTATTTCGGCTGATTTTAGAGGAATATTATAAAGTTCCAAAACTCCACACTTAGAAGAATTTCCAAGTGAAACCAGTCAATGATATCCTATGGAAGGAAATTCAAGTTACTGGTAAGTACGGTTAAAATTACTTTTCAGGATCAGTACTGGGCTGAAAGATGCAGCACTGAGGTCTCTCCTGATAACAGGTGAGTAAATCGGAATTCGTAGTTCGGCTGATTTTAGAGGAATATTTGTATGTTTCAAAAATCGACACTTAGAAACTTTTTCAGCAAAAAGCAGACAATGATATCCTATGGAAGGAAATTCAAGTTACTGGTAAGTACGGTTAAAATTACTTTTCAGGATCAGTACTGGGCTGAAAGATGCAGCACTGAGGTCTCTCCTGATAACAGGTGAGTAAATCGGAATTCGTATTTCGGCTGATTTTAGAGGAATATTATAAAGTTCCAAAACTCCACACTTAGAAGAATTTCCAAGTGAAACCAGTCAATGATATCCTATGGAAGGAAATTCAAGTTACTGGTAAGTACGGTTAAAATTACTTTTCAGGATCAGTACTGGGCTGAAAGATGCAGGACTGAGGTCTCTCCTGATAACAGGTGAGTAAATCGGAATTCGTAGTTCGGCTGATTTTAGAGGAATATTTGCACAATGGTGAAGGGAGGGGGCGGGGCCTGAGGTGACATCTGTGCAAACACGCCCCGTGGCGCATTTTAAGTTGGGGGATTAAGTCCCCTTGAATCATGAGGGTCCCTGGGGTCCAACTAGTCCACCCTGTACCTCCAGTATGCGCCAGGGAGCTGCGTTGCAGAAAGGTGTTCAGAGGCCACGCCCCTTTTTGCACCTCTCTGCAACGCAGCTCTGTGGCGCTTTCTGGACGTACCTGGTGGGCTAGTTCGCCCCAGGGACCCTCAGGATTGAAGGGGATTTCATTCCCCATCTTAAAATGCGCCACGGGGCCTGTTTGCACACATGTCACCTGAAGCCCCGCCCCTCCCTTCACCACTGTGCAAAAGTGCCCCGTGGCACGTTTTAAGTTGGTGGATTAAGTCCCCTTGAATACTGAGGGTCCCTGGAGTCCAACTAGCCCACCATGTACCTCCAAAAGCGCCACAGAGCTGCGTTGCAGAGAGGTGTAAAAGGGGCGTGGCCTCTGTACACCTCTCTGCAACGCAGCCCTGGCACATACTGGAGGTTCCTGGTGGGCTAGTTGGCCCTCAGGGACCCCCAGTATTCAGGGGAATTACTCCCCTCTTAAAACGTGCCAGGGGGCGCGTTTGCAGACTGCTGCAGGGAGGGGGCGGGGCCTCGGCACGATGCCGGTCTTTTTTTTTTTGTTGCTTTTTTCTGCCCAGGGGGTCCTTGTGGGACCCCTGAGCAGACCTAGGGGTCAGGGTGTTTCTACCCTGCCCCCTTTGTGCGTTTTGCGCACTTGTTTCTTGTGCTTTTTTTTTTTAATCGGCGGGATCCGCGCACCCTAAGCGCATCCCGCCGTTTAAAAAAATATGCTTTTCTGCCCAGGGGTCCTTGTGGGACCCCTGAGCAGACCTAGGGGTCAGGGTGTTTCTACCCTGCCCCCTTTTGCGCTTTGCGCACTTGTTTCTGTCCCTCGGTTCTACCGAGGGACAAAATGGCTGCCAACACTTCCTGATTTGGAGTGTTGACAGCCACTTGACAGCCAATTAGCATGCAGCTCGTGATCGGGACAGTGCGCGCAGGGTGCGCTCAGGATACGCGGACCCTACTCGCCCATAGATATATATGTGACTTTACTTTTGATTTTCTCAGGAACTACTGAACGGATTTACACCATTTAAGCAAAAGGCACGACACTGAACCAAGGGCTACCTCTTTGCCAAATTTGGTGTAATTCCGTTCAGCAGTTCGGGCTGTAGCTGCGACTAAAGGTTCCTATGGAAAAATGAATGGGGAAAACGCGTTTTGGGACCCCCTTTTTCTCGGCCTCCGCTTGACGAATCAACCCGAGACTTTCAGGGTAGGAGCGGAGCGGAGCGCCCCAACAAGTTGGAAGCTTTCGCGAAGATTCGTCAACCGGCGCAAGAGTTATTTCAAATAGAATGTCGCGGATTTCCTATGGATAATAGGTCCTAACTATAACTATCTACTGGCGACCGCCAGTAGATAATATATATATATATATATATATATATATATATATATATAAGAATTTTTGGCTTCTTTGTGGGTGCACTGTTCTGTGGTTTATTCCTATGTACTTCTATGAAAGTAAACTCCTGGGACATTGCACCTTTAGGGGCCTGTGTTCGTTGCTGATCTCTCTGGACATCACTACCAATGCTGTTAAAATAAGCTACCCAATAATGGGCTGAAATGGCCACTTCCAGAGATGGGTCTCCTGGCTCTGTAAAATATGGTTGATTTTTTAATTGCAAAACAGCTGTGATATCATTATCCTTGCTAACATCCACTAAAGCGTCCATAGCATCATTCTTAATGACTTTTTTCCTGGAGTCGAGGGCAGATTTATAATTCATTCTGCAAACAGTAATCTCTGTCTTTGATCTACTTTGTCTATTCAAAGACAGCTTTAAGGCAGCTTGCACATTTGAGCAGTTATGATCAAACCAGATGTTCATCTTGGATGTCCTTCCTGAAGGAAGCCCGTGAGTTTCCCCTTCACATGACTTGGAATTCCATCAGAAGCCTTTTTAATTTCCAGTTCACCCTTGTTTTAATCCAGGCAGATGTGCACATAGGATTTATTACTTCTCAGCTAGCTTAACTAGGAACCCCTCTGACATAACCTTGTCCCATTTTATTCGTGAGCCATTTATTCTATTCACCTTTATCCCATTTACAGTATCTAAGCACTTCAGTGGTACTTCCCACAAAACAGCTCTTAACTCAATGCTTTGTGATTTATAATCACTAAATCATTTTTTGAGTCGAAAATTATAAACAGGGAATGAGATTATCTGTTACTAAGAAGTAATCTATGGTACTTCCCTCTTCTCTGCCTGTGTAAATGTGAGCAAATGGGAAAATTAACTTCATTTGAAAACAGAAAGTTAGAATTGGCAAGTAGATTGCTATAGCCATTATGTAAGAAATTAGTCTGACCATTGCTTCCTGTGTCACAGAATCCATAGACTTCCCTTGCAGATAAATGACACAGATATGCTTTGAAGTTCCTTCCCTAAATCAATTATTTTTATGGTCTCTCTTACCTTTCAATGATTTTAATTCATTATCCAATCTCTCTAAAGCATCGAATTTCCCTGAGTTGAATGCATTATTATAAAAATTTACATTAGTTCTGCCAGAAGTGGAGCATGTGGTATGCAAATCAAAGTGTGTGTACCTGTTAATATGCAGACTTTCAATAGCCCAAGTTTCCTGAAGACAAAATATTGAAAAACATTTGCCATAAAATTGTCCCAATACTCGCTATTCAATGTATTCTTCAACTGCACCACATTCCAAAAAATAAAGTGCAACATAGCAATGGGGCTCTCATTAGGAGCCCTTTCTCCTATATTATAAATCTTGCTGTGTCTTAAAGAATTATAGGACTCAAGAGTGGCATGGATAATAAGGTGCTCATGCCAATACTCATTTGGTTGTGCCCCGCCCTCTTCACACTATTGTTGATGATATCAAGAGGTCTTGACGGTGGACTGTCCTTGTTCAGTTCATTCACCATATTCCCCATTGTCTTATCAGAATCAACATGTCATTCTAAGCATTAATACGCACTGAGACAGGCAAATCGATTTTCTGTAGAATAGTTCAAATATGTCTGTATATGATTGGGTTGTGTAATCAAAATGGGGCACTTAAGCTCAGGGCAAAATCCTGTTATTAAAAAAAGCCGAAGGGAATCACATTGAGAGTAAAGGGACAGTGCTTTTTAAAACCATCTCTACCAAACTGGACAACACAGTCCTCCATACAACTGTTTTCACATCTTCACCCCCAATACACTCTCCAAACCATTGTGATGTCATTAAATAGTTCATTGATATGTACGACCATCTTTCCCACCCAATGCACAAACTTACGCTTAATCTCTATCCAGCTTTCCCTCCATGAGTGTTCCCTGGGAGTCAAGACCAGCACATATGGGGCTGCCTCAGGTAGGGAATCCAGGTGCTTTAAACTGTCACTAGATGCCTTCTGGAACCTTTTAGGATTGTGAGGGTTGCACATGAACGAGCACCCGTTCTAGGCCTCCTTTGGAAACCTTCTTCACCTTGACAGAAAGAACAGTGTCCTGGGATCTTACATTAGATGTCATGTTCTTTTGCACCCTCAAATGTGGGTGGGGCGCATCCCTTTCGGAGACTCCTGAGTTCTCAAGCGATGCTGTAGACTGTATCAGTAAATGTTTTATAGAATCCAGATAAACCGCTGCTGCCCATTTAACCACTTGTAACCAACAGCATAAATTGTCCAGTAGATTCTTCGTCTGGACTTCAAAACATGACCATGAGACATTGATTTGATTGATAATTGTATCTTGAAATGATGAAAAGTCAACTTAGTGTACATTGCCTCCTGTGTCCCCATCCCAGAGAGTATGAGTGGCTTTTGGAATGAGTGTAGGGTGAGTACATGAATCTCCTGCCACCACTGCTTTTTTGGGAGAGAAGAGGGAAAATCATCAGATAATGGGGGAGAAGTAACTGCGATCATTAAAGGTTCGTGGATTACACAGGAATTCCTACTTATTTTTCATCTGCCTGCCACTTCCTTATCAGGTGATGTACATATTATTGGGAGAGGTAGTGCTTCCTAATAGAAATCGCCATGATGGACACTAGGCTACTGATATGAGGCTTCAAGCCTTGCCTCACTAAAGCATATAAAAAGTGATGGATGGAATGATTGAATTAATCTCAGCAACTGGTAATTGCCCAGGGACACATCCCAATGTATCATTATTTTACACATCATGCCACATCCATTTGGACCCAGCTATATGCAAATCAGTTTTGATCATGCTCCAATGGAAACAGTCCAGCCCCAACTGCCAAGCCAGGTCCTCACTGAACCAAAACACAGGCAACCCAGGACAGGTTTCACCCTAGTTAGGGATTATTAGCCAGGTATAGCTTTGTTCAAGTGATACAGTGGGCACAGGACCCACGTATGGGCATACTCACCGACTTAGAGAGCTGCCTGAGTTGCACTCTCCGGTACTCTTTGCTTTTCCCAGTTTAACAACTCAACCATCCAATTCAAATAACACAATTCCAAACAGAACCTGGCCCGGTAGAACATTGCACTACAGGCACTGAGCTCAGATTCTAGACAGAATGCTACACATAGTTAGGGCTCATCAGCCAGGTATAGCTTGGTTTAAGTGACACAGTGTGCATGGGACCCACATCTGGGCATACCTATCCCACTTAGAGTGACAAACTAAAGCATTAAAAAAAGTAATGAATGGAATGCTAAAACTAATGTCAGCCACTGGAAATTACTAGGGTGCATCCCAATCCAGTATTATTTTGCACAATATGCCACCTCAGATTGGACCAAGCTATATGCAAATCAGTCTTGACTGTGCTCAAGTGGGAACAGTCTAGCCTACACTGCCAAGCCAAGTCTATCACTCTACTTGGGGCTCATCAGCCAGGTATAGCTTGGTTCCAGTGACACAGTGTCACAGGACCCACGTCTGCGCATACCCATTCCACTTAGGGCAACACACTAAGGCATACAAAAAAGTGATGGATGGAACGCTTGAATTAATCTCAGCTACTGGTAAGTACTTGGGATCCATCCCAATCAATTGCTGTTTTGCACTCCATGCTACCTCAGTTTGGACCCAGTTATATACAAATTAGTCATGACCCTGCTCCAGTGGGAACCATCCAGCCAGATCCTCCTTGGACTGGAACATAAGCAATAAGAACGTATAAGATTGATCAATTGTAAGAGTATGTTTTCAGTGTAGGTCATTGTATGTGAGTGTGCTCTAATTTATGTAAGCAGTACAAATAGACCATTAAAATGTAAGAAAAAAGATACAAGAAAAAATAGAGCAGTGAAAAGTATGTACATACGGTATGCTTTAGCTCAACATGTTAAGGAGTCACATCCACAAAGTAGTGATTTCACCTTTCATGGCATACAAACCATTCCTCCAAACCCACATGGAGGAAAAATATAGCTGAGCTTGAGACAAGCTGAAGCAAATTGAATTTTCTGTTGACGAGGTGTTGGAAAAGGATTAAATAAAGAAAATTAGTTCCATTATATTTTATAAGAGCGTGTAGATTACCCTTGTACTTATGGATAAACAATTGTGCCTGGTAGGATGTGATGCTATTGGTTGAATACATTTTTTTTACACCTGAAATACTTGAGTGTATATCAAGGGTACAGTGACGTCAGTAATATTGGATATTTAGCTATCGAGATGGTACTCTGAATGTATAATAATCATGGAGATGGCAGTCTGCTTGTTAACATAGAATGGATATTGTACTTATGACTTTAGAAATGATTTCCCCCCTTTTTTCTGTGCCTCCCACATGAGTTGATTTGCCTAAATGCCACTGTTGGACCAGCCCTTTTTATTTACCTCACTACTTGTTTAGAAATCATAGGTTGTCCATTTAATATTTTTCCAAATACTAACTAGTGTAGGTTTTTGTATACATTACAGAATGAAGAAAAACACTCAAGATGACGTCTGGTGTTTGTTTTGACATCCATGTTGGCTTGCATCGAAACACAAGGTCAGTGTTAGGGGTGGGTGGCAAACTCTGCTCCGCCCGCAGAGTTCGCAGAGCTTTTCCCACCCCGTGCTTCACTTGGAGCATGGCGTTTGGCAAAAACTCTGCAAACCGCCGGCGGGGCGGAGTTTCCTGCAAACGAGGTTTGATGCTCATACGAAGACATGCACAAAAGGTGTCTAAAACTGAGGCTTGAAGTGCTGGAACTCCGCTTCCGTACGAGGAAAAAAAAGACTCAAAGAGAAGTTCTGTCAAATTGTGATTTCCACTTTGTCCGAGAGATTGAGAAGTGCAGCGGTTTCAGAAGAAGGCCCAGACACAACTAGGCATGTCTCAGACTGCTGCTAGAAAGGGCCATAACGTCCTGTAGTTTTGGTTCCAAGAAGGGGGTTCTGTCTGTCACTGATCCATGTCTGCTGAGGTGTTGAATTCAGGAGCTTGCAGCCCAGGGTGACTTGCCAGGATTACACGAGTCACGACAGGACATCAACAAAACAAGACTGATGGCGGAGTGTGGGCCTGAGATAAGACTTTGTAATATTTCACTGTAGGGGTGCGAGGTGGCTGGAACAAATGGTGGGGTTGCACAGGCTAGTGCTCTCGTCCCATCTGAGCAGTATAAGAGTTTGGGGGCATATTATCAAGGCCAACAACGCCGCTTTAACGGCCGTTTTCGGCCGAAAAGCGGCGATTGAATGACCTCACTATTAGCAAGGACACGCTAATAGGCATCAGCGCGTGTTTCCTTGTGTCAGCCGCCGTTCCACTAACGCATCGCGGGGCATATTATCAAGGGCTCTATCGCGCCTTTGGCGGGACTTTTTGCCGCTAAAGCGGCGATATTTTTAACGCCCTATTAGAAAGCTGTCGCTAACAGGCGTTAGCGACAGCTTTCCGGCGATAGCGGCCGGGTTTTACATCGCCTTGCATGTCAGCGATAATTATCGCTAATGACATGCAAGGTAGGCGTTCCCAACTAAAAGCGACAGAAAACAGTCGCTTACATACCTATCGCCTATTAGCAATACCCGTGAAGCGACAAAAACGCGCGCTAACCCCGATTAGCGCTTGTTTTTAGAACTGATAAAAACATGACTTAGCAATGAAAGTCAATGGGAGGTGGATTGTAAGGTTAAGTCCCCAGATTTAGCGATAGGATTTTATCGCTGGATTTCTCGCGTTAAAGCTGGGTTTCGCCGCTATCGCTGGATATTTTATCGCAATGGAGATAAACCTTGCTAATAGCATGTTATTTCCGCGGTAATATCCAGCGATAGCCGGCGATAAAAAAAGGCGCGCTAAGCAAGGTTTGCGATATTTTTCGCATGTTCTTGCTAATATGCCCCCGCATCTCTAATGAGATGCAAAGAAGGCGTTTCCTCTCTAAACAACATGGGAAATATCGCTAACTGCACTACTCTGTATCAGCAAGCTGACCCAGAACACCCATAGCGATATAAAAAGCTGCGCTAACCGCGGTTATCGCCATCATCTAAAGTCTGCAAAATTTCAGACTTAGCTATATTTATAAAGGGAGGTGGATTCTAAGCCTAAATCCACATCTCCCTATCACCAAGGATTCCCTTAGCGCTGTAGTTGTATCGCTGGATTTCCAGCGATGTTCCCTCATTTTGCCGCTATCGCCGGATTTCCCATCGCCGTGGAGATAAGCGTTGATGATAACGCGTTATCTCGGCTATCAAATCCGGCGATAGCCGGCGTTAAACAAATTTGCGCTAAGTGCGCTCTGCGATGTTTATCTCAGTTTGTTGGTGATATGCCCCTAACATCTTTGGGCCCAATATCTGCAACACTGTCTCAGCAAAATAGTGATAATTGCCTCACTTGCCAATTCATAAGTTTCATGTTATATGTGAATGCATTTCCAAGGAGAAAAAGGCTAAGCTGCCACTTCGTGTTTTGACATTTTACTGTCTAAGAAAATGCTCACTGTTTGTGACTGGATAATATGCAATGTTCGTTTCACTTTCTTCCCCTAGACAGCTTTGCATTTCTTTTGGAGGGAAAAGCAACAAATGGAGCTCTCGTCCAGTTTGGAACCTGTCACCTATATGTTTAAGTCATACTAGGTGAGTAACATAGTTTAACACAGTCTTGCTATTCATAGGTTTCCTATCAATCTGCTGAATTGGACAGTGTGTGCACGTTTATAAATGTATTTATCAGTTTATCGATATGCGCTACCTTTTGTATTGCATTTTTTATATCAGTATACTTGGACTCAACTCTTTTGTACTCGTGAGCATAGCTGTCAGCGGTGCCAGCGGTATAGTGGTATCGGGACCCAGAGTTGTGGGGGGCCTAGCCTGCTGCCACGCACCTGCTACCGTTATTGATATTTATACAGCCTCTGGTCAGAATTTTATTTTTCAACTACCTATCTGAGGCATTGTTCTGTGATAAATACTCACTGAATGGAGGAGGGGGCCTTGGGGATCACAGAGTGCTAAAAACAGGCACAACGAAGGCAGCAGAATCAATGTCCTTAGAAGCTGTCATGAGCTGAGCTGTTTCCATGTTTTAATGATTTTTTTCCAAAAATCGGGTACTGTGTCTGATGGGCAATAGTCGTCCTGCCAATTTCATTTGGTTAAACACAGAAAAAAAATCTATTAACGTCACAAGTTGTCGAAGAACCCAAATACATGGATAATATTTCAGTCAAGAATATGTTTGCAGTTTCTGACAGCGTGTCTCAAAGTTTTGTCCAAATCATTTTGAGTCATGTGCTGTGGTGAGAGAGAACGCCGTGTATTTTCTTTAATTGACACTCATTGGTGACACAATTAGAGCTGGGACTCTTTGAAATAGGAATGGTAAAATAGACTCCAAAAAATCTGCAATGTTGCAATCCGATCCCGTAAAAAAAAACAGAGGGGGCATATTATCAAGAGAATTATCGCCGCTTTAGCGGCCGTTTTCGGCCGAAAAGCGGCGATAATTCTAACGCATTATTAACAAGGACACGCTAGCTCGTGTATCCTTGATTTAACTCCCGTTTCTGTCACCACTCGCTACGCATCGATAATGAGATGCAAAGTAGGCGTGGCTGACAGAAACAACATGGGAAAATATCGCGAAGGCAGCTTCGCGATATTAGCAAGAGAGGGTAGCGATGATAATAATCGCGCTACCTCTGGCCTAACGCAGGAATTTAACGTCTGCTAAATTCCTGTGTTAGGCATACCTAACATGGGAGGTGGATTATGGGGTTAAGGCCACAGGGCCTTATCACCAAGATCATCGCCGTTTTGGGAGGGACATCACTGTTTTTTTAGGCGATGTTTGGCCATTTGCTTGCTATCACTGGAATATTTATCGCCATAGCGCTGAGCATTGGTAATTCAGCGCTAGCTTGGTGAGATATTCCAGCGATAGCCGGCGATAAAGAAAAGCGCGCTAAGCGCACTCGGCGATAATTATCGCCAACCCTAGATAATATGCCCCAGAGGTCTTTCAAGCTACTTCTAAAATCAAAACAATCCTCTGAGTTCTTTCATTTCATTCTGAATGACATAATGCTAATTTGCTAAGGAGGAAAATACAAACTCTCTGCATACAGCTTGCTCTGGAATGCTTGCTGTTACCTGGGAGTAAAGTACATCCAAAGAACATCGGGGCATATTATCAAGATCAGCGATAAAATTATCGCCGCTTTAGCGGCAGAAAACTGCCGCTAAAGCGGCGATAATGGGCTTGATAATATGCCCTGGAGAATTCCAATAGAAGCCCAGGATCACACCAGAACATGGACTTCTATTGGAATTCTCAAGGGCATATTATCAAGCCCATTATCGCCGCTTTAGCGGCAGTTTTCTGCCGCTAAAGCGGCGATAGTTTTTAACGCCGTTCTTGATAATATGCCCCATCAATCACTGCTTGCGCCTTACTACGCCGGCCTGCAAAACCTCTGTGGGGCAGATTTATAAGCCCTTTGCACCACTTTTGCGTCATTTTTACCATGGGAAAAGTGACGCAAAAGTGGCGCAAGGGGCTTGTAAATCTGCCCCTGTGGGGCTTATTTACAAGGCCCTTGCGCCACGTTTGCGTCATTTTTAACATGGGAAAAGTGACACAAAAGTGGCGCAAAGGACTTGTAAATCTGCCCCTGTGTTTTTCAGTAACTCCACACAATTCCATGGAGTGAAACTCTTCGAGCTCCGCCCAGGCCTTCATTGTACAAAACGTGAATCAGCAGTGAAAATGGTATGAGATACACGGTTTTAAAGACATGCTAGTATATTGCTGCTGTGTTATAATGAGGTCCATCTATTCAGTAATGGGCAAGAGAGTTTCAGGAGATTCTTCCCTTAATTTGGTGTCCTACACTTGAAGGCATATGTCTTCTGCGCACTTCAAAGCTTATGAAACTCACTCAAGATTTCGCCCAATATAGAACTGGTTTGAGCATATATTATGAAACCTAAGGAATGCACCAAAGATGGCATCTGATACCAGTTTTGGCGCATATGATATACTGTGGTGGACTGTTCTTAAGAATACAAGACTCGTCACTATACTTGAGTGAGCAGAAATGAGGGCACGTGCTTCAGGTTTTTTGCATTCATACATTTACTGCCTAATCAAGGTTACATTGAGATATATCTCATATAGCTTTAGAGTTTATTAAACCTGTGTAAGATGGTGCCTGATGTCTGTGCCGACACAGACAATGGCATGTGGAGCAGTGGTTAAATAAAAAATATATGAGGTTAGAACTAACAGGAAATATGTGTATGGCTTCCACCCATGTGGTATTTAGGGCTAATGGTCACACCACAAATTTGGCACTTTGTGGTGGGAACTCATGGCTGGATATTATGAAGCCAGATATACAGGTAATGGAGTGTGTGCACAATGTGATTTTCGTAAGATGATACTTACAGGTGGGGCAGATTAAAAATTTGGTATCACTTCTAATACTCACTGATGATCTGTTCCAGGCAAATATGAAATATCTACCTTTTAGGTAATACCACTTTATGTAATGAGTTGTTTGCCTATACTTTTGAGTACAGTTGCCAAGGGGTAGAAATGCCTCATACGTTTGGTCCTTTTCAATCATCTTAGGAACAGGTTAGTACTTTGGATCATGTTAGCAGTAACAACTGGACAAAATGGGGTGGAAGGTCATGGGTACACGATGTGACTCTGCTATTTTAAACATTAAGGGCCCGATTCACAAAGGTGAACTGAGACGAAAGTCTAACTTTACAACTTTTGGTATTCACAAAGGGCATTGTCGAGTAGTAAAGTTAGACTTTTATATCAGTTTAGGTTTAAGTTAAACTTAATACCAAAACTTAAGATTAACTGTGACAAAAGTTAACCTTTGTGAATCGGGCACTTAATGTTTAGAATAGGATAGTCACATCATTTTTGCATTACTATAGCATTATAGCCCGCCGTAGCGGGCTATACCGGCTATTAAAGGCCCACTCCAGCGTTAAAGGCCCGAGCCGAAGGCGAGGGACTTTAATAGCCGGTATAGCCCAGCTACGGAGGGCTATAAGGCTATTAGAATATTCTGCCACTAGAGGGCAGAATGTTCTAACAAATAAAACAAGGGTTTAAATCCCCTCGGGCTCTGAGAGGCCTTTGTGAAAACAACATTGGAATGTTGCTTTGCGGGCCTTTACCGGCCCGTAGAAGCACGGAGCACTCCATTGTCTTCAATGGAGTGCTCCACATTCCAATGTTCTAATACGGCACATAGGGATCCACAATTGTAGAATATGGGTAATAGTTAGAGTGAATAAGAGAGTTATGTTGTTTATTTAAGTTATGAGGGAATGTTAAGAGCTGCTTTAATATTGGCTCCCTTGTGTGGGAGGATTTAGTCAATTCAGCTATGAATCAGTAAACTTTACATTAGTTATGACTTCAGCAAATATCTATCTTGGGATAAAGAAGATTTTGTAACAGTGTCAGCTGTAATTGGAATTTGAGAGGGTGAAATTTCTGTTACTTTTATACTCTAGGGTGTGCATGAGTTAGAACATATAAGGAGGATATCCATAGGAGGAGAAAGAAACAGAAATAGATAAGTGGTATAATGATATCAGGTAAGTGATTTTGAAAAATAATCGGTTGCTGTTGCAGTGTTGCAATTGTGTTCCATGTGTAAAAATCTGAGCCCTTTTTCTGAAACTATTATAGGAACACCCTTTAGTGAAGAAGTAGTCACTACCGCCTTAACTGTTGATGTATGGATAACTCTGGAGTAAACTTTGGGGCATATTATCAAGGGCTTTATCGCCGATTTAGCGGCACTTTTTGCCGCTAAATCGGCGATATTTTTTAACGCCCTATTAGCAAGCTGTCGCTAACAGGCGTTAGCGACAGCTTTCAGGCGTTAGAGGCCGGGAATTACATCGCCTTGCATGTCAGCGATATTTATCGCTAATGACATGCAAGGTAGGCGTTCCCCACTAAAAGCGACTGTAAACAGTCGCTAACACCACTAACCCTATTATCAAGGCAGGCGATACGATAACATAAATCGCGCTAAGCGCGTTTATCGCTAGATTTTAACACCTGCTACTGACTATGACTTACCTGTTTAAGGTATAGGAGGTGGATTCTAATGCTGAATCCACCTTAGCGTTAATGCAAGAATATCGCTGGTTTTCCAGCGATATTCGCGCATTTTGCCGCTATCGCTGGAAATATTATCGCTATGGAGATAAACCTTACTACTAGGGTGTTATCTCAGCGATATTTTCCAGCGATAGGCGGCGTTAACAGGATTCGCGCTAAGCGCGTTTAGCGATAAATATCGCTATTCCTTGCTAATATGCCCCTATATTCCTTGCTCCTTACATTATGAAGAATAACAAGGCAATTAAACATTGAAAATAATGTTAACAGTAATGAATCCATGTAATGAATTGTATGTATTTTCAGACAAGCTACTGCTTGATGATTTCTACAATGGCAATGAAATGAGAAAATATAGTTTGAATTGAATTGAAAACAACATGTTGGAAAGGACTTGAGTTTTCAACGTTTGTGAGTTCATCTTCGTGGGGTGTGTAGTATATTTGTATAATGCGATCCACTGTCATCTGATTTAAAAGTGGACATAGACACACTATAAGAGTGTGAAATCAAAGGGTATTTTGCGGTTTTTTTAACTGGATATTTTCTACTTATTGTTTTTAAAGTAAAATATGGATTGTACTTGTTTGGATAGATATTTCTGCAGCCCTGAGAAATTCCTTGTGTGAGACGAAACACGTTGGCTGGGCTGATACTCTAGGTTCGAAGAAGCTGTGGATTTATAATAAAGAAGATTTAAAATGAACTTTGGCGTGTTGGTGGATTTGTTCTGACTATGTTGTTGATATTTTATGATGGGGTTCTTTTTCCAAAGAATCTCACATATGAAATGATTAAAAAAATTGGTGGAGTTACATGAATCACAGCTTAGGTCTGTTTACTGATCGAGATATTTTAATTGGACCGAATTGAAATTCTAATAAATATACATGTCTACAATACGATATAATATTGCGGACCTCCTCTACTGTTTTTGTAATATTATATAGGATTGGTGTCAGGCAACTAAACTAGGTCGAAGAAGACCACCATCTTGATTCAATCTGCTCACAGGGTATGTGCATTGTCACAAAACCATAACTGTCTTTGCATATAAAACTATATGTTTTGTGTTCTATGTCTTTGTGTTTCATTTGTTGTGGGAGATTGGGTTAAGGATGCCCGGTGAAACTAGGGAATGGATGAGGCAGACAAATTTTAATGAGCTTGAGGTAGGGACACTATGCTACATTACCTGTCCATAATGTTAGGAGCAGATGGTAGAGTTGGCCAGGGCTACCCGCTCCAGGAACATCTGCAATTGTGTCAAAAGTTCACCTACCATCCACGTGACATCAGAAATATAGAGAGGATGTTGCAACAAGTGCAGCATCCTTGCTTTCATGTCGTCTCTCGGGAGGGTAACTTTCGCCACCATCTTGGGATAGAGATAAATGGTGATGTTCGCGAGTAAGACTTTTATAAAACAAATGTTAAAATATTGTGAAAAGCCTTAGAACTTTGCAATTTGTATATGTGTAAGTCTGAAGTGCGATTCCAAAAGGCTACAGCTCAGACTAAGCGGCAATGTGTTCCACAGTTTGGAAGCCAGATATGTGAAGTAACGACCACCTCATCTAGCTTTAAGTATGCGGGGAACATACAGTAGCTTGAGGTTATTAGACCTCAGAGCTCTGGACTGGGAGTAAGGCCTAAGTCTCCTCCTTAGATATAAAGGGTCCTTGTGAGTGTAGGCTCTGAAAACTAGAGTAAGTGCATTAAATTTGATTTTCTTAATAATAGGAAGCCAGTGAAGATTCTGCAAGAGATGAGACATTTATAAACGTGTGGGAATCTTCAAGATGAGGCTTGCAGCAGAATTCTGGATAACTTGAAGCCGTTGAATAAGAAAAGTCAGTAGGCCTAAGTATAGAATATTGGCATAGTCTAGTTTTGCCGTAACCAGACCGTGGGCAACGGTTTTTCGGGACTCCACCGGAATGAGGTGGAGCATCCTTCTGAGGGATCTGAGGGTGGCAAAACAAGATGCGGACATGAACCTAATTAGAGGCTCAAAGGGGCGATATGAGTCAAATTTTACACCAAGGTTTCTGGGCATCTGAGTTACAGCTGGGACAGCACCCAACTCAGATGGCCACCAAAGACTTGCATTTGGGAAGGACTTAGTGCCAAAAAAAGGATCTACGTTTTTTCTGAATTCAGCTTAAGACAACTTCCCTCCATCCAAGCCACCACACCTTTCAGACACTGCTTAAAGGAACTGAGAGTAAAAGGTGTTTTTTCATGGAAAACTAAGAAAAGCTGGGTGTCATCCGTATAGGAGACCAACCACACCCCCCAGCACTCCACCAGTTTAGCCACAGGCTCCAGGTAGATATTAAAAAGTGTAGGGCTAAGTGCTGAGACCTGGGGGACGCCACAGACCAGAGGTTTAGAAGAGGAGGAATGAAGATCTGACAGAACGGTTTTTAACCAATGCAGAGCCTGGCCTCTGACCCCAATTCATTTGATTCTGTCTAGTAAGATGACATGAGAGACAGTTTTAAAGGTTGAAGACAAATCCAGCAACATAAGCAGCACAGAAGAGTTCTGATTGAGTTTTTCCTTGATAAATTCAGATACCTCAAGTAAGGTGGACTCAGTACTGTAGCCTGAGCGAAAACCAGATCGGGAGTCAATCAAAACAGAATTAGATGCAAAAATATGTGGCAGCTGTGTGTTGACCCTTTTCTCTGAAAGTTTAGCTACTGTAGGGAGCAGAGAAATGGGCCTAAAGTTACTAAGAACCTTGGGATCTGCAGATGGCTTCTTTAACAGAGGAAGCAATAGCGCATGTTTCCAGTAAAGTGCAACCTTGCCCAGTGCCAGTGATTTATTCATCAGCATATTAAGAATAGGATTAACCACATCAGTGGCAAGCTTTAGGAAGGCTGGAGGACAGGGGTCTAGTGGTGCTCCAGATTTACACCTTGCTTAATTAGAAGCTGAATCACCCAGGGAAATGGGGTCAAACCTCATAAAGAGAGGGCCTGAAGATGTGAAAAACAGGGAATAATGAAGATACTAGTTAAGCCTAATACACAAAATCGCAAGTTTTATTTAATTTTTGGACAAAATGATGCATCTTTTATAAAATGAAATACCTTCTTCTTAATTAACGTTTTAATATTTTTCAATCTTTTTTGTCAAACATATTTTTATTGAAATTTTGTTATAGTACAGCATACAATATTACCATCATTGTTCTCACCCTGATAGCGGCGCAGAATGTGAGTAAACTGAAACTGTGCATAGCTATCCAACACGAATATTCGTCCCCGACCCATTCTAAACGTGGTGCTTAAGTAGGAGTACAGTGTCTGTCGTTGTTGGGTCTGGAGCAACTTCCCGCGTCCTGCACATTGCATAATCTAGGATGGGAAACTGTCCCATCCTCCTTCGTGATGGCCCTCTCTCGTTCCCTTCTGGTCAGAAGGGGCTATACAGGTACTACTTCTGATCTTGTTGGAACAGCCCCCAACTGAGGGGCAATAAACAAAAAATAATTACCCAACCCCGTCCCATCTCCCTCCCCCTCCCCAACAAGGTGGTGACTCATAGTTACATGTTCATCATTTTGTTTTGATAGGTTGTACTTCATATCTGAAATAGGTGCAGAGCTCTGATAGAGGCAGGGCAAACAGCGGATGGAAGGCCACGGGAGAGGGGACCCCACCTAAATTCAAAATTCTTGAAGTCATCCCTGAAGACGTCCGACATGCGTTCCATACTAAGTAGGTTCCATAATCTAGAGTGCCAAAGGGAGATTGCCGGGGCTTCCCTTTTTTTCCAAGCGGTCGCAACTGTGACTTTTGCTGCTTCCATACAGAGCCACATGATCGCTTTGTCAGCTCGGGTCTGGTGTTCCAAGGCGGGATCAAGAAGTCCCAGTAGGACCTCCGCCATAGTGATTGGAACAGGGTATCCCAGCATCTCTTTAATGTGTGCCAATATTTCTTCCCAGAAAGGTCGTATATGCGGGCAATCCCACCATATATGCTGGAAGTCTCCCAAAAGCCCGTAGCCCCTCCAGCAGCGATCAGACACAGTGGGTAAAATCCGCCTAAGCTTAGAAGGATGGAGGTACCAATCCATCATGGTCTTAAGGTGAGCTTCCCTGAGAGCTACGGAATGGTTGAATTTCACAATGTTGGACCATAAGTGTGACCACTCATCGTCTGAGATGTCTCGCTGTAGGATTCCCTGCCACATGGCCATGTATCGCGGTCGCTGGGAGCGTGTGGTGGTAAGGAGAAACTGATAAATAAAAGTGATCGCGCCTTTCATAGAAGTAGCCTTAGTGAGAAAAGCTTCAAATTTTGTGAGGGGACGTGTAGCCGCCTCCCATACTTGCGGTGTAAGGGCCCAATGCAGTAATTGACCATAACGGTATCGTTCTGTATTCTCCAGCCCATAGTCCCTTTTGCAGTTATCAAAAGTAAGAGGGTCATAATTATGGAAAAGGTGTGTTAGAGCCAGACACCCTCCCTCCCTCCAAGCATCGAACGGTCCCGCCTGTAAACCCGGGGGAAATGCAGGATTAAAATGTAACGGCGTGAAAGGAGAGGGAAAAGAGGTCCACCTCCCATCACTTGCCACCGAGTCCCATACCTGGAAGTGCTGTGCGTGTGGGAGTGCTGATGTAGGCGTTCTTGGGTCTATCTCATTTAGGCCGCCAAATCAGGTCCCAAATAGTTCGTCCGGTCACACTACGGTCCATATGAAGCCAATGTTTGTCAGAGCCTTGTTTGGTCCATTCTATCAATACACGTAGTTGGGCTGCTTTGTAATATGAATGGATATCCGGGAGTCCGACCCCACCCTCCGCTCTTGAACGACGGAGAATCGGGAATGAGAAGCGGGCCCTCCTCCCCTGCCATATGAAGTTTAAGATCATGGCCTTAACGCGCTGAAAGAAGTCCCTCTCCAATTCTATGGGCAGAGCTTGAAATAAATAGAGAAGTTTGGGGAGAAGCGTCATCTTTATGGCGTGGATTCGACCCAACCAGGTCAGAAAGAGCGGCTTCCACTTATTAAGCTCTGCTTGTATACGTGTGAGTATGGGGGGGAAGTTAGCGGCATATAGTCCTTCCACTTTTGGTGTTATCTGGACTCCCAAATATTGTATGGAAGAAGTGGACCATTGAAGGGACGTGAGAGGTTGGAGCCTGCCCAGTTCCGCTGGAGGAAGTGTAAGGTTAAGGATATAGGACTTGTCCAAATTTATTTTAAAGCCCGCTAGCGCCTCAAATCTAATCAGTTCAGACTGTAGGGGTGGGAGGGACGTGCCTGGGTCCGCTAGTGACAACAGAACGTCATCAGCGAAGAGGGAGATTTTATGTTGTTCCCCGTAAAAGGGATCCCCTGAATTGCAGGATTTGCTCTAATCGCTGTCGCCAGTGGTTCAATACTAAGGTCGAAAAGCAGAGGAGAAAGAGGACACCCCTGTCTGGTACCGCTGGAGTGGCAAAAGAGGACGAGTGTGCACCATTGACCATCACTTTAGAGTGCGGTTGCCGATAATTAGCCCGGATCATAGTGAGAAATTGGGGCAAAGCCGAAGGCTTCGAGAGTATGAAAAAGGAACGCCCAATCCACCCTATCGAAAGCCTTTTCCGCGTCTAACCCCACCAGCATTGCAAGAATTCGACGTTTGTTAGCCTTCTCAATCAGATGCACAATTCGGCGAGTGTTATCGTGTGTTTGGCGCCCCTTTATAAATCCCGATTGATCCGGATGAATGAGATCTGGCATGAGTTCATTCAACCGTTTGGCTAGTATGGAGGAGTATAGTTTCGCGTCAAGGTTGAGCAAAGCAATAGGTCTGTAGGAGGAGCAAACTTGAGGGTCCTTCCCTGATTTGGGTATTACAGTGATCACTGCTTCCGACATGGACCCGGTGGTTGAGCTCTCTGCCGCCATCTTATTAAAGAGTCGTATAAGGTGCGGAGTGATATCAGGGGCGAAAGTCTTGTAGAATATAGCCGAATAGCCATCCGGGCCCAGGGCTTTGTGGAGCTTAAGCGCCTTGATGGCAGAGGTAACTTCCTCTGCGGTGATGGGGGCAGAAAGGAGGTCATTTCCTTCTGGGGTGACCAGCGGGAGATGGAGGGTGCGGAGGTACTCCCGTTGGGCGTCGGGATCTAAGTGGTCCCCAGTGTAAAGGTGGTTGTAGAAATCACTAAAGATCTCCGCCTTCTCCTCGTCGCTATGAATGAGGTCCCCCTGCATTCCCCGTATACCGCCTATGTACTCCTTTTCCCATTTACCTTTAAGCTGTCTAGCCACATGCCTACCAATCTTGTTACCCTGGGAGTAAGATAGTTGGCGTAGTATAAGAAGCGTGAATTCCGCCCTGTTGGCGTATATCGCTCGGAGTTTCCCCCTAAGTGCCGTCAGGTTTCGTAAGGTTTGCCGTGTGGGGTTCAATTTATGAGTTTGTTCAGTGGAAGTTAGTTCCGACTCCAATCGGATTCGTTCCGTGGCCCGTTGCGAATTTAATGCGGAGTTAAGGGAAATGCATGTCCCCCGAAAGACCGCCTTAAAGGCGTCCCAGTTGGTGAACTCCGACGTGTCTTCCGACTTGTTAATGTCAAAGAATTCAGTGATAATTTCCCTAAGTTTAGTGCAGGAATCCTTATCCCATGAAAGCGTGGACGGAAAGTACCATCTGGGAGAAGCAGAAGAGTCTCCCCACCATGCCATCGAGACTGCTAGGAGACTGTGGTCTGACACTGAGAGAGGAAAAATTCTGGCTTCCTGCAGGACCCCCATGAGCGATTGGCTGACGAAAATGTAATCGAGACGGGAGCATGTACGGTGTACATGGGAGTAGAATGTGTAGTCACGTGAGGTGGGATATAAACTGCGCCATGTATCTAGGGAGTCCCATGTCATGTATTCGTTGTCGAACGTCCGGGGAGAAGGAACCCATATCTGAACGTTGCGGGTGAGTGCTATCTAAGTCTTTCTGCCAAGTTAGGTTGAAGTCGCCCATGAGCACCAGTGGCCCCTCCATAAAGTCCAACAGTCTCCCCAGAAAGGTGT
Organism: Calotriton arnoldi; assembly: GCA_963921515.1. Classification (NCBI taxonomy): domain Eukaryota; kingdom Metazoa; phylum Chordata; class Amphibia; order Caudata; family Salamandridae; genus Calotriton; species Calotriton arnoldi. The sequence goes on along the minus strand of CAWUFW010012543.1, from coordinate 116,812 downwards.
GCAAGAAGGCCGTCTGGCCAGTGTTGGGGGCATATACCGCTACGAAGGTGCAAAGTCTCCCCAGTAAGCGCCCCTTTACCATAACCCAACGTCCGTCTTTGTTGCATTGTACATCCAAGGGCTGGAATTTTGTGGTGGATCAAAATAAAAGTGCAACTCCCCTGTGTTTCGTTTGCGCTGATGATCTATAATTCAATGGGTAGTGCTTGTGTCGGAACCGTGTGTCCTCAGACCTCGCTAGGTGCGTTTCCTGTAAAGCCACTACATCTAGGTGGTGATCAATGACATACTTCCATACCTTTTGGCACTTCTGAGGAGAGTTAAGGCCCTTAACATTCCAGGTACCGATGGTAATTGTCATGGCATCAGGGAATAAGACGACCTCTCAAAGGATACCCCATTAGGCTCGATAAGTCCACTGCCCTCAATTGCTCCCCCAGGCTGTTACCCCCCCTGCACAGTGCAAATTCACTGTTTGTTCCGTAAACCCATCTATACAAGATTTTAAAAAGCCACCACCATGTCCCACCCTACCCCTCCCTGCAAACCCCCAAAAATAAAAAAAACAGAATTCAAACCATAACTGCAGAACAAAAAACATTATCAAATCCCTGCTAGGGGTAATGAAACCCCCCAGGAATACGGGGAGGCAGAGGGACCACGGTCCCCGTCCGCAGCCATCCCGGAGCAGTGCCAAAAGGAGTAATATATATGCGCCCCTGAGTTGCCGACAAGTTAGCGCCAAGGCAAGCCCCCATCTGTCACGGATAAGACCTGCTCGTCGGCACCTGTCCCAGCTGTGCCAAGGCAGCCCTTGAGCGAGAGGCACTAGTCATCAGACACCCCTGGAGCATATACCCACTCAAACCTGCCCTCGACAGAGGTGGAAGCTCAGTGTTCCCAGTTCCCACCACAATGCGGGGTGTCGCAGTTCTGGAGTAATACACATTAACCTGGGGTCAGTGAGGATGCGGCAGCCCCCCATAGTGAGATGGTGCCCCTCTTCCCAAAGTAGGCAGCGCCCATCGCAGCATCTGAGAGTCATGATGGCGCTAGATTCCTTTCCAGTAGGGTACAAAAGCGATGTCGATCCATGAAGCAGTCGTCAGGAGATCATTTGCGGCCCCTGCGTGGACCTGCTGACCATACAGACGTGTTCAATTCAGCTCTATGTATGTCGCTGGATTTGGCCGGAGCGGAGTCATTATCTTCGGCGGAGAGACCAAGAAGTTCTAGCCCCTCCTGAAGGTCCGAGATATGGCGCTGTTTATTGCGAAGTACGAAACTGAGACCAAACGGAAAAGTCCAGCGATATCTGATCTTTTCGTCTCGTAGTTCGGTAGTGATGGGCCTGAATAGCTGCCTCCTTGCCAGCGTGGTTGGCGCCAGGTCTTGGTAGATCGCACAGGTGTGATTTTGGAATGAGATGGCGTCCTGCGATCGAGCCGCTGCGAGCACCGCTTCCTTAACCTTAAATGAGTGGAATTTCACTAAGATGTCTCGAGGCCTCCTCTTTTCGCCAGCCTGTAGGTGCCCTACTCGATGGAACCGGTCCAGCTTTATTTTGAGGGATTGGGGACTCAGGATTTCTGCGAAGAGTCCCTCCAGGAATGCTCCCAGGTCAGGCCCCTCCGCGCCCTCCTCCAGGTCCCTAATGCGAATGTTCTCCCTTCGGGCCCTGTTCTCAAGATCTTCCGTCTTGAGTTGTGATTGAAGGAGCTGGTCACGGAGAGACCGGACATCATCTCGGAGCTCTGTCGTTAGCTTGTCTTGATCTTGATGGTGTGCCTCCAAGTCCAGCACCCGGGTGCCTACTGAATCTACGTCATGTTGGAGGGATGTCAGCTTTTCAGTCAAGTCTGTCCTCAGCTGCTCCATGGATGCTTTTATATCCTGGCCCAGGTCTTTCCGCAGCTCTGACCTGAAGTCCTTGAACATTGCCTGGAGATCCGCTTTCGTGAGAGCCATTGTGGCTGCTTCGTTGTCTGCACCCCCCACTGAGCGCCTGTCGGAGGCCACGAAGAAGTCAGAGACCTTAGTTGATGTTCTGGTCGTCCCCTTCTTGGGCGGCATGCGGACCCGCCCTAAGGGGCTCTCCGTCGTTGCGCCGACGGCGCTCGCAAGGTCCGCGCAACTATATGTGAGGTCGTGGCCGTCGCGGTGTAGTATGGGCGCCCGGTGTTGCAGAGCCGGCGTGTGGGTCCCCCTTTTGATGACAACAGGTCTCTCTACTGGTAAGCGTGGTGGACCGCCGTGGAGCGTGCAGTGATAGCTAGAAGATGGGGCCCCCAGCGAGAGCGAGGCGGAGAAGCGCGCGCATCATACTGCCTCCAGTTGAATATGATGCCGGAGCGTTGGGCCCCAGGGGTTTTTGTCCAAGGAGCTTGGAGTACCAGCAGGTAGGGGCAGCTACCATCCCCGTGCCCCCCGGACCCGGCTGAAAGAATCACACGTGGACACAGATATCTCCCCAGGAGGGGTAAGGCGCCATCTTAGATTCCCTTGCACTCCCAGATACCTTCCGACCCACAGCAGGAGGGGGCACAGTGTATGAGGCCAGGTCTCGTGGATATCGCCAGCTCTGGAGTCCCCTGGGCAACGCTGCACTGTTGCTGGGTGCAGGCTTGAGGCACCGGTTGCCGGAATCCGCGGCACCGATATCACTGGGGAGGTGCCATTTTGAAGTCAGGCACGCGAGCCGTGATGCAGCGCCATCCGCGATGTGTCCAGGGATGGGCGGTGAGGGTGCCTCAGCAGTCGCGGCAAGTTTGAGCCTCACCTCTGGTAATGGCAGCAGGAGGGGAGGTCGGGCCCCCGATCAGCCGTTCTCGCTCCAACCTTCAGCGGACTGCGCTCAGATCAGCCCGGCGTCCGCCATCTTACCGCACAGCCTCCGTTCGCTGTCAGGTCGGATTTCAAGAGCCCCGGAGCGAATTAGGGCATGTGGGGGCACCCCAACATCACGCCACTCCCTCCGCCACTCGCAGGAGTCAGACTAAGGGCCCGATTCTGATGCGGGTTGGAAAAGCTTCCCGACTGAATCGGTTGGGAAATGGTTTCCGACCCACTCGGATCGGGAAAGTCCGACCGGCGGAGTAGGATGCATCCGGATGCTTCCAGATACGATTTGGTTGAACTCCCATTGACTTCAATGGGAACATTTGTTCCTAACCGCATCAGAATTGGGCCCTCGGTCGGGAAGACACGTTCCCGATCCGATTTGGAAGGAGCAAATGCCGTTAGGAGGCCTTCCTAACCGCATCAGAATCAGGCCCTCGGTCGGGAAGCTTTTCCAACCCGCATCAGAATCAGGCCCTTAGTCTTCGGCACCCCAGGGGACCTCCACAATCTGCTCCGGAACAGCGCGCGGACCGGGATCCGAGACGGATTATGTCCGCTCGGCCATCTTGCCCGGCCACCATTTTTCAATCTTTTTAAGGTGAAAAACTTCCATTTCAAGATGACAAAGTTGTGTTTTTCAATAAACTGGCCAGTATCTGAAAGTATAAAGTTTAAATTAAAATGTATTTGTATTCATTTTTAAAATTATGTGCATTTAAAATGTTAACCAAGATTCCACAACATTGTACGGCAGTTTTTTGCACACAAAAAGGTGGATCTACTCAATTTGCTATCCAGCATTGTGCATAAGAGAAAAACAGGGCAGAAAAAATCTACAAAAATGTACCTGCTGCTGTCATCCCCTGCAGAGGTGCTATAAATAGTTTGCATTGCCCAAGGCACAGTTTAACATCACGGTGCAGAGGTGAAATAATGTGATTTGTACTTGAAGCATACCCATTCAGGACACATATCTGTGGCAAAATCAAATGGATGCCACACATTATATGTGTGCTATTCTCTTCAGCACATATACGATGAGTGGGTGTTTTGAGCAAAGGATAACATTTCCCTTTATTAATGTCAGCTTTAAAGAGGCATTACTTTTTGTCACCAATCCAAGTTTTACAATCTCAGTAAATTACATTTAGAATCAAATCTATGGTTGTTTGCACTGGTCCAGACAAATCATGCCCTTTTAGGTGATGTCATGCAAAGCCCCACAAAAAGTTTGTGATGAGAAAAGGTACTTTTCCTGGTAAAAAATCACCCTTTCCACTGGAAAGTAAATATCATTGTGCCACTTTGTGTTGTTTTTGCATCACTTTGCATCATTTTCAAGTGGGTAATTTCTTAGTTAATCTTAGACTTTGGCCTGATGTCTAAGGCCCGTTTCTCCACCAGGGTGATGGAGAAAATTACTCTGCTGCCCTGACGGCTGCTGCCCACCGAATTTAGAAATGACCGCGAAACTGGCACAGCACTTTTTGTTTTTTTGCTGTCTCTTACTGCCAGGGTTGGCCTGGAGGTGAAAAACAGTAAAAAACATGCCTATATGTCTGGCCATCCTAATTGGGTGGACTGACATATAATCAATTCTCCTTACTCTGTCTGGCTGTGAGAGAAGTTTGGTTATAGCGTTGATGGAGTATTTACCGCCGTATCCAAACCTATGGTCCCGCCACATTTAAATGGTTAGTAGATTGGCAGAAAATATGCACAGGAAAATAAACAAAAAATAAACAATTTTTGTTGGTTTGCATCTCTTTTTGTGCCTTGTACTGGTGAAACGTTTTGACAAATATGCACCTTTGGTGCCATGAGTTAGATAAATTATTAAAATAAGCCCCTACATTTGTACCAAGGAAGCCCATGTTGTTATTAAAGAATACTAGAGTCAGAAGATTGAGGGGTGTGAATAAGATTGAGGTGGGCAGACAATTTCTGAACAGCGTCAAATATGTAAAGTTAATTCTGTTGTGCAACAACATAGAGGTAATTCCAATAGGGAAGACGTAATTTGATAGGAAAGTCCACTACAAAGTCCTCCCACATGCCTCACACCCACATATCCACTGTCCTCAAAAGCCTCCTCTGGCTCTCCATCCACAAACCATGCTCTGTGTAAACTACTCATATACACATACAAAGCACTGCACAACCTATGTACCACCTTCCTGAACAACTACATCAGCTTTCACATACCCACCAGACAACTCCATTCAGCCATAGTATAGAAACACAAACATTGCAAACATGTACAATAATACTTACCAAGTACAAGCCCATCACCATATAGGTCACTTTGAAAATAAAGATTTATTGTAGAGTGCCTGAAATAGGCGATCATTTTGTCTTGGTTCTCCATTCCTCTTTCCTTGTTGACTTTGAGATGATGGCAAATGTATAGAGTTGGCGTGTTTCTGTCAGAGGCAAACTTTTGTTTGCACCACCATTTCTTTGAACCAGTGGATGTTTCTGATTATTCACATTCTCATTCTATTTTCTAGGAGAATTGATCTTAGAAAAAGGCCATGTTATTTTGGTTCGATTTTTCTTTTTCCAAATGTATTTTTCCTGATATATTTATTTATGCTTGTGGCTGAATGTAGTAGTCATTTGAACCCATTTGTAATTTTTGATTAACTTATTAAATGTTTGCCTGCCTCTCATGTGCCTTGGAGAGATATTTGTAGAATTTGTATATTAATTTATGTGATTTTTTACCTGTCCCTGCCTCCCATTGGGGTCATGTGGGACTTTGGAGGGACAACAACTATTTATTATTTCATTTATTTGATTTTAGCTTGCTTCCCTCTGCCCCCATAGGTGTTCCATGGGCCCTGGAGGGAGACCAAATATTCATTAATTTATTTATTCAATTTATTTTTGTCCTCCCCTTGCTTCTCATAGGGGCTCCATAAGCCCTGGACGAACATCAAGTATTTTATTTGTATATTAATGTAATAGATTTTTTATCTGCCCTCTTACCCACTCCCATCGAGTCCCTATGAGTTCTGGAAGGATTCCAAGTATTTAATAATTAATTTATTAAGTTTTTCTTCCTTAAACAGTGGCCCCATAAGCCCTGGAGAGGTATGTATGATGGAACTCTGCATGTATTTACCACACATGCCTTTACCATGCAGTATATACCCCAACTGTGACGTTACCACGCTTTCCTTTATTTGCAATGTTGATGATGCTGATAATTTATTATGTACTGCATTGACTAGAATGGCCAAGTCCCACTCTTTCCCTTCTATATTTGTATTGCCTGATTGCCTACAGGTGTACACAACTATACTTAGTAACTGAGATCGTGAGCAGTCTGTGACTTACCTGCCACAGGACTCCAGAGAGACATAAAGCTTAATGCTTCTGCACATGCTGCTGACCCGTAAAATAAGTTTAGAAGATGGCCTCAAAGTAGGAGTTTCCTGCCAAGCAAAAGTGCAGTGAGGAGAAAAAGATGTCCGTTGCTAGAAGCACTATTGCCATCAAGCGCCCATCCTTTTCTTAGCAATGCGATTCCCTTGCTGCACCCTCCACTGTGCAGGAAGAAGCTGGGAGGAGGACCACCCTTTGATCAACTACTGCACCACCACCACTGAAGCCAAAGCAGAGTTCTCTCAGCATTTCAATGAGTACAGTCATGTCTGAGAGCAGTGAATCAACCATAAAAGTGCCCCAGCAGCAAATGGGATCTTTAAGGGAAATTCAACAGCAACCCTAGTCTGCTATACCTGTCCTTCCAGAGCAGGAAGTTGAACTTGTTCGTGAGCAAGATGTTGTTGTGACTGCTCTACCCATTGACACCTTGGCTTCACTCACAGAAGGTCCCCTTCTGATGATCTTTAAATGGACTGGCCCAACTGAGACCTGCATTCAAAACAAGGAACAAGGAAGATTACTGAAAGCCTTGGACGTTAGGAAGATGGTGAACCAGTAATGATGTGGAGCAAACATGCAGAAACCATTACCATCCATACCACAGACACTGCCTGCTAGTGAGAGAGGTGAGAAAGTTGAACTTACAGAAAGATGTGACGATGAGGACTAAAAAGATGTCATCTTGAAACCTGCTCTCTGACTTACGCTCGTAGTGTGTAGTCAACTTCCACAGGATGGCACAAGGAGAAGAGGGCAGTCTCCTTAAAGAATCCAGGCAACTTACCAGCCAGTCACTTTAAGGTCACTTGTGGCGGTAGAGTGACAAAGAAAACCATCACAACAATATAATATCTAGTTTATGTTCAGCAAGTAATTACTGTACAATTGAACCCTTGATAATGTCCATTAATACAATAAGAAGGTGACCTCCTGCCTATTTTATCCAGAAGGAGAGGGGTTTTGAGGAGCTCCTTTGTCCAAACTGGAAGATTCCATGCTGGACATATTTTCCACTGTTGTCTTGCCAGTACTGCATCATTAAGTGCTTGAATTGTCTGGTTAAGCAAAGGAAGAGAGGTCTTTTCAGTTGAGCAACCGCATGACAGATGTGTGTAAAGGCCTCCTTACACTCTTCGTCAACTACGGGAGCTGATCACTTGGGCTCCCTAAGCCAGTTTTCTCCCCCTGGGGATAGATTTGATGCAGTACTAAAGGCTATCGAATGCTCCTGTGTCTCCCTGGAATCCAAAATTGATAATGTGGTGGCAAATCTCACATTATTTCATGCAGAACACAGAAAATTACCTGACCACGGAAAAGGCTCTCTCAGAGGTCCCACCGGCCACTAAATAGCTGGAGCGGCAGCTACGAGACTATGACACCAGGATCCAGCGCCTGGAATCTAGAGTGGAGGATGCAGAGGGGCGATAAAGACACAACAACATCCGCCTTATAGGGCTCCCGAGGGGGCGGAGGGCAAGGAGGCAGTCACATTTATTGACCATTGGATCAAGGAGCTGTAGCCGGAGTCCTCCCTGTTATAGTATTTCTCTATTGACAAGGCACATTGCATCCCCTAGCGGTGACCTGCTCCGGGCTCCAGCCCCCAGCCGTTCATTTTCAAAGTACATTTCCGCTCTAGAGACTCCATACGGCAGGAAACCCAGAAGATAAAGCATGTCAGACTGGAAAACATGCGTGTGAGTTCTTTCCAGGCTATACCTTAACGGTACAATGCCAGCGCAGTTCCTTTCTAGCAGTGAAGTAGTAATTTCAAAAACTGGATATAAAATATTCCTTACTCTTCCCTGCAAGGTTGAGTGTAGTGACTTCTGACAAAACAAGGTTCTTTGATACACAACATGATGTCTGGGACTGGATAAAGGCCTCTGGGCAGTTTTCTGGTCCACGGCATAGGAGGTCCACGGGAGGAGAGCAGAGAATCACAAAGAACACACTTGGATCATGCCGGCCATGTGGGAAATGATGTCCTCCTCACCCGATAGCAGTGCTGAATTTGGAGCAAAATAACATGGAGCGTAGGCAAGCTGTCCAGGAGGCAGCACGGTTTTCTGATCCTGTTAATGGTTCTGACCAGAATGCAGCTTCTGCTCAATCGTATGGAGATGAGGAGTCCTCAGTAGCTTGCCTATCATCGGATACCAACTTGACAATTCTGCCAGATGTCACGCCACAGATGTCCGATGACATTATTTGATTTGTAATTTGTTTTTGGCTGTTTAATTTCTTATGCTGACTTTGCAGTATGCCTCTCTGTATAGTTTTGATCTATTGCATGCAAATGTCTTTATAGGTCGTGGTGGGCTGGCACTGGGGGTGGCGGATAGGAGACTCTCTGCCCACTTTGAGCGGACACGTTTTGGGGAAGTTTGACATTTAGTCAACAATTAGAATGCTACCTGGGGTCCCACTTTCTCCCTGCATTGATAGGCGATGTTGTTCTATCTGATCTGTGAAGCCACTCATCTCCTCCCACATTCTTGAGGGTCCATTGTGTTAGACATAGTTTGTGTCTTGGTTTGGGCAGCCTTTCCTTAAGGGCCGCCCTTTTGATATTTACAATGCGCCACGTTGGCACCAGGTTCAAGTATTATGTGGTTTGGGTTCTGCAGCACACACTCTTTGTGGACTTTCAATCTTGCTCTCCCATGAAATCCCATGTACACTTTCAGATTTTCATATTACACACTTTACCATCCAGACGTAACATGACGCCTCAATGTATTATTACCTGGAACATTCGTGGTATGCGTACCCCATCCGGTCGCTATGCAGTATACTCATATCTCAAAAGATACCATGTCCAAACTGCTCTCCTGCAAGAGTCACACTTGACACACTCAGAAGCAATTAAATTGCAACATATATGGAGTGGGCGAGTCTTTGCCACAAACTTAACCTCTTACACCCGTGGAGTATTATTTTGGGTCCGCCCAAGCACTCCTTTCCTGACAGGGGAGGTTGAGTCGGACACTGAAGGCGGCATATTTTCATTAAGGGAAGACATGATGGTTATCTCCTCCTGTTAGTCAATATTTAAGCTCCTAATACAGACCAGGGTTCATTTCTCAGGTCATTATCACAGGCACTTTCTAAATGGTGTGATCTACCATGGCTGGTGGGGGGATATTAATAGTGCTTTGGACACGAGCCTAGACCACGCCTTTCCCCCTTACCGTGTACAGTGGCCTCTACTAATGCCTCAACACTAAGGGATTTGATACTTGAGAGGGGATTGGTAGTATATGGCGGTCCCACAACCCCTTGGCGCAAGTATACTCCTTTTACTCTCACCCACATAAATTACACACTTGCATAGACAGGATACTGTGCACACCCAACCTGCTACTTTCCATCACCCATGCATGCCGATTATTTGGACCACACTCATACTGATCACAACCTGCAATACATAAATGTCACCTGGGACACTAGTCTGCTGCTGTATGTTACGGAAGCCTGCTCTGTCCCGGATGCCAAACCTGACCTTCTTACTCATTTTGCATATCTATCTGGATTACATGTCAATTCGGAAAAGTCCTGTTTGTTTCCCTTCATTCCCAGCCTACCTGACCCAGCACTCATAATTAACAGATCACCTGTTACTTGCCAACTGACTTTGTTCCATCACTTGGGCTTCCAGATTTATCATACTGATCGGGATTTGCTCAATGGCAACCTTACAAGGGTGTTTACTTCCTTAATGTCACAGTTATCTTTTATGGAAGAAACTTGCTCCCTCGGTTGCTGGGAGAGTCGCTCTTACAAAAATGGTGGTGGTCCCACGTCCCCATTATTATTTCACTAATCTGCCACTGTATCTCCCTCCACCACTCTTCCGCTCCTTTGAACACATGCTTCATGATATTATATGGAACAGATCTCACTGTTGGGTGGCACTTTCCAATCTGTATTCACCATTGACCCAAGGAGGATTAGCAGTGCCTAACTTGGAGCATTACTACTTAGCATCCCGGATGCAGTGGGTGGCTCACTGGATGGTGGGGCTACACCTCCCAGACGCATCAGCAGATGGCCCTCCTTATAGATTGGACGCTCTTCTTTATTTGTTTCACCCCTGTTCTTAGACGCCCCGGCACTGCTACAGGTGGCCTATCATTGTTCCGTTGCTGGTTATTCCTCACCAAACATATTACACCCTATTCCCCTGAAACTCTATTATTAGGTATGCAAAGGGGTAACAGGAAGACACTACTGGCTGCGCTTCCTGCATGGCATGCAGCGGGCTTAAATACACTGGGGGACCTGTATCATGATGGTACACTCATGACATATGAAGCACTAACACAGGAGGAAGGGTTGTCCCCAGGACACTTATTTAGTCATGCCTCTTGGATTGGCACATAACAGCGCCATTGGGGGATATTACGCAGGAACCACAAACTCACCTCACACTCCAACATCTATACACCATGGGAGAAGGGCGTCATCTCACCCGGTGGTTTGCTGATGCACTTCGATTGCAGACTGCCATGGCATTGACCTCACTGAGACACCACTGGGAGATGGATCTGGCTTGCCCATGCACCTCTAAGTAATGGAACATGATTCTGGCAGGCCCTACACACGTCCCTCAAAACATTTGGTTCCTGTTAATACAGTTCTACATTATGCATACGACATATCTTACCCCTGAGAAGAACCATCTTTATTTCATAGACAAGACACGGTTTGCCCCCCTGACGCTGATATCTTACATATTCTATGTTCATGTCCCAGGTTACGGTAATACTGGGAGGGGGTAACACACCATCTGTCTGCCTGCCCCGACTGGCATCTTACGTGCACAAAGGAGGTTTGTATATTGGGTATATTCCCAAGAGATAAGAAACACAGGGCCACTACATGCTTCTGGACCTCTGCTTCGTAGTAGCAAAACGCCTCATTACGTTGAGGTCCAGTGAACTGCCATCTCTAATGGCCTGGTCACATTCCATCCTCAACTGGGCTAGAGCAGAGGAAGTCTCTCACCATAGGGAAGACACTCTAGGCCTACGCAAATACCCCATTTCATCTAACTGGATGCGATTTCGATTTCCCTCCAAGATGCACTATGTCCCGAAGGGGAAACAAGTGATGCTTCTGACCCATAGATTGTACCCTATCAGAAATATTTACACCGGCCATGATAACAATGTCTGAAATGTTCCATAATGTATATATTGAGATATGTGATAACTGACGCCAGACTTTCACTGTTATGATGGAAATTTACACAAGGAGAATTTGTAGTAACAGCGAACCCTCCTTGTTCTCCCCACCCCTCTTTACCCTACCCCTCCTCATAATGTTTACCTCTGTTCCCTCTAAGCTAACTGGTTGGTCACAGTTCTATAGCTTATATATGTTTGAGGTCATTACCATGGAATGTTACGGACAGTATGACTGCACAAGGACTGTTCACCTTGCGAGGTGTATCTCGCTGCTGTTACGTGCCACACAGCCAGTAATTTCTTGATCTACAGGGATGTGTACCCTAGACCCACTCTGAAGCGCTTATCCACATGTCGCAAAGTAAAAAAGAGCTTTATTCAAATACAAATTTGATAATCATAAAAGCAAATGCGATTAAATGCATTCATAAAATTTCTACTAAAACGCATAAAATCAAACAGTGAAAACATACAATAAAAGAGAGTATATACATTTTGTAAAAGATAAAATGGTGTTTTCTGATACACTATTCATATTCATATACCAATTTATCATACAGGGAGAGAGTTTTCCTTTCTCTTATTGCACCCCTAATAAATAATGAAACAGCAAAACAAATAAAGTCGGACTCAGGGCTACATATAAACTTGTAAGCTTCCTGGTGTGCTAAAATATTCTTAATGTGTAGTATGGGATGCAGGAAGCATTTCCTGAGAGTGCAATAACATTTACAGAATAAAATAAAGTGCACTGAAGTTTGGGCAGAGACTCCGTCACACGGGCATTTAGGGAGTCGGTTAGACCACGCGTCTCTTTTCGGAATAGCTACAAGGCGGTGTACGATACCTAGATGGAGCCTTGTCTTTTTCGGACATCGGAGACCATTACGAGGTATTCCCTGCAGCCCAGATTGCATAGGCCCGTTGAGAAATGTCATTACTGAGACTTTCTGTCTTTCCTTGATTTCTCTTTTGGCTACAAGCTTATCCATGATGATAACGTTGATTTAATTTTTTCCAAACTGTAGAATATTAGCTGGGTTCTGAATTTTAAGATCCACATTTTTTTTTTATAATGCTCAATGGGATGACAGTAGGTTATGACTTCTTTAGAAAATGTCGTACCTGTTTTGCTCCAAATGTTTTACCAACCAATTATTACACTCAGATCAATTATATCCTCCATACAATTTATGTCTAGTTACCTGTGTGTGATTATGGAAGGTGTTGTACGCGGTAGAGCAAGAAGCCTAGCCAGGAAAAGATTTTCAAGAGTTTATAACGTGGTATTTCCCCTTACCCCCCAGAGGGTTGCTCCATAAGAAGCTACTGGAATACATTTGCTCCTATAGAGTTGGAGCATTTCACGGATAGGCTTATTACCGACTTTCCTGTCAAACCTGAACAGGGCCTCAATACATTTTACAAACTTTAATTTCACTAATTCCAAATGAGGGTTACACGAACCAGAGCTTGAAAAGAGTATGCCTAAATAGGTGAATTTATCAACTTCGAGTAGTTTGTGACCCCTGACTGAATGTATTTTCTTTTGAGGCCTGGCGCTTCCGCATACCATAGTGTAAGTCTTGGATAGATTCAGTTTTAGGTCTTTCCGCTCCATGAATGCGACAAATCCACCGATCAGTTTTTGAAGACCGTTTTCTGTTCTAGACATTAACACTGCATCTTCACCATATAGTAAAACCGGAGTGACACAGGATACAATTCTAGGTGCGTCTGCATCCAAAGCTAGAAGCTCTTTATCGATCTTGTTTACATTTAGAGAAAAAAGGGTTGGGGCCATCACATATCCCTGTCTTATCCCTCTTTTGACGCTTAACCTGGTGGTACATTCTCCTCCCCAGCCCAAATCTAACGCGTGAGGTCATTGATGAATACATTTGTGATAAGTGGACCACTATATCCATTGTAGCACCCATATCAATCAAAGTTTTCCATAGAGTTGTGTGGTTCACCAAATCAAAGGCACTAGAAAGATCAGCAAAGCAGAGATAAATAGATCCCTGCTTTGCTAATGTATATTTGCTAACAATAAGGTTCAAATTTATACATTGCTCCGTGGTTCCAATGTCCTTCCTAAAGCCATATTGTGCGTTAGTTAAGACACAATTCTCGCTCATCCACTCATCAAGTCTGTCCAGAATAACCCTCCCTAAAATTTTAGCCTAGGAGTCCAAGAGGGATATTGGGCAATAAAACCTAGGGTCCCCCTGTCACCTTTTTCAAAAATAGGAACGATAATAGAATCTGTCCAAGTTTAGGTAATAAGCCCCCTGCCCACTGCATTAAAGACGTTTGTAAGCACTGGTGCCATAATTCAATTAGGTCATTTAACACATCAACTGGGTCCCCATTGGGGCCCGTGAATTTCAAGGCAGTAGATTTTCTAATGGCTACAATAACCTCGTCCATGGAGATGGTTTGTAAGGGAGTTGCTATCATGCCAGTCATGTTACTCAGCGATATTACTGGGTGTTCGGTACAGGAAAAAATTCCTTCAAAGTGTTTCACCCAAGTAAGTGGGGTGACGAGGCCTTCTACTTTTGGATCAGCTCCATCTGATAAAAAGGGGGAATTTATGATTGTCCAGAAGAGCTTACTATCTTTGGTATGTGCTGCCTGTTCTAAGCCTGCCCATGTTTGTTCCCTCAGGTCATTTTTGAGTTGAACTATAGCATATTTATATTCTGCCCTTAATAACCCGATTTCCTCTTTGTTTCTTGGAGCTTTTTGCAGAGCCTTCCTTCATTTTTGCTTTGCCTGGGTACAGTGTTGATCTAACCACCTCGTACGATGCACTTGCTTGCTGGTATTTGCCCTCATCAAATTAACAGCTATGGCTGTGGTGATCCTACTGAAGGCTGAAATCAATGTATCTGGTTGGGGTTCAGGTTCAGTGCAGAAATTGAAATCATCTAAATTACTTTTTACCAGCTTTCCCAGAAATGCTGTAGCATTAACTCATGACCATTTCAGGCTGATATCATTCTTTTTTGCATTCGAAACTGAGGTGGGCGTCTGATACACCTCCTGTTGCTGGTTTGGCAAATACATTGTAAGAATAAGTGGAAAATGATCACTATAGTAAACTGTAGCCTCTGTTCCTGCAGAAAGTGGGTAGTGGTGTTCCCTCATTCTGGTTTATTATTTCCAGATTATATTTCTATAGCATCATATTTAAGCTGTCCCCATAATTAATATGGGGAAAGTGTCTCAAGTTATTGCTATTGGTATCTATATGCCCACAAATATCGGTAAGTGAGTGTACACAAAGATCAATATTAAACTCACCCACCCAAATAAGAATCCAATCTCAAGCAAAGTCTTTTATAAAGTTATCTCGTTCTTTCTCAAGCGACCTTACTACCTCAAAACTCTTATAGGTTGATTCCGATCTCGGTCGAAAGGGCTCCAAATCGGATTTGGCTTTACCTAAACCGATCCGGAGCCCTTGTTTCCGACCGACTCGTTCCTAATTCCCAATGACCAAGTACGATGCATGGAAACCCTTAGCGCTGAACGAATCGGTTCTGAAAGGCATTCAGAGAGTGTGGGAGGGCTGGGCGAAACACAAATCTAGGAGGCCTGAGGTGTTTATCTATTTTGGCGTTTATTTCTTTTAGTAGTATGAAAAGGAAATGTATTGCGAGTAGTCTGTTTTAGGAGGAACGCAGAATAGTCCTGGGGTTGTTGTTTGGGTCTTTGGTTTCTGCCTTCTCAATGGTAACCTTATTTTTTGTTTTTCCTCTTCCTTTAGATGCAGACTTCTGTGGTTGGTCCAGAAAAAAGATAGGGAGAATAAGGTAAGTATGGGTTTGGAGGATATTATTTGGGAGTGATAGAAACCATCACCACACATCGTGGGCATTGGGGATTAATCTATATTCTAGTATGCGTTATGAATCCTCACCCCCCCCCCTTTTCCCTGTGGGTCCTAATCTGATTCTCTCGCTTTCTTGGTTTGTGAGGATGGGGAAGTGCACATGAGACTCAAGTGAATACGTGCTTCATTCGACAATATCTTTTAAGGTGTAGATTACAACTACACCCCTCTTTTCCAGAGCCCTTTTCGCGCTTTATAAATTCTTCAGTAGAGGCTGTCTCTTTTGACCTGATGCCCCTTTAAAAGGAAAAACCACTTAATCACAGTTCTAGTGGGAAATCAACACAAGGAAACCAAAAAAAAAACAACAAAAAACAAAAATAAATGTGGTCCCAAAAGAATTATGGGATATGTACGTTATCTGTAGTTACCCCCACTTCCTTAATTGACATGATATTTTAATTGGGCCTTTGGTATCCCACCCGTCTCGATCCGTTCTCGTTTTCCTTTCCAACTCGCTTCCCCCCCTCCCCAAATCTCTCCCTCCTTGTACCAACACATACCAGGGAGGCCGAAACTCTCCTGAGTTGCGGCGGGGAGTCAGGCTTTCCAGGGCGACCACCACTCTTCACTCCAGGTTTCTTGCGGGTCGTCATCCTCGAGGTCTGGTCTCCTTTCTCCGGCTCCTTTCTCAGCAACTTTGACATCCTCCACCACTCTGGTCCGGTTCCTCTCCCTCTCAGCACCGTCCGACTCCACGCTGCTCTCCTCCGCATCTTCCGGGTGCCTCCTTCTTTCTTCTTCAGCCAACCCGTTTGTCCGCCACGGGCTTCCCACTTCCTTCTGTGATTGGTCCTCGGTGTCAGGAGCTCCGCCCCCTTCTGTCGTCGGTGGCTTCTTGCAGTCATCACTAACCCTTTCTTTGTCCTTTTTTCCATAGGGAAGGAGTCGCTGGCGTTGTCCGTCCTATCCATTGTGCTGGAGTTAAAAAGGTAGGTGAAGAGTGGTCCTTGCTATAGTGCTCTGATTCCTTGGGGGTAACAGGGTGCTTTCAGGGAGGGGGAGCGGTGTATCGCCTGTCTCACATCCCACCACCCTAACTTTCTTGCTTGCAAGATCGCTTTCTACAGGATATCTGGATAGATAATCGGCATTGATTTGGTGTTTTCCTTTGCGGTGATAGGTATGAAATCTAAAGGGTTGCAGGGCCAAGAACCATCTCAATACCCTGTTGTTATGTCCTTTGTTACGGGCCAAACATTCTAACAGGGCACAAATTCCCTGCCCTCGAGATAGTATCATAGGGACTCGATAGCCCATTTAATGGCCAGGGCTTCCTTTTCTATCATAGTGTTTCTCTTGTGGAAACAATTTGCGGCTGATGTATATTATGGGCCTTTCATGACCCTGTGGGTCTACCTGGGTGAGAAGCACTCCCATTCCATGCTCAGATGCGTTGGTTTGTAGAATGAAGGGTTTGCTAAGGGCTGATTAGGGCTAAGAAGGACCGGTTCGGTAGTGAGGGTGTGCTTTAACTGTTGGAAGGCGTGTAGGGAAGCGTGCGATGGGTTCTTGAGTTTTTTCTCTGTTTTGCTCTCTTTCCTTAATAAATCAGTCCGAGGGGCAGCTATTTGTGAGAAGTCTGGGATAAACCGTCTATAGTAACCCAAGACACCCAAAAAGGCTCTAAGATCTTTTCTGGTCTTTGGAAAGGGTAGGTCTAATATTGCTGCAACCTTTTCTTTTTGGGGCTTTATACAGCCCCCCCCCCAAAAGTATCCTAGGTACTTTACGGACCTTGCTGCTAAATGGCTTTTAGCTGGATTAATGGTTAGCTCCGCGTCCTTCAGAGCTTGGATGACTCTCGTTAAGTGTACCAAATGCTGTTCCCAGGATGTGCTATGGATAATAATATCATCTATGTAGGCGGTCGCAAAAGCACAGCATGGTCTTCAAATGATATTCATTAGCCTATGAAAGGTCGCCGGGGCACCATGCAGGCCAAAGGGTAACACAGTGACGTGATATAACCCTCCTGGAGTAGAGAGCGCTGTTTTCTCTTTATCCTGCTCCCTCAAAGGCACCTGCCAATAGCCTTTACAGAGATCTAAAGTTCTAATGTACTGCGCTTCACCAAACCGTTCTACCATTTCATCCACCCTAGGGAGCAGATATGAGTCGAATTGTGATATTTTGTTAACCGTTCGGAAATCAATGCAAAACCAGATAGACCCATCCGGTTTCGGGGCGATTACTATTGGGGGGTTCCATTCACTAGTAGAGGGTTCTATAACTCCCATCTTGAGCATTTGCTGGATTTCGTTTTCCACAGCAGCTCACCGGGACTCTGGTAGTCGATAGGGACGTAGTTAGACAGTTTTTTCAGGGATGGTCTTTATTGGGTGTTCTATAATTGAGGTTTTTCCCAGAGTTAAAGAGAAAACAGATTGTAAGGGTTGTAAACAGGAATTTATCTCCTGTTTCTGGCGATTTGATAATTCGGGGTCTACACACTGCAGATATAAAGGAGAAGGGTTCTCCTTAGTACTTAGTAAGGCGGGTTTAGCCCCTTCCCACTTCTTTAGCATATTAATATGGAATATTTGGGTGTTCGTCTTCTTTTCTGGGTCCATTTTGAGACGATAAGTGATCGGGGTCACTTTTTCTTTGACCCTGAATGGACCTTGCCATTGTCCTAGGAGTTTATGATCGGAAGTTGGCATCATAAGTAACACTAGATCTCCCACTGCCAGGGTCCTTTGTTTGGCCTTTTTGTCATACTGGGCTTTTTGGGCGGTTTGAGCTTGTTCCAGATGGACTTTCACGATTTCGTAGATTTGGTTCAATTGATTCTTTAAATTAACAATGTACTCGGGCAGGGGTTTAACCCTTTCCCTTTCTTCTTCCCACTCTTCCTTGAGCATGTCTAATAAGGTTTGCAGCTGTCACCCATATAATAGCTCGAAAGGGGAATACCCTGTGCTTTTCTGTTGTTTACACCGGATAGCGAACAGGGCTAGGGGCAACATGTCTTCCCACCTAAGTGTTTCTAAGTCAAGCAATGTTTTTAGGGTTATTTTCAGAGTGGCATTATATCTCTCTACTAACCCGTTTGTTTGGGAAATGATAGGCGGAAGTCCTTATCTGTTTGATCTTTAACTGTTGACACACTTGTTTTAAAAAAATTTAACCAAACGGCGTTCCCTTGTCTGTCACTATTTTCCTTGGGAATCCTACTTGGGAGAAGATGTTAATCATGGCCTTGGCGATTTGCGTAGCATTGAGCTGTCTTAGGGCAACCACCTCAGGAAATTGGGTTGCATAATCGACTAAGATTAGGACATACCAGCACCCACTGCGGGATGGGAGAAGAGGACCAATAATGTCCATGCCTATCCTTGAGAAGGGCTCTTCTATTATAGGGAGGGGTTTTAGTGGGGCTTTGGAGGGTTTGTCTCTGCTGTTTTTTTGACAGATCGAACACTCTCTGCAGTATCTGCGCACTTGTTCGTAGATACCTGGCCAATAAAACTTCTCTAATATGGCTTTTTCCATCTTTTCCCCTCCAAAATGACCCCCCAAAAATGTGGCTATGGGCCAAAAACAGAACTGTCTCCCTATACGTCCTGGCAACTAGTAACTGCGGGTTGAGGTCCTTCCCTCCCTTTCTTTACAGCAAACCATTTCGTTCAAAAGATTGGGGACATACTTGATCTGGGTTCTCCATGAGGGTGGCTTTATTCCAAGCCTCTCTCAGGGTTGGGTCTTCTCTCTGAGCGATTTGAATTCCCTGGTTGGTTTCCCATATGTTCTCTTCTCCCTGCTGGGTTAGTGCCACCCGGTTCCATTCTTATTTTTCTGTGTCCCGCTTTTCCTGGGTTTCCCTCGCGGCCATTACGACTCCTGTATTTGGGAAAAAGGGGCTGTTTTCCTCCATTCATCCCCTTCCTTCCATGTCTCTTGCAACAGACTGTCCATATGGGGATAATCTCTTCCTAACGCCAGGGGTTCCGGTAATTGTGGGATCAATCCTACTCGAAGGGGTACTGGTTTTGTTGAGGGCTTATGCTGAACCTGGACTTCCGTAGTGGGGTATTGTTTGTTGTCCCCATGCACGCACTGGATGTTTACCGTGTCATCCAATACTCGCACTCCACCGGGAACCACCTGGGGTTGCATGACACTTTGCAGACATCCAGTGTCTATCAGGGCTTTCCTGGATTCACCATTGACAGTGACCCGATGATGGTACCGAGGAGACCGGCCTGTGTGCCATGCAGGACCTTTGTTATGCCGACTTCCATTGGTTCTTCCTTTTGTGGGCATGTGCAAGCAATATGTCCAAATAAATCACAATTAAAACATTGGGATTCAGGAGAGGGGAATGGTCGTGTTGACGGGGTTATGGGGCCAGGCACTACGGTAACGGTTTCTGTCTTTCTTGGGGTTGGAGCCTTTGGACCCTTTGCTGAGGTCCCTCCAGGAGTTCTCCAACAAGGGTCTTCTCTGCCTTTTTGTATTTCTTGAGCTCGATGATAGGCGCTTGCTATTTCTACCGCTCTCTCTAGGGTAAGTTGAGAGTGTCGACAAACCCATCGTTGTATGGGTGGATATAGGGAAGAGAGATATTGCTCCAAATATATATTTTCTACTATCTCTTCTTCAGTCGAGGCTGTGGGTTTCAATCATCTGTCAGCCATGTCCTTTACCCTATAATACAAGGCTCTTGGGGTTTCCTGAACCCCTTCTTTGATTTGGCACAGTCGCATCCGATAAGTCTCATCGTCCACCCCCATTCTCTCGAGTATACTCCGTTTGACATCTTCATAGGGGGTGAGACCCAGGGGGTTGGCAGCCCGGTAAGCAGCCTGGAGGTCCCCCAAGAGGAGGGGTCCGAGATATTGGCCCCATTTGTCGGCAGGCCAAGCTTCTGAACTTGCCATTAGCTCAAAGTTTGCAAAAAAGAAATCTGGTTCTTCTCCGGCCACATACTTTTGCATTACCACTGATGGAAGGGTTGTCTGAGGTCTTTGTTGACTGAGGGCATCAGCCAGCTTCCCAATTGTGGATTCTTGAGTCTGGCTTTGTTCTGTTAGAGTTCTATGGAGTTTCTCCCTGTCTTCTTCAGCGACCGATAGAAAGAGTTCCATGATCTTTCCTAGTCTATCTTGACCCTCCGCCATTTTATGCACCAGGGCCTCCATCTCAGATCCCACTTCGGTCACCACTTGTGGGAGGGATGGGCAAAATGCAAATCTAGGCGGCCTGAGGTGTTTATCAATTTTGGCGTTTATTTCTTTTAGTAGCACGAAAAGGAAATGTATTGCGAGTATTCTGTTTTAGGAGGAACGCAGGATAGTCCTGGGGTTGTTGTTTGGGTCTTTGACTTCTGTCTTCTCAATGGTAACCTTATTTTCTGTTTTTCCTCTTCCTTTAGATGCAGACTTCCGTGGTTGGTCGTCCCTGGTTGTTCCAGAAAAAAGATAGGGAGAATAAGGTAAGTATGGGTTTGGAGGATATTATTTGGGAGGGATATAAACCATCACCACACACGTGGGCATTGGGGATTAATCTATATTCTAGTGTGCGTTATGAATCCTCACCCCCCCTTTTCCCTGTGGGTCCTAATATGATTCTCTCGCTTTCTTGATTCGTGAGGATGGGGAAGTACACATGAGACTCAAGTGAATATGTGCTTCTTTCTAAAATATCTTTTTAGGTGTAGACTACAACTACACCCCTCTTTTCCAGAGCCCTTTTCGCGCTTTATAAATTCTTCACTAGAGGCTGTCTCTTTTGACCTGATGCCCCTTTAAAAGGAAGAACCACTTATCCAAAGTTCCAGTGGGAAATCAACACAAAGAAAGCAAAATAAAGCAACAAGAAACCAAAATAAATGTGGTCCCAAAAGAATTATGAGATATGTACGTTATCTGTAGTTTCCCCCACTTCCGTAATTGACATGATATTTTAATTGGGATTTGGTATCCCACCCATCTCGATCCGTTCTCTCCCTCCCCGTACCAACACGTACTCGGGAGGACGCAACTCTCCTGAGTTGCGGCGGAGAGTCAGGCTTCCAAGGGCGACCACCACTCTTCACTCCAGGCTTCTGGTGGGTCGTCGTCCTCGGGGTCTGATCTCCTTTCTCCGTCTCCTTTCTCGGCACCTTGACGTCCTCCACCACTCTGGTCTGGTTCCTCTCCCTCTCAACGCCGTCTGATTCCATGCTGCTCTCCTCCGCTTCTTTCGGGTGCCTCCTTCTTTCTTCTTCAGCCAATCCCTTTGTCTGCCACGAGCGTCCCACTTCCTTCTGTGATTGGTCCATGGTGTCAGGAGCTCCGCCCCCTTCTGTCATCAGCAGCTTCTTGTGGTCATCATTAACCCTTTCTTTGTCCTTGTTTCCATAGGGAAGGAGTCGCTGGCGTTGTCCGTCCTGTCCGTTGTCCGTCCTGTCCGTTGTGCTGGAGCAAAAAAGGTAGGTGAAGACTGGTCCTTGCTATAGTGCTCTGATTCCTTAGGGGTAACAGGGTGGTTTCAGGGAGGGGGTGAGGGGTATCGCCTGTTTCACAGAAGGAAAGAGCCTTTCTGGAGCCAATTCGTACAGCTCTATGGACTCGGTTTCCAAGCGAGAAAGTACGATGAACCACTTAGACAGCCTTCCCGATTTGGTTTGCCCGGATCGAAAAGGCTGCCGGAATCGGTCTTTGAGGGCCAGTAGCAGGCCCTCTACACCCAGGGCCCTCCAAATCAGGCCTATGGGGGTACCCATGGGCCCCCCCTTTCAGACCATGCACAATGTGGCAAGTACCAAGCAGGTGCCCACCACAGGGTGCACGATTATCCCCAACCACCCCTTTTGTCAATGCGAGCCTGTGTTCGCGTTCGGAACAAAGGCTCCCATTGAAGCCAATGGGAGCCTGACCAAATCGTATCCGGATACATTCAAATGCATCGAACTTGTTCAGTTGGACTCCCTCGATCCGAGTCATCTGGAAAGCATTCCGGACCCAAGTCATTCGGTATGCTTTCCGAACGAGATCGGACTCGGGCCCTTAGTGTTAAACACATTATTATAAAAATGTATTAGAACAATGGAGCATCTCAGTAAGACTAATTGGAAAAAGGAAGAATTAAAGGTTTTTTTTCAACAGTCATCAATGCTGGGGTTGAGACCAATACAGACAGACCCCCCCCCTTAGCATGTTATGTGTTGATGGAATAGCTGGACTATTTATAGCAATAACCCCATTAATTGTATAGTCCCCAATGTGCCAAGTCTTTTGAAGACATAATAAGTCTGATGTACATATATAATTACACCAATCGGTATTTGCTAATTTGGTTTTTACACAAGCTATATTTCAAGATTTAAGGGAAAAAGGCTTCTTGACAGTGTTTTCATGAGAATACGTCTTCCTGTTATTTGCTTCAGCATCACAGGGGGCATTTCCAATGCCATTCTGTCTTTTTTCAAATAGGATAGTCCTCCTGTTATATTCGTCTACCTCCAGGGGAGCACCACCAATGTCGCACTGGTACTTATTATGGCGTCAGTCCTGAGCATCAAGAGACAACAAGGGGGCAAATCTATTAGGAGGTATAATCAGGTCAGTTGGTCTAGAGATGTTTTGGGCAACTGCAGATTTCTGTACCTGTAGTCTCCACCATGGCTCTTGGGGCTTATTAAAGTAAGCAAGGGGGACAGCTGTCGTTGTTTCACCTTGATGGTCATGGTACTTCTTTCATTGCTGCAGATGAAAAGAAGCAACTGTACCAGGGCAGGGTTTCGAAAATTAATTATAACACAGTCGCCCCTTTCTTGCTTCCGGCTACGGGCCACCCGATTAATTCTCCTTACCATAATGATCTCAGCATGTAATAAGTTTGCATTGAATTTTTGGGATGACATCCAATGCACCACTTTGTTAGTTAAGCTACCCCAGCTTTCTTTAGTTCTCGTCTCAAGCTTAGAGACATGATGAAGTGTGACTTGATCGTCTTGATCTGTTTGTTGTTGAAAATATTTTCCCTCTGCGTGCTTCTGTGTGGCAGTGGTTTCCCTACTAGGGCCCCTGCTAAGACTGAGTTTCTGTTGTTGTATTAAGTTGCTTAGTGGGATTAAATTCCAAAGGAGCAGGTGTTTCTGATTTTTTTCTTTTGGGATGTAGAAAAGTATGACTTTCCCCTTGAGTTTTACTTGTTGGTACCAAGACATCCTTACACTCCTTACAGTTCATTTCAAGATCAGCTACTCTGTCTTTAATCTCCTTCAGGCCCTGCATAACTTTATGTTCAATGAGATCTAATTTTGAAAGTAGTGTTGTGGTGTAGTTCCTACAAAACCATATTGGATCTGCACGTTTAGACAACATAAACTAAGGGATTGGTGTCCAGACTGATTTCAGACACCCCCGAAGGATATGTTAGTCTGTAGACCAGCTCGCTCACAGTGCCACTATGAGCCCCTCTTACCAAGGAGCGAGTAGTTTCTGGCAACTATCGAACATGACAACCCTGACCCCTCGGGGATTGTGGAAATAGTACAGTACTTTTCGCTCAGTCACTTGTGCTCACTTGCTCTCAGAGAGAAATACAGAATAAACTATGGGGTCGTTTTCAATAAGCATTTATTGAACCAGCGTCATTCTAGTATAAAATACGCGTGCTGCAGCAACCATTAGACAGAAACAGATATATACGATTATAAGCACCAACAGAGTAAATAAAAGGTAGAATTCTACCATAGTGCTAAAACAGTGAATATATGCAGGCATGTAGATACATGACATTAATAATTGCGTACTCCTACGATGTAACCCTAACTAGATGTACCTGAATGTACCTAGCGTGTGTGTAGGTGTAGAGCCAAGAATCCCCCTAGGAAAGAGCCAACCCCATTACCTGAGATGAGAGAATGAAGGACCCCTTGTTGGTCTCAAGTTGGACACCCCGCGAGGGATGTCAGACCACTGCATGTTGGAGTGTCTGCGTGCAGGGACCTCAGCATCTTGCGTCAGTGTGTCAGTACGGAAGCTTCTCGTCTGGTTTGCCCAGTGAAGAGGTGATGTTTATATACCCAAAAGGTACCGTTAGGGGCTTTCCATAGATGTGTAATTGTACTGTGGGCATGTCGGCCAAGGATAACAATAGTGATGACCCTTATACAGAGTTATTATGCAGATGATGGTAATCCTGCTGTGATACTAAGAATCCTCATGCATAATAAATGAGTCTAGTTTTTCGGAGAAAACCACACAAAATTTATTCAGCACTTAACAAGGTAGAAGGTCAGCACCAGAACCGTTATGTAGAGCAAGGGAGGACAAATTTAGGCAAGAGGTCGTGCAACTACCTAGGCCTATACTGGGGTACATTGGGGCTCATAACAGTGTTTGTAACTCTGAGCCTTGAGTTTTTCCCAAAATATTATTGTTATCTATAATTTTAGGCAGACTGGGTCTAGAAGACTTCAAATGTTTTTTGGGTAATTTTTTATTTGTAGGTAGCTTGCAACGGGGTTTACTTCTTTTAAGTGGTCAAGAGGTAGATTCAGAAGTCTCAGTAATTCCCACAATTTCTAGGGGTGCAGTTGTTATACACGAATTATCATCATGGCTTCTCTGGTTTGCATTGGCATTTCCGACCGTTAAGTTTGGGCTTTTTGGTGCATGCACTACAGCACAGCCCAGGTCCATGTTTGCCACTTACTTTGCTGCTGCTAGTTGCTCTTCCACACTTATCATTTCATTTTCTATTAACCCCACAGCCCTTGTTGAATAATTTGCAAAGGAGTTCGTTGTCCCTCCCCTGCTGTGCTTCCCTGCAAAGGTTGTCGCCAATTTTCTTTTCACCATGATTTATTGTGTTCATCTGATGTGTGCTTCAGAGCAGTAAATTAGAAAGGAAGTAGAATTTACTATCCTACCTTGACAATGTCGACAATAGTGCCATCTCCTCTGGGCAGGGAGTAGGGAATTTCAGAGCCAAGAGAAATGGCCCTGCCCAGCCTCTGTCGGCCACTGACGAGCACAGACGGACTTGCTCTTGGCCCCATCTTTGCCCGGGCACGTCCCGGGCAGCGCGAGCCCGGCAGCAGTTTAAATCAGCGCCTCCGGGCACGAGAAAGGATGTGGGCGGCCTCCTGCCTCAAGGAATTCTGGGGCGAGTAGTCATGCCCTCACCAGCAACAGACTCTGTCTTCTGCACAGCGGGAGCCTGGCAGCAGATTAAATCAGCGCCTCCGGGCACGAGAAAGGACTTGGTTGGCCTCCTGCCGCAGGAATTCTGGGGTGAGTAGTCCTGCCCCCACCAGCAACGAACTCTGTCTTCTGCGCAGCTGGAGCCTGACAGCAGATGAAATCAGTGCCTTCGGGCGTGAGAAAGGACATGGGCCACCTCCTGAAGCAGGAATTCTGGGGCGAATAGTCCTGCCCCACCAGCAACGGACTCTGACACCCACGCAGCGGGAGCCCGGCAGCAGATGAGATCATCGTCTTCGGGCATGAGAAAGGGCATGGGCAGCTTCCTGCCGCAGGAATTCTGATGCGAATAGTCCTACCCCACCAGCAACGGACTCTGTCTCCTGCACAGCGGGAGCCCAGCAGCAGATTATACCAGCGCCTACAGGTGCAAGAAAGGACGTGGGCGACCTCCTGCCACAGGTATTCTAGGGCGAGTAATCCTGCCTCCACCAGCAACGGACTCTGTCTCAGTTTTGTCAACCAGTCAATTATTAACACCCTTGTACTTTTATTGTGCCTGATATTGAACTGTAACTTTATTATAGAAAAATCTTAATAAAGAGAACAAACAAAAATAATGACAGATATGTGTACCAGTGGTGAAGCCACAGACTGTATGTGAATCACATTACAGTAAGTCTCCTTCAAGGGGGTCATACAAAGGATAGCTATTGGCCTCATCATTGAGGATGCTTTTTTAGTTACATCATTCTCCTTGGAGAAATCGCACACAGCTGCCAATGTCTTGGAACAATTTAACACTAAAGACTTCAATGGCTTTAACCCGTTCCATGCTCATGACGAGCTCAGCTCGTCATGACCACGCCCGCGATTGGAATGTCCAGCACCTGGCTGGAATTCCTGCCGCAGGCAAGCGGTTAACTGAGAGGTCTCAGCATTGGAGTTGTTGTTGCTGAGAATGGTAGTAATATTTTCAAAGCCATGGCTGAAGGAAGATACTTCAGAGTCCTATACTTAGTGCATATCATCAACCTAGGGGCCGATTCCGATCTCGGCCGGTAGTGCTCCGAATCGGATTCGGATTTACCGGATCCGATTCGGAGCCCTGTTTCCCGACCGAATCGTACGCGGGTCCGGCCGAGTGAGTACGATGCAGGCACCCGCGAAATCTCCGATGGACTCGAACGCGGCTTCAACACGCTCCGACCGACTCGCATGGACACGACTCGCACCGCGCTATGGAGACGTATCCCGGCCGGGTAAGTACGATGCGCGCCGCGAGCAGTCCGACCGACTCACGCCATCCGGCTCGAAAAAGCTGTCGGAGCCGGACTTTGGGGGTCCGCGTCGGACCCCCCTGTATGCGTAGGCGTGCGAGTCGCACACAGGGGGGACCCATGGGTCCCCCCTACCTGTGCATGTACGCTGCAATACGACAGGCTCCCATTGACTTTAATGGGAGTCCGACCGACTCGAGTCCGATGGCATGCGTGCGCATCGTACTCGTTCGGTCGGACTGCCAGAGTCCGATTCGGTCGGAAATCTCTCCGGGTCCGGCTCGGTCGGAGAGATTTCCGGCCCGAATCGGAATCGGCCCCCTAGTTGTGAAGAGCTTCTTTAAAAAAGGAGCATTAGTTAACAACATATTGGTCACCCGTCACCGGATGTGGACTCATTTCAGTCATTTTTTCAAACCCCAGAAGCAGCTGAGGATCATTCAGAGCTCACACCAAAGTCAACCAATAATCCACTTTTCACAGCCAGAAAGCAGGTGATTTGAAGATGAATGATTGACACTTTGAGGCCTTAACAGAATTGAAGTGCTGCCTTCAGTCTCCAGAGAGTGCATTGTTGGATCATAATTGAGAGTCATGTTCCTGGGCACAGCCGAGATGGTCAGGCTGCCAGAGAAACAGAACACCTGCCCCCACCACCACAGGCCTTTGTCTCAGCCCTGGGAGCACGTTCACACCTCATTAAGGGGGCTATTCAACTCCTGAGTGACAGTTGGAATCTCAGGCAAGTGGGTTTCTAGAGACTTTAGGCAAGGAGGAGTTTACTTTTCTAAAAAGTATCTGTTTTAAAATATTTATTTCAAAACTGCCTTTACCAATGAATTAGGGTTCTAATAAATATTTTACTAAGTCCAAAAATGAACTCTGTAGCTGTTTTGTAAGTAAAGATAGCAAATAATAAATTTAATATTGTACCCCAATGTTCCCCAATGAAACAGCTAATGATGCTACAGTGAAAATAGCTTTGAGGGCTTTTTCACTGCAAGGACATGTTCATCTTTGAAACAATACATGTCCTACTTTTAAATACCATGCATCCTGCTTTATTGACATTTAGGGCTAACATAGTGGTGACTTATTAATTTTTAAAAGGAGGATTTAGGCTTGTCAAAATGGGTTGTTTTGACTCGTCGAATTTACAATATAAACCTGTACAGCCAAGCCACTGGTGGAAGGCCTGGAGTCATGTTTACCTTGTCAGGATAGGAGATGGCACAAGGAGTGCTTCAGTCCATTTCGGACACTTAATTTATAAGAACTGGTTTCAATGTGGTACCATATACTAGAAACTTACAAGTATGTTAAATATGCCAATCTGGGGTATGCCTAATTCATTATGCGAGGGAGAGCACTGACACTTTACCATTGGTTAGCAAGGATAAAGTGCACAAAGTTCTACAGCCAGCAAAAGCAGTCCAGGCAAAAATTCAAGGTGATACAATGCAAAAGATGGCCATTTCAAACACCACTTATTCGCTATTTTTCTAGGCTCATGTCATATGGATGTACTGCTGTAGAAAGCTGTGCTTTCAACATGGGATATGGTATGGACCCTGAATTTGCTGGACAGGGAGGTGCCTGCCGTTTTGCCACTGAATATGAGAACATTCCAATTCCCAGGAAATGCAATGCAGAAAGTACCTTGTCATGGCAATTAGGAAATGGAAGCAGGAATTTGTGATGTATGCTCCACCTCCCAATTCCCAACCATGCTTAGGACTAGATTATGAAGGTAAGCGATAGTTGTCCAATACATTTTCATTAGCCAAACCAGCAAGAGTGATACTTCTCTCACACTTTCTCTATCTCCTGGCCCTCCTATTCTTGATGCACAGTAGCATGCCCACAATACCACTACCTGACTATTTGGCAGAAATCTGTGTAGTGTGGAAGGAGTTCTTATGATATGCATTGGTGTGACTAAGGGCAATTGGATTATGGGCTTCAACTCTGGAATGTATATATAAGATGAATTTACATCACCACACAGTGGTATAAACATGTTTTCTGTATGCACTCATATATTTTGATGGTGAATTCACAATATTTCATTGATTTCAGTCTTGATACTCTAACCTTTCTTAACCTTTGTGGATCAAGCGCTGTTGGCAGTGCTTAATTTGAGCTGGTGGTTGCCGGTGCATTCCACCAGCACTCATTTGTGGGGACCTGCACTTTTTCTTCATCAGACATTTCCCAAGAAAAAGTGAGGCAAAAACAAACAAAGGGGAAAGGAAGAGAAAGACGGAAAACCGTCACAAAGGTAAAAAGCAGGAACATGCAAGAGTGAGATTAAGGGGCAGGGAGTTACTGGGGAACACTTAAAGAGGCAGGAGGTGGATTCCAGACTAGGCATCATTGCCCTTAGGTGCGCTGACATGTAATAGAGATGGGCGCCGGCACCTATTCCATTACAAATTAAGCACTAGCTGTCGCCCTCATTTGTGATATGAGATTTTGTTCATATTCATAATCATATTACAGGTAAATGAAGCAGACTGCCTTTCAAAACTAGCAGTCTTAACTTTGAGTCAAGAGAAAGAAACTAGCATGTTTTAAAACTTAAATGCAACTCTTTTAACGTCATACCAATTCTTAGGTATTTGATTTTAGCTCCTGGATGCCCTAATTTGTAAATAATTCACTGTTTCATTTTCTTAAAAACCCATTGCACATAGAATGAAACAATGTTTGAGGTGACTTGCTCTCATGCAAGCCTAGATCCAAGAATCCATCTAAAAATAGGGCAAAGTAACTCTTTTTTATCATTATCTCTTTTATCTTTTATGCATTGGACACATAGCCCTTCTATATCCTATTTCATTGGTTCTAAGACAGGAATTCTTCTAACAACATTCTTTCCGTGACAGCTGTTTGTTTATGTAGAACCAACTTCAATGCATGTTCCATTCAGTTGGCAGAAATAAAGAAAACAATACATCAGCTTATATCTTTTCTGCTGTATTTCTGTCTCATTCCTGCTGGGAAACAGTTGTTTGAAGAATATGAAATGTCTTACTACAGCGCCACAGTCACCCAAAGTGACACAGAAAAGTAAAACCAAAGTACTGGACACGCAAATTCAGTCAAGTCTGAAACATACGTACTCCTGGATATCACGAGGGGGAGAGATAGATATTGGGGAAACAAATAACCAAAAATATGTTTAAAAAATAAGGGCAGTAATTTAGCAGAACCCTTAACTGCAAATATGCAAGAGGGAAAGTGGAAAATGTGAGAAGTGCATATATCTTATAATTGATAAAGTATGAAATCAGTGGTGCTTCAAGTAACCAGGCCTTGTGAACCCTCATGCGAACCCTTAATGGGTGAGCCTAGAGAAAAGCAGGACCATGTATCTGCTTGCCATTGGAAGCTGTCCAAAGATCCATGTTCCACAACAGGTTGCAGTGTATGACTGTATTACTCTTTCGGTCATAGCTGAGAGGAATCCTGGGGCTCATTTTCCTGCCCGCAGAATTCTCAGGGAACACTATCTGTGCGCCACTATTTAGGTGACATAAATTTAACACACTATCCGAGGCTATATTTATCCATGTATCTGCATCTGAAATATGTTTCAGGTGCATATTTAAAGGCTTTCTCTAATATGCATCATCTCATGCACATGAATCAACAAGCAGTTCAGATTGCACAGGAACTAATTGTGTGCCTGCACCATTGGTAATTTTAAATGAGTCGCAGATTCACCTGCAGCCACAGTGCTCACAAGTCACTTCTATAATAATGCTTACGCTGTCTTGCTTTGAGGCAGCTCAGTTGCTCAAGAAATACTATGCTTTATGTATTTTATTTGTTTTAAGTAGTGCTAACAAGACCCCAAACTGTACTTGAGTGCTTTGCATGAGAACAGTTACTACTGTACACAAGCAGTTTACAAAAGAAAACTTTTATAGGTTTCATTGCATAAAAAAACTATATGGTTTAAATCTTTTTATTGAGTTTTGTTATCAGAACAATAGTTGCCACCTACATCCAGCGGCCTGTGGGGCAGTGGCGGCTCCTCGAGGGAGTGCTGCGGGGCGGTGAGGCGGGGCGGGGGAGGGGCTGGGGGGGTAGTAAACTCCGGCATACGGCCGAACGGAGTTAAGTACATAAATAAATAAATAAAACGAATTACATTGCGCGCGCCGCATCGCCGATTTGGCGTTGCAGCGCGCAATGTAATTCATTTTATTTATTTATTAATGTACTTAACTCCTTTCGGCCGTACGCCGGAGTTTACAACTCCCCACCCAGCCCCTCCCCCATCCTGCCCCACCGCCCCACAGCACTCTCTCGAGGAGCCGTCACTGCTGTGGGGAAAGACATTATAGAAATTTAAAGAAGAGTAAGAAAGGTATAGTTGTAGGTCGAAAGAAGGACATGGAAGAGGAGATATCAGGGAGCTAATGCTGGCCTAAAGTTCGGGGAGTAGAGCGCGTCCTTCCTGTGGTTAAATCTACCGCTATGAGGTGCATATATTGGTCATGTGGGAAGTCCCGGGTGAGTCGGAGTACCCGTAGATATCTCGGGCACGTAAGTTCAGTGAACTCAGTTGACAGGAACTCTAAAGTGGATCCCCATGTTTTGTCAAAGTGGTGAAGCCTTTGTTTTATGCTTGCTGTTATGTTTTCCATGCCAATCACCTCCCACAGCTTATGTAGCCATTCTAACCTGGTTGGGACTCCATCTATTCCCCATTTAGAGAGTATCAACTGCTTGGCAGCAGCCAGTGCCAATGTAATAGTTCTTCCCAGGCATGATCCTAGAGGGTAAATTAAGGCGTTTGGGAGACCAAGAAGTATGTAGCTAGGGAATCTTGGTATGTCCGTATCAGAGGTGGCATTTACGTTGGATAGCATTGAGTCCCAAAAGGGTTGTGTCTTCGGACATTGCCATAGCACATGTGTCAAACTGCCCACCTGGCCGCAGTGGTGCCAGCAACGGGCATCTCCCCCGGGCTTCCAGCATGCCACCCTGTCGGGGGTGTAATACCAGTAATGTGCTATCTTGAGAAACATCTATTTTCCTGCAGTGCTGCAAGACAAGGCTCTAGCTCTGTGTATTATGTCATGCAATTCTTTATGGGAGAACTCTCGTTTGCATTCCGACTCCCATCTTCGCTGCATGGGGGTCTTCACTCGCTGTTTGGGTGCAGGAAGAAACAAGCATAAATTGGAGAGCAGGCGTTTGTCCGATGTCAGCTTATAAACCATTTTTCAAATTTTAAGGGGCGGCTTGCATGCGGGTGGATGTGTGGCTGCGTAACCCAGTGCTGTAAGGCCAGGTATTGCCAGTAAGCTGTTTTAGGTAAGCCATAGTTGGCAGATAATTGGGGAAAGTTCATTATCCCCTCTACGTTGAAGAGATCGCCCACCCTTTTACAGTTGGGTTCTTGCCATTTGAGGTAATCCTGTCCTGTCTGGGTGGAAGGGAATTCCGCGTGACCTACAAAAGGGGGTCAGGGGGGACATAGGGCTAGATAGACCGCTGGACACCTGAACCCTGTCCCATACGTTTACATCATAGCTCGCAGGACCAGTGAAATGTAGACATCAGCAGGGCGGTGTCGTTTGGGGAGCCTTGGCACTTTCTACACGTGTATGCCCGCTGTCGCGTGATCAATAAAGCACCAGTGTTTTTCCCACGTGAGCTTATACCATTTGATCATGTAGCGCAGCTGAGCCGCTTGGTAATACCGTTCTAAGTGTGGAACCCCTAATTCTCTGTCTTCCTGTTTCAAGTACATTTGGAGGTGTGCCATATGGGCCCTCTTTCTGCTCCAGACAAAGTCCACCAACATGTGTTGCATTTTAGCCAGCGCTTGAGGGGGGGTTGCAGCGGTAGAGTCTGCATTACATACAGGATGTGGGGGAGTAATGTCATCTTGATAGCGGCCAGCCTGCCTAGCCAGGATAGTGTGAGCTTTCTCCAGTTCTGAAGCGCTGATCAAATATTGGTCAGTAGGGCACCATAGTATTTGCGTACCGTACGTTCAACCGTAGGGAAAATCTGTCGACCCAGATAGGTAACGCCAGTTAGAGCCCACCCAAAGGGGAACTCCGCCTTTAAGTGCCCCAACTCATTTTGGGGAATAGTTAGGCTAAGAGCTTGCGTTTTTTGGATATTAATCTTAAAGCCAGATACTAGGCCAAATTCCTCAATCTCTTGCAGGAGGGGCGGCAGGGAAGTGAGCGGCTGAGCAAGAAAGAGCACGACATCATCAGTGTAGAGAGAGATTTTATGTTCCCTATCACCCATATGAATCCCAGTGATTGCGCCATGTAGGCGGATATGCTCCGCAAAGGGCTCCATGTATAGAGCGAATAACAAGGGGGATAGGGGCACCCCTGTTGGGTACCTCTCAGAATCTTAAAGGGTTAGGAACGGATGCCTTTCACGCTGATTCCTGCTTCCGGTGTATTGTAGGTACTGCTTACCCATTTAAAAAACCGTGCACCCAGGCCAAACCTAGCCAATGCCAATTGCAAATAGGGCCAGTGGACCCGATAAAAGGCTTTCTCGGTGTCCACTGATAAGAGTAAAGCTGACCTCTGGGAGCGCTTAGTCTTATCGAGAAGGTGGCACAGTCGCCTGGTCCCGTCACTGCAACTACGTTGCGGTATAAAGCTGGACTGGTCCGGATCCACCAGCCCCTGCATATAGGGCGCCAAGCGAGCTGCCAAGATGCTAGTGAAAATTTTCAAGTTGACGTTTAGCAAAGAGATGGGGCTTGAAGAGACTCATTTCGTTGGATCCTTGCCCGGTTTAGATAGGACCACAACTGTGGCCATGCACATGGAGGGGGCAATGGATCCAGTGTTGCTGAACAAGTTGTAAAGTCGTGTAAGCAGCTGAACCAGACTAGGCATGAAGGTTTTATAAAATTCAGAGAAAACCCCATCCTCCCCGGGCGCCCTATCCGACGCGAGTCCCTGATTCGCCCGCAGCACTTCATCCCGGTGGATGTCTGCATTCATTTTATCTGCCTCTATAGCCGGTAGTGAGGCTACTGGTGCCTGGGCCACATATGTTGCTGCTGCTTCCTCATCCAGAGGGTCAGCAGTATAGAACTTTTCAAATTCAAGAGCTATAAGGTCTTCCATTTGTATTTTCTCTTCGCGAGGGTTTTCGATCTCTGCGATATGGCGTTTGTTTAATTGGGTTTGGATTTGATGTGCCAAAAGTTTCCCAGCCGTGTTCCCCCCTCATAAAAGCGCTGTTTGGTGCGTAAAAGCGAGTATTCGGCCTGGTCGAGGTCCAACTCTTTCAATTGTTTTCGGGCATTGGAAAGTTGGCGGCCTGTTTGGACCGCGCCTGTGCGGCGATGTACCGCTTCAAATTCTTTAACCTGGCCTTCCAATTGTTCTTTTTTATACCTCTTATCCCGGTTCAGCTTGGCCACTATTGCAAGAAATTGACCATGGATGACTGCCTTCAGAGTGTCCCACAGCAGGGGGGCAGGGGTAGGACCGTCATCGTTAGAGTCCAAGAAGGCTTGTATGGCTTTTGTACCTCTTTGATATTTATATCATATGTGAGCAATTAGTGTTTAAGTCTCCACATCCTCTGCCTATTGTGGTCTCCCTCCAACTGCCAGGTGAGAGTAATAGGGGAGTGATCCGAAAGTGATGACGTCCCAATTGCAGTGTCTAGTATCTCCAATGTAATGCACGGGGATGTCAGAAAGAGATCCAAGCCGGCATAGGTCTGGTGCGCCACTGAGAAGAAAGTGTAGTCCCAGGCAGTAGAGTTGCGCCATTGCCAGACGTCCACCATCCCTACCTCGGTCAGCCATTGTTTCATATAGTCCGAGAGTGCCCCAGAGTGTTCCACCCTCTGTGTGGATCTATCTAGTGTAGAGTTGTGTACTGTGTTGTAATCATCCCCCACTATAAGGTTCTCATCCGGGGTTTCCAGGATAGTGCTCAGGGCTTCCCTGAGGAAAGTCTCTTGGCGATCGTTTGGGCCATATAAGGATGCTAGTGTATAGTTGTGTCCCCCAACTGCCACTCTTAATGCCAGCATCCCCCCGGGTATCTCTGCTTGAGTGTTTAGTATCCTACCGGGGAAGTGTGTTGCGAATAGACATAGAGGAGAAAAATTGCCGGTCAAACTATCTTGACCAGAGGCGTTTCCAATCAGTGCGTTCTAGGTGAGTTTCTTGTAAGAAACATATGTCACAGCGGGAGTCCCTAAGTTGAGCTAGGAGTGTGCGCCATTTTAGGGGTGGTTTAAAGCCTCGTGCATTGAGGCTCAATATCAAAACGCTAAGGGGAGCCATTGAGGTAACCTTGGAGGTGAGTGTGCTCTAGGATAGACCCTCTTCCCCTTAAGAGTGGGAAGCCGTTCCCTTCTGTCCTACTCCAGACGATGGCAGCCATATGTCCCCAAGAGATGAGGGAAGATGTACGCCCAGTCCAGCCGAGTGGTGTCCCCACCTGAGTATTGTGTGAAGAAGGGTAGGTCCCTCACACGTCAGCAATGATCCCATGAATGTGGCGGGCCCTGTATCCACCCAACCGCATCCCCTGGTAACCGGTATAGGCCCTGGGGCCGGACCACTGGCAAAGGTTTTCCTGGGAACCCCTTGTTTCCCTCCTGTGGTCATAGTGAAGCGGGTAGATCTCACATACCTTAGAGCTTCAAAAGGCTCCCGTAAACTCTCAATCTATATCTGATAAAAAAGTGTGTCAAAGAGGCGCAAGAAATAGAATAAGAGGAAGAAATCAAGAGGGTAAGTGGGTGATAGAAATTTTAACAACATGGAAACAGCCCATATGTGGGCAACAATATCACCATAGTGTATGGGTCTGTATGGCAGGTGACAGTGTACGTCCATAATCAGGAACTGTTGGTAGAGGGCGGGCTTCGCCTGTGGTGGCTGATCTCATGAGCCCTCCTGGAATCTGCTGGTGGCCAACAAGAAGAGGCAGCACGGCCAGTCTCACTCAAGGGTGTGGTCATTCTTTCGAGTGCGCTCTCCTGTCGTCAAAGTCCTGCAGCTGTCTAATGAGGGCATCTCGCTCCTTTTGGCTTTCCATTTCTGAGGGTCGCAGGCATGAGTCCTTCCCTGTGTGGCATCTCCCTCTAGGCTTCGGTGTCCGCTCCGTCTTTGCTTCTCCGGTTGGTCGATCTGCTTTCCCTCCGGCGTCCAGGTCGATTACCAGCACTGCCTGTGCTTCCTTCAGGGATCGCACTGCATGCCTTTCTTTATTCCATACGAAGATCAACCTGAAGGGATGACCCTACCTGTTTCAGACTTCCTGCTCTCGAAGATAGGTGGTGACTGGTCACAGGGCTCTGCGTCTCTGGAGCGTGAGGGGGAGAGGTCTTGGTATATGCCCACTTGTAGGCCCTCAAATGAGATAACCGCCTTATCTCGGGTAGCAGCCATGATGATTTCCTTTTGCCTATTGGAGTGAAGGCATGTGAGTATATCCTGTGGCTGGCCTGGGCTTGTCACCGGATGGCCTGTTTGATGTGTGCGATCAAGGACGATCGCCCCAACACCCAATGCCGGAGCAACATGCCGAAAGAGCCAGGCCACAAAGTCCTCCAGTTTCCCGGCGTCTGCTCGAAGTGGAACCCCTTTGATGCAAATATTCGCGCACCGGGACCTGTTTTCCAAATCTTCTAGTCGCAGGTATAAGTCTACATTGCGGTCCTGCAACTCCAACAGCTCCAGCATATGTTCGACGAGCTCCTCCTCCCGGCTGTCTCTGGCCCTCTTCAGAGTATCCACGCGATCACCCAGTTCATTAATGTCAGCTCTGATCTGTTTCATGTCGGCAGTGACCTCCTGTCGCAGCCCTGCAAAGTCCTCTTGCAATATGTTGAACAGGTGCTCTAAGAATTGGCGAGTGACCGGCCCCTCCATCTCCTGTTCAGGGAGGCCGTGTCTCCATCTTGGGTGTGAGTGGATGGCAAGTCAGCGGTGTGTGCATCAGCTCTTTTGCCCCCTGGCTTCTGCAGGAGGTCTTTGATATTCGCCTCCTTCTTTGAGTGGTTGGATGCCATTACGTGGGGGTATAAAGCCGCCGGCCGCAGTGGGCAAACTCCAACACTCTAACCAGCTGATTATTGTATACAGTGGAGTGGGAAGTGCTCCCTTGCCAGTGTCCACTGTAGTTTCTATCCCAAGGGTCCCACGTCGTGTGCCCTTGGGTATCTTCTGACCCCACCATGTGGGCTCTACTCTCCTGTCCACTTCCTGGCCTCTCAGGCCTGCCGACACCTGGTTCGGGTTGCAGCGATCTTTTATGGCCTAACTTGCAGTGTGGGCTTTCTTCTAGGCCCACCTGCAGGCCTAATTTGCAGTGTGGGCATTCTGCTACGCCCACCTGCAGCTCCCAGTGATGTCCTCAATCTTTCCCTCAGGCCCCGTCGACACCACTTCTGTGGGGCCCAAAGGGGGCATGCAAACAGTCTCTCTGGGGCCTGGGCAGTCCCGGTTGACTACCGAGGCTCCATCTCCAGTGCAGTTCCGCCACTCGTCCCGAGTCTGCTGTGGCTCTTGCCGCCTGCCAGCACCTGCAGGTCGCCGCCGAGACCTCACCTTACTCCGCAGCTCCCCGGGGGCCTCCGCTGCCA
The DNA here is from genome assembly GCA_963921515.1 of Calotriton arnoldi. NCBI lineage: Eukaryota > Metazoa > Chordata > Amphibia > Caudata > Salamandridae > Calotriton > Calotriton arnoldi. The sequence continues at coordinate 79,443 of CAWUFW010012543.1, read as the reverse complement.
CCCCTTAAGGAATTCCGGCAGCTCGCGGTTGGAGCTCAGAGGCCGCTGCCTGGAAGGCCCTCTTGAGTCGTGCGGAACCACTTCTACTTGGCGGGCGGCACTCGAATCTTCAGGTGCCCCCCACAGTCCGTGCCACTACTACCTCCTCTGCAGACCACCAGCAGCCTGGGATGGCCGCTGGAACCGCTGCTTCTCGGCGCTGCTCAGTGGAGCTCTGCGGGATGGCTGCTACTCTGCCGCCATCTTGGCCACGCCCCCATAAAAACAGTTTGGAGAGTAGCATTAGTTTAGAGATCTTGCAAAAAACATATTGCTACAGATAATGGCAGCTTACTTAAGAAAGGTTTAAAAGTGAGAATGACACGGCTGAATCTGTTGCTCGGATAAGAATTTACCATGAAAAAATTTAAAGACAAGGGGCGTTTGGCAAAACCCAGAACATGTTAGTTTAATTAAATTCAATGGCCGGTAGAGCATTAACAGAGTCGTGTCTGAAGACTGTCTGCATATACAGAAGCTTTGGCTGGCATTATATACAGTTCTTGAAGTACAATAAACCGATTACACATTCTTGTAGAGCACGTAAATCCAGGCCTAGCCATGAACCATAAATTCAGCCATCTGATAAGGGGGACACAGGTGCCTCCCGACTTTGTGGAGATCTAATGCTGTGCCAGTGTGTATGTGTCCAGATGTCCGGCATGGGGAGAGCGTGATAACTGCGTGTATTATGTGTCTGCTGTGTTCTGATTGGCTGAATGTGTCTAACTATGTGTGGCACCTGTCTTTGTGGTATTTTGGGAACACGCGCCTTTGGCCAAATGTGTTTTATTGCGGCCAGATTCCTCAGACCTGCTGTGGTGTAGCAGCCTATCTGTTCCCGTGTCTGCCTTCGGCCTAAGTGTAAGCTGACTTGTGACATATCAATCGGTTTGGGTCACAGGGCCTGCCTGACTACCTATTTCTGACTTGGGGTTGATGGGGAGGTCATCTTGGGTAGATTCAACAGCAATGATACGAGTTTGTTACTACATGTGCGTATAACATGCGGTCATTGATACAGCAATTACTGAGATCCTATCATAACGAAATAAAAAAAGCACAGGCCAAATTCTATGAGGAAAAAATTACTCGAGCCTTGAACTCCCCAAAGGAACTATTTAGAGTGGTCAAAACCCTGTCCACTCCGAATGATAGTAACATCCATCCACAAGCCACAAAATAAAGTTGCAATGAAATAGCTTCCTTCTTTCACAAAAAAATTACTGATATTTACATTCAATTCCAGATCAATCCTGAATCAGCACGAATGGAGGAAAGAAAAAGCAGGGATTTTCCACCACCTCCAACTTTAACACAATTTCCTAAACTTGACGAAGAGACAATTCTTAATCTAATGAAGACAACCAAATCTGGATCTCCATTAGACCCTGCACCCCCATATATCTTATCCAAAGTGGCAGAGGTTATACTACTCTAACTTATGGAGCTTCTTAATCACTCACCAGATGCGGGCCTGGTTCCTAAGCAATGGAAGCATGCAATAATTAGACCCCTATTGAAAAAACCTCAGCTAGATCCAGCAATGCTGGCTAACCTGTGACCCATCTCGTTACTTCCTTTTTTAGGAAAATTACTACTGAAACATGTCCACCGGACATTAGTAAACTTTCTGGAAAATAATAACACACTTCTGGTGGTCACAGAGAAGCTCAAAGCTATATTAGATAATGGAGGCTCAGCTGCCATCTTACTATTGGATTTAAGCACGGCATTCAACACAGTGGATCACACTATCCTAAGAGACAGACTTTGGGAAGTGGGAATTCAGGACAATGCATTAGACTGGCTCACTTCATATTTGGAAAACAGATCCTACCAAGTCATGGACAAAGACTGCCTCTCAGATAACTTGCCAACTATTTGTGGCGTCCCTCAGGGATCGTCACTCAGCCCCATGCTGTTTAATATATATGTGCGCCAGCTTGCCACCTTAGTGCAGGATTTTGACTTGTCGGCGGTCTCCTATGCAGATGACAGCAAGCAGGTTGTCTCTCTAACAGAAGGTCCTAATCTAGGAAATAAACAATTGGCACCCTGTTTGGATAAATTGCGCCGCTGGATGTCAAGTTGCCGCCTAAAGCTCAATGGCGATAAGACCAAACTAATGATATTAGGAAACCAAGCCATACATAGACCCATGAGTAGCTGTTTGGATGACATGGGCCCCCCACCAGACCCCAAACCGGTGATAAAAACCTTGGGAATCTGGTTGGACAGTTCACTAACAAAGGACCACCAAGCAAATAAATTGTCTGGCATTTGGTTCGCGCTACTCCGAATGCTCAGGAAAATACTGGTATTGATCGCAGAGCATCTAAGGAAAATGGTCATTCAATCCCTCATAGTTTCCCATCTGGATTACGGCAACTCTCTTTATGTTGGGGAGCGCCCAAATGCGTAATAAAGAGACTTCAGACCATACAAAATGTGGCAGCAAGGCTTCTCTTAAAGGTTCCTAGTTATGTCTCTGCTAGAGAATCCCTCACACAGCTGCATTGGCTCCCAATTGAAGCAAGGATTAAGTTTAAATCCCTCTGTATTGCGCATAGGGCCATAAATAACAAGGGTCCTATAAAGCTCAGAGAGTTGGTAACCACTTTTGCTTCAACTAGACATCTGAGATCCACGCATCTCCATCTCCTCAGTACTCAGTACAACCAGGATAAAAAGGATGAGATGGGGAGCACGATTGTTTGCACACTTAGTACCGAAGTTGTGGAACAATCTTCCACCCAGTCTCAGAGCACTAGAAAATGAACTCTCCTTTAGGAAGAAAATCAAGACTTGGTTATTTCCCCGTTAACGCAACATAGGCCTAATTCTCAGCACAACACTCGCCAGCTCTGGGAAGCCCTCGGGTAGCCATACGCTTTACAAAACATAAACATAAACTTTAATATCCATACATTTGTGATAGCAAACATCAATATCGTATTTACCGATATTGACATTGTTATGTGTACATATATTATGGCGTATATTGACATTGCATTCACTAATATTAACATTCCCCCCTTTAGTTGAAATTTCAACAACATTATTTTTCTCATATGTCACGAAAGTCAAATTATTAGAAGCTGCGTGTGTTTCTGTTGTGTCTGTTGTGTCTGCTATCCTTTCTCTTGCTGTTTGCATACTACCCAATTTGAGAACTGCATTTTTCTAGCATTAAACCCCCACTTGTAGGAAATCACATAATAGCAGTAAAAAATAAATTATAACTGGAAGCAATGACGTGCACAGTTTGGTCACCGACAAGGGCAGCCAGGGGAAAATACTATGAAACTAGTCCTTCTAGGGGGAACCTCTCTCCTTCTTCATGTCAGCTTGTAGACGATGCAGTGCTTGGATGGCAAAAGTGAGAATTACATTTTCCAAGTCCAACACATACCGATGTTGTATCACCATGAGGAGGATGGCTCTTAGTTGTTCCTTAATGACGTTTAGGCTGAGCTAAGTGTCTTCAGCATTTCCCACCTGATTATTTGTAACCAGGGGGCGTTGCCTTCATTTGCAAGGTGAAAAAGAGTATAGATCCTACTATGTTTACCTGAGTTTCAGAAAACAGTCTAAATTCTTCCGAAATGTCTTGTACTGAGCCCAGCCAAAGAAATCAGCAGTTCTTTTTTCGGGAGCCTGATGCAAAAGAGTTGTTTTCTTCTGTAGCAGATGTTGGAGCAACTCAGACAAATTTTCTCCAGGGTTTGGGTGTGTATGGTCATGAGGGTGCAGAGGCCCTGCCATCCGGGGATGTGCTGTGCATAGACAAAATTGCTGCACTGCCAGCAGTAATCCATCAACGTGGAGGTCCCCCCAGCAGGTCCAGTATGTACAGGTTTGCTTCACAGTGTTTACAGTGTTCATTAGTCCCAAGTCTTATTCTTCCTTTGCCTCTGAAACAAAAAGAATATAGTGTAAGTTTCCATACATTTCCTACCATGTGTACCTATTTATCTTGGTATCCCAGATTTCCTGGCATGGGGTATCTTTGCTGGTGTTTGACTCTTTCCATGGGACTCATTTCCCCTAGCATCATCAGGGTGAATGACCCTGCACTGGAACTCCATATCAGGGGTCCATTTGTCATTAAGAAAGGCAGCTCCAAATATATTAAGGACTACCTTACGACCACAGATGGAGGCGGGTGTGGATGTGTTTGTGCACTAGTGCGGTGGTTTTGCTACCTCTATGAACCTCTTTTCTACAAAAACTTGGACCAAGCAGTGTCCTCCCCTATAATGTCCTTTCTGTGCATTCTGCCTAGCTCAGTTTTAATGTAGCTAGGTACGGTAATAAGGAATAGTGCTGTGGGGCTGGTCTCATACCGGGTGATGTTTACTTATTCTCTGTGGGGTTCCACTCTATTGGGTTGTATCTTGGCGCTAATCCTACAAAGGCAGAGGTAGATGAAACATTTTGCTTTTTCAGGGGCTACCTCTTGAGATAAGTAAAGGCTGTCTGCGCTTAAGGTGTGGGGTTTCAGTGAACATGACCTTTTCGTGGTTTGGGTGCCCATGGTGGTCATGTGCTGATACCATGGGATTGCGCTATGTAGTGCCTTCAGAATGCTAGTGTTCGGATCCATGTAAGTGCAAGTGAGGTGGGAGAGGTCCCTACGCAAGCGCTGCAAGAATGTTGAGGTAGGCTCCATGAAACTAGGGAAATGTTTGGCTTCGGAAGGGCACCAGAGCACCCATGACAGAAATGCACATATATCTAACTTTGAAAACATTTGTAGGTATTGGGATGGTCTCCAGGTGACATGTCTGTCATGTAGGCACCCAGGGGTGCCTTGGCTTGGTGCAGTGGAAAAAAAGAGTCTGTTTGTAAAAAAGTGTCTGTAACGGCAGTTTGCAGTCTGTTTTCTTGAACAATTGGGCCTTGTTGAAGTACTTTTGGGAGCTTTGGCTGAAGGGGTGAGCCACTGTAACAATGGTGCATATGCGGCTCGATTGCAGACCTGTTGGATAAGAGCTGTGGTTTGTAGGTTAGCTTGGAAAAAACACATATCATTATAAAGTTTTCGGGAAATTCCTGTGCATTCTTTTAGGGGTATATTCTGTAGCTTCACTATCCGTGAAGTCTTTTAGTGGGGTACTGGAAGGAGGTGGCAGTACTTCAGGGAATAGTGAGGTTATGTCACCTTAGGATTATTTTGCGGGTACTTTGCACCCCCCTTGTTGTGGCAGAGATGAATACTTTACTTTGCGGGCTGCTTCCCTTAAATGTGTGTGTGTGTGTGCGTGTGGGTGTGTTTGTTTGTGTGTGTGTGTGGTTTTATTGGTGCGGGTATCCTTTTAACCTGCACATGTGTCATGCAACATGAAGGGAAGTGGATGTGTAATGATTTTTAGGGGCTTTGTGGTAATTGCGATGTTTCCGTTGTCACATGCATGTCCATCTGGTCCCTGAACATGACGTGCAATGAGGTTCTCTCTAATGGAGTTAGGTGATTAGCTTATGCCCTTTTTCTGGAAGGTTCGGGTTATCTGGGCTCCTTTGGGCTTCTTTGTGTGGGTTCCGTTGGGTGTATACCTATGTTTTGGGGCGATACTGCTTCTGACGTAGTATACAGGAGGTAGTTGGGGAGTTGTTTGTGGCCCCTCTGTGGCTCTGTAGGGGAGTGACTGGATTGTGCTTATTTCCTGAACTTTCAAAGAGAGTCTTGTGTGCTATTAGGACTTGTCATGATCGGCCCGATTCATGTAATGCTCATGGCTTTGATGGATTTTAACTAAGCCTGGTGGTGAACTTTGCTCTGCTTGCAGAAATTGTGGAGTTTTCTGCACTTTGCGTTACTCAGAGCTCGCGGAGTTCTGAAAAACTCACGGAGCGGAGTTTTTTTCCTCGTTTGTGCTCATCAACATCAAGTTGGTGAGCGCGAGCGAGGAAAATCCACCTCCCGGCGAGATTTTTCCTTGTTCACGATCGTCAACGTCAAGTTGGTGATCGCGAGCGTGGAAAATCAACCTCCCGGAGAGATTTCTCAATGCGGGCGGTCGGATTTCTCATTGCGAACTCCGCCCAGGCTTAATTTTCACTACAGACTGGGTGTCATGTGGTTGCTTGCTTCGGAGTTTTAAGGACTTCTTTGTCCTAGGTGTGTGGGAAACCTGGCTCCTGACACTGGAACGTCTGCCTCATTTGGGAACTGTAAGGGGACCTCCATTTGGTGGAAACTCTTGGGCTGCTGAGACCTACATAGCTTGTCTAAGGCTGAATTTAGATGAATGGACCTGGGTGCTGTTTTTTTTATGCACCAGGCCGGTGCCACACTGCCCCCTCATCAGACTGTCTCCCCCCCAAGGTCATGGCCAGCCAACCTGGCCCCAGGGAATAACAGCATAGAGAGGCCCAGGCCCCTGCGTGCACCAGGATTGTAAACTCTAGTGCAGTACCTGATCGATATAGTGTACTTCGGCCCTAAAGGTTGTTTGCGAATGCAGGGAAGGAAATGTATCTTGAAAGGATATGAAGGGGATACATCATGTTGGGGGTGGTTTTTGACACACTGCGTGTTTGCATTCAGTGATTGTGCAAGGGCATTTCCTCCCTAGACAGTCACCTCTCCCTGCCATGGCTTTGGCCCCGGTCCTTTGTGTGCTGTGCTCCTGTCTGCCACAGCAGTTGCCTTGTGCTCGTCCAACCACCCAGCCCCTGCTGTGGTGGGGTGGCTGTTACCTGATTTCCTTAAGGCTGATTGTACGATGCATATGCATTGCTCTGGGCTTGGTTTTGGGGATGTGCCTTCTGTGGGGACTGTCCTGGGATTATTCCTTTCTGCTCATGATATATTCGTAGGTGACAAAAGTCAGTCCTGTGGTTTCTTCGATAACAATAGTGGCATTCTCTGGGATCTGGAGGCTGCCAGCCTCTCTGCCCTCTGGTGCTAGCACTCTGCTGTACCCCTTTGAAGTTCCGTGGCTTAATCTTCTTCAAGCCAGGCACCACTTGCACACTTGTGGCCACCACATCCCTCATGAGGTGATCTCACCCTTTTCTTTGTCCTTCCAAAGAGGCCTCTGCGTGGGAGATATGGGTGGTGACCTGCTCACTTTAGACCCCGGGATTTTCCCTGTGTGACAGGTGGGGACTCCTCCTTGGGGTGTCGTTCCATTAGTCAGGCATTCCAAATTTCCTTTAGGGCTCACTTGACTGGGTACTATATTTGGTAACAGGTAGAGGGCCTCCGGCAGGGGGAATGCACCACATAGTATGGGGCCACCTCATCTGTGCCCTCCTCACTCAAAAAGTTGCCAGGGTGGTGACAGAGGCTGACCTGAGTAACCCCAGGGGTGCACGTGCTCGTGTTGCTACTGCTATTGTCCCTATGCGCCTTGGGCCAACTCTCCACCTAGTCTTGGGGGATTCAGTAGGTATGTGCATTTATTGATCCTTCGTCTCCTGCTCCTTGCACACTTTACATGCTATACTTTGGGCAGTTTCTACCAAAAGGTGGTGTGCGCGACCTGCCACTGCTGAGCTACTTTGCTTAGCTCTAAGAGGCTTCCCGTATATTCCAGGACTACCCCTTTAAAGAGGGCTCGATGGACTGGGATCACCCTGGCTGGTGTCCACGTGGCGTGGGAGTGGTTTGCTGGCTTGTGCTTTAGGAGGGGGGTTCCAGGGGAATAGCAGGCTGTAGTTCTGTTCTCGGTGAACTGGATGGACATTCTTAGCATGGACAGTAGGTCTTGTCTTAGTTTATTGGTTGGGGAGGAAGGATAGTACAATATTTGTTAGCTTATCCTACTCTCCCGTATCTCCAACTTGAGAGGTTCTGTGTACAGGACCTCAGCCACTGGACCCTATAATCCCTGTATCTTGGCAGTGGTCTTTGATATGGGGGCTGCTCCTTCTGGCAAGCATGACCTTGCTACCCCTGTGTCTACCACAAAGTGGTATGGTTTCTCGCTTATTAGTATCGTAACCATGGAGTCCTCCTCCGGCAGTCCGGAGCAGACAGTGGGGTGCATATGTCTTTGGGTACCTTGGTGGCCTTTGGCATGTGTTCCCTGTTTTTCCCCTAGGTTGCTGGCACCTGCCCTACACTCACTCCCTCGCTGTTGGATCCTGAAAAACTACAGCCTTCTTCCTTGACGTTATATCATATGATATCAACAAATCAATACAAAAAGGTATTGTGTTATATATCCCTTTCAGTAACTGTTTTTGTGAGCATCCCCAAAGACATATGTGGAGTTGTGCTGTCTAGAATTTTCCCTAGGAGTCCAAAGTGACAGCATAGCCACCTCCTAATAGGTCATTACAAACAGTGGCTCCCCCACCTCCACGCATTTATACTTCTTCTGAATAGATGAAGGACTTACCCTTTTTCTCTACCCCCAGAGACTATTAACTCAGACTGACCTGAGTTAATACCCACTGCAGGCAGCACTGGCATGGAGCATGTATCCACCAGGCCACTTGGGATGCAAAGGTGGATCAATTGTGGGAAGGCATCTGAACCAAGGCTGCCATCCAAGCAATGAAAGAGCATTCAGCAGCATAGCTCACCCGAAGGTTGTCAAAAAGCCCATGAAGCCTTTGCAACAAAACCCCACACTTTGGGAATGGCATGGTCATCATGGGCATCCAGATGCATTCTTGCCCTGTCACCAGGGTATGCAGTCTAGAATTTTCACTAGGAGTCCAAAGTGACAGGACAGCCACCTCCTAATAGGCTACTACTAACAGTGGCTACCCTACCTCCATGCATTTATACTCCTTCTGAATAGATGAAGGGCTTACCCTTTTTCTGTACCCCCACATACTGACCTGAGTGAATTTCCACTGCAGGCAGCAATGGCATGGAGCATGTATCCACTAGGCCACTTGGGATGCAAAGGTGGATCAATTGTGGGAAGGCATCTGACCCAAGGCTGCCATCCAAGCAATGAAAGAGCATTCAGCTGCATAGCTCACCCGAAGGTTGTCAAAAAGCCCATGAAGGCTTTGCAACAAAACCCCACACTTTTGGAAAGGCATGGTCATCATGGGCATCCAGATGCATTTTTGCCCTGCCACCAGGGTATGGAGTCCGAAGCTCTAGACATCTGGCCCACAATGCCCCACCCACCACCACAGTCCATGATGCTACATGTGAAAGAAATATGGTTGGAAGGGCAGAGTTACATCCCTCAACATTTACTACCCCATCCATGACTGGAGGAGCAGGCCAACTAGGGAGTGCATCCAGCAGTGAGTGTGATATGAAGGACTATCTTTAGTGGTTGGAAAACAAGTTCCACCAACCACATGAACCCCCCACACCAGATTCCAAGAAGAGCTGCCATTGGTTGAGGTCTTCCTGGGCAAATCCGGAGGGTTCCCCCTGAGTGAATGAATGAATGAGTTTGTAAAGTGCACAGCTGCTCCAAGGAGTGTCCCAGCACAATGATTCCATACTAAGGTGCTCAAAAGCAGAATACTAGCAGAATGCAAATAAACAGACCTTGAGGGCTTTACTGAATGCAAGTTTGTCCATGATGGAACACATCCCAAAGGAGAAATGGTTCTATGAACATCTGCCCTGTCTAACATGATGAACCCTCAGAGTTACAGCTTACATAGACAATGCAGTCCTAATGTTCCTAGCTGGTAGATAATGGACTACTCTGTCAGATTGATTTTGTGAGCCACATTTGTAAAAAGCCTGATAGGTGATACAGAGAGCTTTAAACGAGAACCCTTTCTTGAGTGGTACCCAATGAAGTTCTTTCAGATGCTGCAATGCAGACTCACACTTAGATATGTTCAGGAAAAGCAATGAAGCTGAATTTTGGATAATTTGAAGTCCGCTACTCAATTTACCTGGACAGCCCAGATAAAGAATGCTGGCTTAGTCTGATCTGGAAGTGACCAACACATGGACCACCATTTTGTGTGTGACTAAAGAAAGGAAATCAAGACTTTTTTCTGAGGACAGGAGCAAATCAACACAGGCTCCAACTACCGACAGGATTTGAGGTTGAAAAGATAACTTGAAATTAAATTTGACACCTAGGTTCTTAGCCACTGCCACCGCTGCAGGAGGAGGGGGCAACTGCTCAGGACAACAATTTGTGAGTCAATTTGCCATAGAGGGCCTGAAAAGGAAAATTTCTGATTTTTCTGAATTACCTTTAAGGTGGTTCTCCGGCATCCACATAAGAACTTCATTTAGAATGTTTTAAATTATGTTACATTATTTGGTGATGATGGACTGATGGTAGGAATCAATTGAGTATCATCAGCATAAGAGAGACATTAAAACTGTGAGATTCTATCAACAATGCTAAGGGGCTCATATGGATGCTAAATAAAGAGGGGATTAAATAAGAGCCCTGTGGTACCCCAAGCCGTAACTGTTTACTAGCTGAGGAGAAAGAGATGAGCCAAACCACTGTTGTCTTCCTTCCAGAAATTATTTAACCCAGACCGTGGTAAAGCTGTTGACCCGTCATCCTTGCCAGCCACTGCAGAAGAATGGAATGAGAGGCTGTGTTGAATGCTGCCAACAGATCCAGCAGGATCAAGGCAGCATTCTTACCTTTCATCCAGCCTCAGAAGTGTACAGTAGAATTGTTTCTGTACTGTGATAGAGGTGAAAGCTGGCCTGGGTAGAATGTAACAAATTATTAACTTCAAGTTAAGCTGAAAACTGGATGTAAATCAGTCTCTTTAACATTTTAGAAGATGATGGCAATAGAAAAATCAGTCTAAAACTAGACTAATGTGAGGGATCTGTGGTACTTTATTTAATAGAGGAACCACCTTAGACATTTTCCAGTGTTGAATTATCAAAAAGCTGATTAAAAACAGGAATAATAGCCTCCGCAGAGCTATCTAAAATTGCAGGAGGACATGGATCGCTCTGAGAATCTGATTTGCATGCTTGAAGGGCTTGTCTAGTTTGTTCAAATGAAATACGATCAAAATGTAATAGTTGAAAGGGGTGCATGGTGTACAACTACCTTGCATGACAAACTTCTGGTTCTTTTTCTGAAAGAATTGGGGGAGCTTATCACAATGCTCTGCTGAGGCTGGGATATCTGGAGAGCAAGCTTTAGGATACAGAAAATATTTTGAAATCTTAAATATTTACAGACTTTTTGCTAATTCAATCCTTTCTGTGTAATGAAAGGATTATGCAACTTTGATTGCTATATGATAATTCTTAAGCTTCAGTTTGTAAGCAAGCTTATCTTCTGGCAGATACTACAGCTGCCACTTCCGTTCGAGCTGTTTAGAGCACCTTTTTAAATGAATGAATGAATGAGGTAGTTTCATAAATTGTGCATTACCCAAGGGTGTCTTAGCGCTAAGCAGATCCAGACCGAGAGAAAGGTACCACAGGTTTAGAAAGAACTCGAACCTGGGTAGTCCTGCTACTTAAAGTGGAAACAGACAAGTCTTAAGCTGCTTTCTAAATAGCTGCAGTGCTGGCGGTGAGCGGAGAGCCAGGGGAAGGGAGTTTCATAACTTTCCCCCCTGATATGCTAGCGATCTGCCTCCCCACTTTACTCTGTTGATTCTTGGAACCCTGACCATGAACACAGAACTGGATCTGAGACTTTTGCTAGGCCTGTACCACGAGAAACATTCTTGAAAGTAAGACAGGCCTGTCTTGTGAAGAGCCTTGTGCATAAGGCACAGTGCCTTAACCCCTTGAGTGCTTATGACGGAACCACGCCGTCATGAGTCACGGGTGGCGTGTGCTCATGACGGCGTGGTTCCGTCATGCCGCTGCTGCTCCGCCCAAGCGGGACTAATTCCCTGCCTGTGCGGGCGAATTAATGAGCGGGCGAGGTCATGACGGAACCACGCCGTCATGAGCACCCGCCGCCCGTGACTCATGACGGCGTGGAGCCGTCATGAGCACCGAAACGCCGCGCTCACCCCCTAGCCCCCCCGCACCGCGGCGGAATTCGCGCCGCGGCTAAGGGGTTAAAAGAGACCCTCTTCTCGACTGTCAGCCAGTGCAATTCATGCAGTAAATGAGACGCTGGCTTAAATTTGGGAATTTTCAGAAGTGTGCGAGCAGCAGAGTTTTTTTCACAGATATTTGGAGGTGCCGAGATATAGTGAGTTGCAGTAATCCATTTTAGAAGTGATGAGGACCATCAACACAATCTTCTGTAATTTAAATGGAATATACGGGAGGACTTTTTGGAGAACTCGCAGCATAAAAAAAACCCAGAAGTTATTGCATTAATTTGAGCAGAGAAGCACAATTTAGGGCCTGATTCTGATGCGGGTTGGAAAGCTTCCCGACCGAATCGGTTTGGAAATGGTTTCTGACCCACTCGGATCGGGAGAGTCCGACCGACGGAGTACGATGCATCCGGATGCTTCCAGATACGATTTGCATATGTTCCTAACCGCATCATAATTGGGCCCTGGGTCGGGAAGACACGTTCCCGATCCGATTTGGAAGGAGCAAATGCCATTAGGAGGCCTTCCTAACCGCATCAGAATCAGGCCCTAGGTGGGAATGCTTTCCTTACCGCATCAGAATCAGGCCCTTAGTGTCAAAAACGACTCCTAGGTTTCTTGCCTTCTCCACAGGCTTTGGAAGGTTGCCCAGCTCTGCCGGCCACCAGGACGCATTCCAAAAGGAGGTCTCTTTCCCAAAGAGTAAACCCTCCGTTTTATCTGAGTTTAACTTAAAGCAGTTACTCTGCATCCAACACGCCACTGCTGTCATGCATCTGCAAAAATTGTCTGCATCTTTTTCAACCTGTGATGAAATGGATACCACTATCTGTGTATCGTCCGCATAGGACAATATGGTCAGACCAAAACTGTAGATGAGCTGCACCAGGGGGGTAACATACACATTAAAGAGAGTGGGACTGAGTGCCGAGCCCTGCAGCACCCCACAGGGGAGCGAGAAAGGATGAGATGAGATGAGGATGTGTTCTGTCGGCTTGAAAGGACCTCAGCAATGTTAGTGCAGTGTCTCTGAAACCTAAAGCATGCAGACGCTTAATAAGTAGCGCATGGTGGACCGTATCAAAGGCGGAGGCGAGATCCAGTAAGATTAGCGCTGCTCTTCCACCTTTGTCCACCCTAGTTCTTACTTCCCCCGTTGCCGCTACCAGAGCTGATTCCGTACAATGGCCAGCTCTGAAACCATATTGGGCAGAGTCAAGCAGTTGATGCATGTCCAGAAAAGCTAGAATTTCATTGTTCATGGCCTTTTCTGGCAGCTTGGCAGGGAAAGGAAGTCGGAAGATAGGTCTGTAACTTTCCACAGACTTGGGGTCCAGAAAGGGTTTCTTCACCAAGGGAAGAATGGAGGCTTTTTTCCAGATATTTGGATAATGCCCGGAGCTAAGCACCGCATTTAATAGAACTCTCAGTGATCCTTCCACCATGCTGGCCACTTTATTGAAAATCATAGGGGGGCAAGGATCTGATGGGGCACCTGATTTGATGGAGCTCATGAGACTGATTGTTTTATCCCCTGAAAGAGGAGAGAACTCCACAAATAACGAAGGCGCTCCATCCCCTGAGGATGTCACCTGGGTCACGGCCTCCACCTGATGAAGAGAGAGGTCGGAGCTGCAAGCATTTAAGGAAAAAGCTTGGAAGATAGAGTTAACCTTAAATTGAAAGAATTCTGCCAACTTGTTGCAGAATGATACATCCGGTACGAAGATATTACTGTTCTTCCAATTGGGCAAGTTTTTGACCATTTTAAAGAGTTCCCTGGTGGAGTTTGAAGCTAGGCTAATTTTTTCTGAAAAATATTTCGTTTTTTCTGCTTAATTAGCTGTTTATATTCCAGAAGAAATTTTTTATATTTAATTTTTTCCTCCGTCCCGTATTCTCTTCTCCAAATGCACTCCTGCAACCTACATTTGAGCTGTACTGCTTTTAATGCTGGTAAGAACCAAGGGGCCGAAGGATTTTTCTGTAGCTCTTTAGCGTTTTTTCAGGCACCACTTTGGTACAAGCCATATCCAGCCAGCGAGTAAAGCCAATGGTTGCGCAATCTAAATTGCTCTCAGGCGTTGGAACTGATTGAGAGAGAGCCTCACATAGGGCTGCCACTTTAACGTGCTTCCAAGGCCTGTATTTGATAGTTCTGATTGCACTAACTCTATCTACTCTGTTGCATGGAGCTGTAACTGAGAAGAGAATGGCCTTGTGATCAGACCAAAGGAATGGCAGGATCTTGTCTATGACTAAGGGGCCGATTCCGATTCGGGCCGGAAAACGTACCGACCGACTCAGTACGGGAATTTAGTCCGACCGACTCGGACCGGCGCCGCACGACCCGGGTAGTACGATGAAATGAATGTGAAATCCGACAGACTCGGACGGAATACAAAACGACCGACCGAGCCGGACGGAAACAAGCCATCCGGCCGGGAAATCACGCGAAACGAACCGACCGACACGCACTCGGATTGAACCCGAACGAAACGTACCCGCGAACTCCGACCCGCGTAGTACGATGCTGTGTGTGCAAAACACAACCGACTCGCCCGGAGCACAAGCCGTACGACCGACACGCATACAAAACCCAGCCGAAGCAACCCAATACTACGCGACCGACTCGTACGCCGCATATGAAACCTAGCTGACACACAGCGGGAACGAGTCGGACAAGATCGCACCAGACAACTGCAGCGTCCTACTCGGACACAAGAACGACTCGTACATGCACCAAAAACACCAAGGAAAAATTAGAAAAAAAAGGCCAAACAAGCAACCACCAAGCCAATAAATACAGGGAGGGGAAAAAAATGGAACAAGGACACACCTCCAACTCCACCTACATAAAGGCCACAAATCCCTACCATGATCCTTTGCAAATTCCACTGACCTGCCAGCACACAACACCATCACACAGCAACCACAGACACACTCACAGCTCATACATCACACAAACCACACACCATTACCACACCTACAAATAGCACCCTCACACACACCCAGCTAAACCTACACTCACACCCCCCACCTGCACACACACACACACATCAATCACCACCACCACCCATCACCATGCCCCCAAAGAAGAACCATAAGTTCCTAGATTGTGAATTGGAAGTCCTGGTAGACGAGATACTCAGGATAGAGCCACAGTTGTTTGGTACATTGGTACAACAGACCCCCATGTCGCAGAAAACCAAGATGTGGGCGAGGATTGTCGACAGGGTGAACGCACAATCACCATGTTTGCGCACAAAGGAAGACATCCAGAACAGGTGGTATGATGTGCGCAGGAGGGTCCGGGTACTACTCAAAAAGGACTACCTCCTCAGCCAGCACACCGGCAGTGGCCCTCCTGCAAAACCAGTATACCTCAAGCCCTGGGAGGAGAAGGTGCGGGCCATCCTACCACCAGTGAGCGTATAAGGACTAACAGACATCCCAGAGCCTGGTGAGTACACAACTAATATATACAATATGGTGTGACAACACACACACATCACAGTCAAGTGGATAGGCTAACCATGCACACTTAGCAAATACACAGCAACCAAAAGATATTCATCCCAAGATGTGAATGCTAGTCAGACAAACACAATACCTGCCATCTCATAGTGATATGTAACTGTGTCATGAGATCTACAAACCTAACAACAAATACAGCAAGGCAGTGGCACAAATAGAACCAACAAACACTCACAGATATTTACCCACCACTAGAACACCACCTCACAGGGAAGCTCACTCAAAGGAAGGAATTCTGTGTATGCTGGTCAAGTCAGTATAGCCAATAGCATGATGGGAGTGGTAGTCACAGATATCGGTCACACCCACAATTGGCCCATCAACACCACTCTCAACCATGCTCACATCACAGGGAGTGGATAAGGACTCACAAGATGGCTGACACTGGGTACTGCTGTGGGGAGCACAAGGCCCTGCTGGGAACTGTGCACCAACAAACAGCACAACACCACTGCCCGACATCCTGAAAGCCAACTTGCACTCCCTGCAATGCAAGCACGTTGCATGGTGGGATATCTGGCTGGGTGGGAAGGAGGACTCACAGCACTGACCATAGTTACAAGCAGCTCTCCTCACACACCCCCTCAACACTAACTCCACATAACCCACCTGGGAGAATGCAATGCCTCACAGCCTAACTGAAGATCCCACAAAGAACCACCACCCTGGGTTATGCTGTGTGAAGCACAGGGACACTCTTGGGACTTGTAGCCAAACAACTGCCAGGACAACACTCCCAGCCATCCTGTCAGCACAGGCACCCCACCCCACAGGGAAGCAGAGTGAAAAGGAAGGAAGGATGGGCATGCTGGGAAGGGGGGTGGAGGCAATAGCATGATGGGAGTTGTAGGCACAGATATTGCTCACCCTCACAATTGGCCCATCAACACCACTCTCAACCATGCTCACATCACAGGGAGTGGATAAGGACTCACAAGATGGCTGACACTGGGTCCTGCTATGGGGAGCACAAGGCCCTGCTGGGAACTGTGCACCAACAAACAGCACAACACCACTGCCTGACATCCTGAAAGCAAACTTGCACTCCCTGCAATGCAAGCACGTTGCATGGTGGGATATCTGGCTGGGTGGGAAGGAGGACTCACAGCACTGACCATAGTTACAAGCAGCTCTCCTCACACACCCCCTCAACACTAACTCCACATAACCCACCTGGGAGAATGCAATGCCTCACAGCCTAACTGAAGATCCCACAAAGAACCACCACCCTGGGTTATGCTGTGTGAAGCACAGGGACACTCTTGGGACTTGTAGCCAAACAACTGCCAGGACAACACTCCCAGCCATCCTGTCAGCACAGGCACCCCACCCCACAGGGAAGCAGAGTCAAAAGGAAGGAAGGATGGGCATGCTGGGAAGGGGGGTGGAGGCAATAGCATGATGGGAGTTGTAGGCACAGATATTGCTCACCCTCACAATTGGCCCATCAACACCCCTCTCAACCATGCTCACATCACAGGGAGTGGATAAGGACTCACAAGATGGTTGACACTGGGTACTGCTGTGGGGAGCACAAGGCCCTGCTGGGAACTGTGCACCAACAAACAGCACAACACCACTGCCTGACATCCTGAAAGCAAACTTGCACTCCCTGCAATGCAAGCACGTTGCATGGTGGGATAACTGGGCTGGGGGAGAAGGAGGCCTGGATGGTAACCAAATACCACCAATGCTGGTCATGCACACACCTCAACATTCACATTGACATGCCACAGGTTGGCAGGACAATGTGCTACACCAATATCACTCACTGACTGTCACTATTTAGGAGAATCCAATGTCCTGGCCCACATCCAGAGGTACAGTCACAACTGTCAGGTGTTTGAACAATTGATGCCAGTAGAAACATAACATACAATCTGTGTCTCTCCCCAAAACAGGAGATGATGGGGACACAGCAGCAGACCAGGAGGACTCCCTGTCCCAGGCTCCGGGGAACACTGAGCTCACTGGTGTGGATCAGCCTCTGCACTCCTCGGATGGCGAAGAACCAGCTGGACCCTCCGGTGTGAGTCATCATGCAGCACCAGCAGGACCAACATCTGCACCCCCTGCACCCACCCCTCCAACAACTGCCAACACACAGGCCACCCCTGCCAACACGGACACACCAAGGACCACAGATGACAACAGCGCACGGACCCAGGCCCAAACTGGAGCTGCTGACAACGAGCCCAGGAACAACACCCATGTGGGCCCACGGTCACCTGTGCGTGCCACTGCAGGTCCTGCACGTGTCACCAGGGGTGGTGTGAGGGGTGGGAGACATAGGTCTCTCCTTGCAGAGGGGTCTGGACTGTATGATGACCCACAACTGGCACGCATCGCGGATGCATACCAGACTAGCACCGGAGAGGTCAGCCAGGTAGTGGGGATCCTCAAGGACATACAACAGCAGCAGGCTGCCCATCATGCCCGCTTGGACTCCCACATGTCCCGTGTCGAGACACACATGTCACGTGTCGAGACACACATGTGTGGCATGGAGTCCAAGTGGGGCACATTGGAACAACTGACAGCGGTGCATAGGGACATACTGACATGCCTCCGCCAGATCAGCACCAACATGGCCTCACCTCCCTGTGTGCCCACAACATCTGCTGCTGAAACAACTGCAAATGCCACAGGGAGGGAGGAGGACTCTGGCAGAGAGTCCCCTGCACCGCCGCAGCCTGCACCTGAGGGTCCCCCCCCAAGAAGAGGGGCCGTCCGAGGAGGCCAAACTGAGAGGCCGATGGCCATCTACATCCCCCAGGAAGCTAACACCTGTTCTGGAACTTTTCCTCTGTGTGCATACTGCACGCCCTGTTGAAGCCAAGCCAACTCTCCCACATGACATGGGGAGCTCTAGTTGACCAAATGTATCAGATGACTGTGGACTTTACTCTGGACTTTTCAGCTACCAAGACTTCCAATTCACATGGGAACTTTGGATCCAAATTTCTATGTACAGCACCCACCATCCTGTGCACCTTCCTCACACCTGTATGTAAATAAACTCACCAATACACCAAATCTGCCTCTGTTGTGATTCCAACGTGGTTTTTGTCATGTAGATGTTGATCTTCTAAATTACACTGTGCATGCTAACTGCTACAGCAAGTCCAACACTGTCATGTCAGTCATGGCGACGTGACACATATGAGGGAGACACACCACTAGGGCCACAAAACACATACACACCAGGGCCATCAGACTCATCACCTATACTGATGTTGCAACGAAGTACAGTGGAATGTACAGACACGCCACCTATTCACAGTCACTGTCAACTAGACAACAGGTGCAGTAAGCAAATGTCAGTCAGATGTGTGACTACAGACAACGCACATCCCAAAGTCAAGCACAGGTTTATTACACATTTCCAACATGTAGTTTCCACTACAAATGCAAGCTAATCCAACCTGGCTGTGGCCACAAAGTCAAAAAGTGCAGAAGATAGAAAGTCCAGGGGTGTGTGGCACATCACCTGTAGGGAAACGACTGCTTCCACCTTGGAAGTTGAATCATGGATTCGGGGGATCCAAGTTGATCAGATAACTCCAGCAGCACCCTGTGAAGGACAGACATGACACACAGTCAAAACCACTGAAGAACAGCACAGAATGGCAATACTCATGTCTAATACATGTCACGAGATAACTACACAAAACCAAGTTAGCATGTCAACACTGTTGGGCAGTACAGACCACCTGCAAGGACACATCGCTGCACGCATCCAGTCAAGTAGCACATGGCCACACTCAAACAGCACCAGAGCACCACACACACATATCATGCAAACTCAAATCATTGACATTACAACCCTCTGGAGACTCACATTCAGCTGAAGAAGTTGGTGATGAGCTGTGTGCGGACATCACCATCATCATCATCATCATCTTTACTGGCATCGTGACCCAGGCCAGAATCTTCCACAGGTGGCGGACGTTGGTCATCGTCATCCAGGATGAGAGGCAACTCCTTCCGCACTGCCAGGTTGTGTAGCATGCAGCAGACGATGACAATCTTGCACACCTTTGCTGGGGCATATGGGAGGGCCCCTCCTGTCTTGTCCAGGCAGCGGAAGCGGCTCTTCAGGAGACCAAAGGTCTGCTCAATCACCCTCCTCGTCCGACCATGTGCCTCATTGTGGGCTGGTGTCACAGGGTTCCTGAGGGGTGTCAGCAACCACGGCATGTTGGGGTATCCCGAGTCACCTACAGACAGACAATTGCACATTAGCCGATTTGAAAATGTGTGCGGAAAACAACATAGCAGAACACACACAATGGTACAAAGTCAGTACACACCAACAAGCCAGGCATGCTGGTTCGGCATCTGTGACATCATCCTCGGGATGCGACTACTCCTCATCACGTAGGCATCGTGTGCCGAACCGGGGAAACGGGCACACACATGTGTGATGGTCATATCTGCAAGACATACCACCAGAGCATTGATCGAATGGTAATGTTTACGGTTCCGGTATGCCTGCTCATGTGCCTGTGGTGATATCAAAGCCACATGTGTCCCATCAATGGAGCCAATTACATGTGGCATCCTCCCCAGGGCATAGAAGTCACTCTTGACGTCAGTGAGTCGTTGACGTGTTGGGAAATAGATGTACTGGTTGAGGTATCTCAACATTGCCCCCAAAACATCGCGTAGCACACTGCTGAACATAGTCTGTGACATCCCACCAGTAGTTGCCACAGTGTGTTGAAAGGTACCAGTGGCAAAGAAGTGTAGGGCTGCCATCACCTTCACCTTGGGGGTCAGCGCTGTAGGATACGGCCGGCCAGGCTGCAAATGTGGGGCCAACCGCACTGCCAAATCCTCAATCAGCTGCCTGGTGAAGCGGTACCGTCGGATGATGTCACGTTCCACCATCGTTGCCAGGTCTGGGAATGGTCGATGGACAGCAGGAGCCCTGCAGTGCATAGGTGAAGAAAGCAAGATTGTCAGTCACCCCACCAATGTGTCGTTCACCATACTCAATTTCACATGACACATCATCAACATACACAAGTACTTGATGTGTGTGTCGTCCCGTTTGGATATATATGGCACCTACATGGACATCATCTAACATCTCTCTGTTCAACAAGTGTTGACAACTGGTTCCAGGCTGTGCTATGGGACACCATTAGGCTGTGTCACAGTACACATTAACTGCTCTCACATTCCACACACATACCACAGTGACATGTCTGGACAGATGCTCCACAGGCATCACAGCTCATTGACAGGTAGATTCCCAGGGAGCCTGTCTTGCCACATGGACACTGGCATGACATGGCGTATCATGTACATGTCAGAAAAACAAACATGACACCCACAGGTGGTGGCCCCTGTAGCCTCTGCAGGACAGACATGGACGTCTGTGACACACACACACACCATCAAAAATCATGCACAAACCACGTGGATGTGGAGACTGTCTCCCATTGTGCACATGGAGTCAGAGACATGTGATACACAACATGTACACAGACTGTGGAGGGACATCACTATTGTTGGAATGGGCCACCCTGTGACGTACATGCCTTCCCACATGTGAGCCTGGGGGTATGTGACATGTCATACACATACACAACCTGGAAATGTGACCATGACACATGCTCAGAAATGAAAAGTTGCACACCACAGTGGTCATGTGCACAACACACAAAGGACCGTGTCCCCATTAACACGTGCACAGCCTGGGTGTGTCTGCCCCCAAGTGCCACCCCAAAATCCACATGTTCACCCCCATACACAGATAAGGTTATGCTGCCACACATGCCTCATAGACAGTGTGGACTGGGTGTGGTGTTGTAGGTGTGCCCCTGGATAGTAAATGTGGCTGGCATAGGTTCACCAGTGACCAGCATGGTGACATATGCGTGTGACCTGTCCTGGTACACGTTGTAGAGCAATGGACCGATCGGTGTGCCCGCACGGCCCATTGCATTGAATGTGAGCGGGTACGCGTTGTACAGCAATGGACCGATCGGTGTGCCCGGCCGTCCCATTGCATTGAATGTGAGCGGGTACGCGTTGTACAGCAATGGACCGATCGGTGTGCCCGGCCAGCCCATTGCATTGAATGTGAGCGGGTACGCGTTGTACAGCAATGGTCCGATCGGTGTGCCCGCACGGACCATTGCATTAAATGTGAGCGGGTACTCATTGTACAGCAATGGACCGATCGGTGTGCCCGGCCGGCCCATTGCATTCAATGTGAGCGGGTACGCGTTGTACAGCAATGGACCGATCGGTGTGCCCGGCCGGCCCATTGCATTGAATGTGAGCGGGTACGCGTTGTACAGCAATGGACCAATCGGTGTGCCCGGCCGGCCCATTGCATTCAATGTGAGCGGGTACGCGTTGTATCGTGGGTACGCGTTGTACAGCAATGGTCCGATCGGTGCACACGCATTGGCTGGGGCCTGGCATGGCAACGGACGCGTTTCTGAAGCTTCAACGAGTCTGATGCAGTGAATTCAGTTGGCCAGCCACAACAATGTTGCAAATTCATGGATGTCATGAAGTTGAAATTTTTGAAGGATGCTGTGGGCGTGTCTTGGTGCTGCAATTCCATGGATTGGTCAGATTCATAAGATGCATACGACTTGGACCTATCACTTTGGACACATGGCACAGTATCTGCCTCTGCAGCACACATATCATTCTGGCTGTTCCCCTGAGGGCTCACTTGCTTGCACTACATGCTCCAGGACGACATCTGCCACTACACTGCTGCTGTCTCTGCATCCTCTGGCTACTGCAATGGCACGTACTGTGGAGAGAGCCCCAGCCTTCACCCATGAGGAGAACCAGGCCCTGCTGGACAACCTCCTTCCACAGGACAGCAAGCTGTATGGGACACCAGGGGAGCAGGTGAGTGTGCTGTCCACTGCCTTACTAATTGTGCATGTTGGCTGACTAGCAGGATTTACAGTGTGCACACCACTGGCTACCATGCTCACTGAGTAGTACTCACCCCCCAAAGTGTGTAGTCACATGCACTGAACAGGTACAGTGGAGTAACAGTGCATTCAAACAAGGTTCACTTCCCATGCAATGATACCATGTAGTAACTGCTGGCAAACTGTCCATAGCCCTCGTTGCACTGCCTGTGTACATCATATGCCCCTGTTATTGAGACATGTATTTCCAACTGTGTGATGCACGGATATGTTGCATGTGTAGTAATGGCCTTTTCACTTTGTCATCCTCACAGGTTGATGCCCATCAGAAGCAGGATATCTGGCTGGACATCGTCCGGGCAGTCAGATCCGTGGGGGTCTACAAGCGCCGGATCCGCAACTGCCAGAAGAGGTGGCAGGACCTTCGGGTCTGGACCCGGAGGATTGCAAGGGTCCAGCTGAAGCTGTCGCCTCCTCGCAGGAGGGGCGGACACCGGACCCTGACCCCCCACATGCTCCAGATCCTGCCGGTGGACTTCACGGAGCTGGATGGGCAGCTGAAGTAGAGACAGCAGCAAGGAGGGGGTGAGTCAAAGACTGCACTGTGAACTCTGTCTGACATTCTATGTGCCCTCCTGTGGCGTGGTTAAACTTCCCCAGTACATCAGTCTTGTTGTCCAGTACCCATGTCCCTCTATTGTGACATGGCCACTACCCATCTGATAGGCCGGTGTGCTCATTACGCTCAGGATAATTGTGTCACTCGGGTACAGGGTCCTTGCATTTTGCTTTGCTCAAGGTGGGTGACAGCTTTTGTTCCCGTGATATTGTGTTAGCCTTCATGGGTGGGTCAATTGCTCACACAATGCCTGAGTCGTGCAATGTAGTCTGGGTGTAACTTTGATATGTGATCCACTTGCAGATCAGAATCACCACATGTCCCTGGGGTATTTGCCACACCCCCATGCTGCGGGTGGGTAAAATGTTTGGGCCTCAGGAGTATGTATGTCAAGTGTGTCACACATGCCTAGCCACCTGCCTACTGACCAGGGCTCATCCATCTTGCAGGTGGAGCCGGACAGTCATGCCTACTCCAGGGCATACAATACACTCTGTACTACCACTCCCGTGTATCAGCTGACATGCTGTGCTCAGTGAAATGTTCCCTCAGGTGTCTGCCTCTGTGTCGTTGTGCTGTGACTACGTTGTTGGGACTCCTGTGATGTTTATCGGTTAAGGGTCAGCATGCCATCTGCTATTGGACCATGTGAGACAAGACTTCTGTGACTTATAGGTGTTTGATCACATGACTGTGCAGACAGGTGTATGCCACTGTGACTTTCAGGCAGCTGTTTTTCATTCTCAGCACACTGTGAGGTGCTCATGTTCAGAGAGTTGTGTTTCATGTCCCCCATATGTCCAATTGGTATGACGTGGACAAATAGTAGTTCAGATGATGTGGTTTTTGGGGGATGGACATGTGCACTTGTCAGTTACATTACTTGCCTTCCCCATGTCCTAGGATTGTGACACAGTGCAGACTGTTGTTGGCTGGCTGCCATGGCCATGTGACTGGAGACAGTGATGTATGACTTTGCAGGCATGCCTGTGTCATGGCATTAAACTTCCTAAGAGTGATCCTGCAGGGGAGTGACATGTGCAACATGCACCCCATTGTGGCATTGACTATCCGGACATGGGTGCTTCATGGGGTCTGGTGCTGGTATGCATCACATGCATTTCTATTTAGACTCTGGCCGTCCATTTATACAGACACCTGCACTGACTCAGTGGCAAGAGATGTGACGTGGGCATGTTCACATACTTCACCGTGTTCTCAGCAATGTCCAACTACTGTGTAGGTGGTGCATGTGTCCACACTGGGGTCTTACCATCAGACAGGCACCAGACAGATGGGTGCAAGGGTAGGAGGGGTGTCTGTTCCATGGTTGACCATCAGACTGACAATTGGCTTCTCCTAATCTGTGTGATGACTTTTGGCAATGTTCTACTAGAGATGCCAGGGCTTGCTCTGTGATGTGCTGTACTTACTGTGGTGTGTGCGGTCAGTGCAGGTGACTGATGTTTGTCTGTTTCCCTAATTGTTTGCAGATACATCCACAGCCACAGGAAGGGACAGCTCCATGGAGCAGCGGAGCCAGACTGGGTCAGCGTCTGACGAGTGGTCAGAGGGACCCAGTGGCACGGAGGGCTAGGGGAGCCACACCGAGGAGTCCTCAGCACCATCCACCTCAGCTGGGGACCACAGCAGCTCGGAGGATGACTCCCTTGTGGATGCGGGTGTCAGCAGCCACAACACCCCAGCTAGCCTGTCTAACCCCGCCACCACCACCACCACCACCGCCCTCCCATTGGCTCCCATTCCTGAGGTCCGTGGAGGCTCCCGTGCTCGGGAGCGTGTCTCCTTCAAGCCAGGCACCGCACCCCTGCCCCTGTGTCCCCTGCTGCCCTGAGTGAGGAGTCTGTGTACCTCCTTCGGCAGCTCCATGTAGGGCAGACAGCAATTCTGACTGTCCTCCATGCACACACCACTCTGTTGACACAGCTGGTGTCGTTCATGGAGGGCATCTCAACGGGTATGTCTGCCCTACAGAGGAGCAATAGGTCCATGGACTCCTCCCTGATGGCAGCAGTGTCCCTCCTCCAACAGTCCCTCACCCCTCCCACCTCTGCCCCATCCACACTTCCTACCACCCTACCTGTCCAAAGCACATGCACACCTGCACAATCACCCAAACACACAGACACAAGCAGCACACACACACCCAAAACCAAGGCAAGACGTGCACACAAGCATCCTCAGGGGACTGATTCCACACACACAGGGGATGGGGAACTGACACACACACAGGCAACCACAGTCACTCCGCAATCCTCAAGATCCTCTCCCTCCAAGACCCCTTCCCTTGCCTCACCTGCAACCCCACATACACAGCAGCTCTTCCTCTCTGACCTCGGCCTCTTCCCTCCAATCCCGCTGATCCAGCATACCGGGGGAAGAGGAAGTCCACACACAGAGAGGGAGTGCCCCTCGCCCCCGGACACCCTCCCCCAGGTGTAGGCAGAGTGAGCCCTCCCCGCAAGTCCCCCAGGCCCGGAAGAGCAAGACCCTGCCAGCGCCCTGCAAGTCACCCACCCAGTCTCTCACCTCCATCCCCCAGGCCACCACTCCACAGGTTCCACCGCCACACCCTGCCCCAGGTTCCCCACACACCGATACCGCATCCCCAAACTGCTCAGGCCCTCTCCCCTGCCACTTGCTCTTCCACCCCCAAACCAGACGCTCTGCCTGTATGTGCCACTGGTGTGGAGACCGTGTCCCCCCTCTGTTCTGCCCAGCTCTTCTGCCCCCCTTCCACTCCCTTGGAGTCATGCACTGCGGTGGAGTCCAAACAACCCCGTCTGACTCGGGCACTGCATTGGGGACCCAGTCCACTCCATTTGACCAGCCCACTGCAGTGGTTGCAGCACCAACACCATCGGACTTGAGCCCTGCGGTGGTGCCGGACCCCCCTGAGTCAGACACCTCCACTGCAGTTGCCGGTGACACTCCTGCACCCACCTCACCTTCCCTGCCTCCTTCTGGCATCCCCTGATCCTGTCCCTGCGGTGCCTGGCCTGCCCCTCGTATGCCCCTCCAAGGGGGATGTCCCCTATCGGTACCTGTGCAGGCAAGCAATTGGTGACAAGTTGTCACACATCACCCTGTTGGGACTGTGTATTTGGACTGGACATTGGCCGTAGTTAATTTTGGACTTTTGATTTCAGCTGCACACTTGCTGAATAAAGCCTCTTTTTGTTTACTAGTGGTTAATCTTTGGTGGTACATGATGTAGATGTGTAGAATCATGCATTTGCTGTTGTAATTGTGTTCAGATCAGGTAAATGAAGTTTTGCTGTGATGGGCTCCATGTGATCCATGGGATATGTGTCCTAATCTAGTCTGGATCTATAGCATCCCTTGCTGCAGTCTGAGGGTGTAATGTTCAGCATTTGACACAGGGATGTACGTTTAGCATTTGTAGATTACCATCTTTGTCCTACACTGTTGCACATCTGTTGGGCTTACCACTGGCCAATGTTCCTAGTACCCTGACTGTGTGCCCGTCTCCACTGGACATGCAGTTTTGCACATCAATTTTGGAGGACTCATCTGTGTATACAGTACAACTGGATTGCCACGTGTTTTGGGTGTATGCAGATGACTGACGTGACACTCCCGTACCCAGGCTGATGTGAGCAGAGGCTTCTGTGTGTTGTAGTTGTTGACTCACTGACGGAGTGTCCTGCTGATATGTTTGAGTCGTGCACAGACAAGGTTTGGCACAGTGGACCTTCCACAGGAGTGGAGTGCCCTCATGGCTGTGTGTAATCTGGTGACATTGCGTGTGCCCGTGTTGTGTGTTGTGTGAGCATGTCTGTGCATGTTCCCTTCCCTTTTCATACACAGGCTGTGTCCCTAGGGATGTTCCTGTTTGTGATGCTTGCAGAGTTGGTATGTGTTCATCCAGCATCTTGGACCTGGTTTCTCCGTGATGTGGGTGCATGGCAAACTGATGTTCATGAGGTTGTCATCCCAGGTTGTCTTTGTTGACAGGGCTGGGGATGTGGGCAAACGCTGATGGGACACATTCAGGATTCCCCTTGGCACTTGTTGTTTACACAAGTAATGTGATTTTGACTTTGTGGTAGCTTTCAGTGATTGTGACGCGTTGTGTGTGTGACTGCCTCCACTCCTCAGGGTCAGAGCTGCAATGTTGGAAGTTGTGTACGTGTGTTCTTTGTGTCTCACCTTGGCTTCTTCGTTGGTGTGTGACTGTTGGAAAACGAGGCAGCATCTGTGAGGCCTGCACAAATAACAGGACTACATTTGTCCTTCACTGGGAACCAAACACCCAATTGTAGCGCCTGACTCTCAGAGGGTAGCGTTGCAGAGCAGTCTGAGGCTTTACTCAAGGGAGGTGGTGTGGGCTAGTAATCGCCATTTGCAGGTGCGCAGAAATAACACTCAATAATTGATTGTCCAGCCTGTACTTTGCTTTATAAAAGTAAGAGTACATTTATTAAACACACACACTACTCAATACTATGCACCAATTTACAAATATACATAAGCTGTTGGAATTACTTTGTGACATTGCGTAACATCTCCACCCCTCCCAAAAAGGGGGGTGGGGTCTAGTACCATTACTCCCATGTATGCACATCAACTTGCCCCCTAATGCAGTGTGTTGAGCATAACCTGGAGCGAGGGCCCTGCGCACTGGCACCATCCCAGTGGCGACCCACCCCATTACCTCAACACACATTAAAAATAGGTTCACCTGCCCTAGTGACACATAACCCTGACTGAGCATCTTATATTGACCATACAGTATGCACCCCTACATATTCAGGGCTAACAGTCTGGGTTGTTCCTCACTTAAGCGCAGCAGCAAGAATACATGTTTACGCACACTTTAGAATGACAGTACTCAGCACCTTTGTGGATCATTAGAATGCATTGCAATTACAGCCCCTAAAGGCATCACAGATGAAATCACAGAATTACGCATATACAGCCAGACTCCCTAGCAGAAGTGTCTGGCAACATAACCCACTTTGCTTATGACATCACCTTACTCAGGTATCTTCACATTACATATGTGACCTTCAGTCCCTCTAAAAAGAAATAACCGTGAGTAAATGCAGTTCTGGTGCAATTACACCTCTTCACCTCCAGGGGATACCCTTCTCCAGACATCCCCAACTCAGCCCTTCACTCCATGAAGCACTTCGCAAAACACCCTCAGCTGTAGAACAAAAGTTCCAGCCCAGAAAGTGTATTATAGCAGGGTGAGCCCTTGAGGGGTTATCCTTATGAACTCCCTAGGAAACGTAGGGAGGGACTTTTCTTCGTGCTGGGGGGGAGACTGCGCTTCTCCAGCAGCTCCCCCAGCACCCCTGCGCCAAGTTGGTGGTGACCCCGTCCTCCTGGGGCCACCAAAAGCACCAAACCAGATGTTTTCCCATGCCTTGCAAGGCATTATGGGCGCTTCAGTCTCTTTCTCCCGCATATTTGATGAGCGGCTCTCCCGCTCTTAATCACATGCATTTCTCCTGGAAATGTTGCTTAGCAGTTCGAAAAGGTAAAATGAGGACATCATTTCTATAAATTCACAAATATATTTCCCATCCATAGAAATAAAAATCGATCTTGCTATGTGAAACACATTCTTCCAACAGAGGCAGCAGTCTGTCAGTTGATTCCCTGGTGTACTTCCACAACAGAATTCTTAAGAAAGAGAAAAGTACAAGCATACTATACTCATGATAAAGCGAGGGTCTCCTTATTGCTGAAGTTGGAAATGGTGCATTCAAAGCATTTTCTATAGAACAGGCTTTCTTAAATTATCAAAAGGAAGAGTTTATTTGTGCTAGTTATTGTTAAGGCGGAAATTAAACCAGCTTTACAACGGTATAGAGTCATAATATCAATGTTTAAATATCAATATGCCATAATATCGATGTTTAAATATCAATGTGACACAAGAAGTTGAACAAAAATCCACAATTTCAGCTCCACTTCCCCTTAAAGCAGAGACCTCATACACTTTTTGGTAAAATAACAAGCATCTCTGTCTTTACTTGCTAAAATGCATATAGTTATTTGACAAAAGTGAAAATTTAGCAAGCAGTGAGAGAGGTGATGATTTTGAGATCCTCCCTAACCTAGGGAGAAAACCAAGCAGATGCCTTGAAAACAAAGAGCATACATCTTGCTGAACGATTCGAGTGTTGGTCCCATCATCTTAGGACCACTCTAAGCACAGTTATGGGCAAAAATACAATCCCAACTAAAGATGCTGCAAGCATTATGGGACGAGATTAGCAGTGGGCAGTGAATATTATAGTATCCAATATCAAAATAATTTACAAACAGCTGCAGTTCAACTCGTCGTTACTAGGTGTCCTCACGAGTCAAATGCAAAAGCATTGAAACCCTTTCATGAAGCTGCAGTTCAGCTCTTTGTAGAGTTTATAGTATTAGCTCTCAGCTCAGGGTTTCAATGCTTTTGCATTTGACTCGTGAGGACACCTAGTAACGACTAGTGGAACTGCAGCTTCAAGAAAGGGTTTCAATGCGCTTGCATTTGACTTGTGAGGGACATCTAGTAACGACTAGTGGAACTGCAGCTTGATGTAATAATTTCAATGCTTTTGCATTTGACTCGTGAGGGACACCTAGTAACGACAAGTTGAACTGCAGCTCTTTGTAGAATTATTTTGATATTGGATACTATAATATTCACTGCCCACTGCTAATCTCATCCCATAATGCTTTGCAGGGCCTTTGGTTGGGATTGTATTTTTGCCCATAACTGTGCTTGGGGTGGTCCTAACAGGATGGGACCACCACTGAATCGTTCAGCATGATGTGCTCTTTGTGTTCAAGGCATCTGCTTGGTCCTCCCCTAGGTTAGGGGGATCCCAAAATCATCACCTCTCTCATTGGCCAATTTCAAAGTACACTTTTGTGAATGGGTTAACTGTTTTTAAGCATGTAAACTTGCTTTAGCAAAGCATTTGTGGGTGCAGTTATCAGCTGATTCCACTACGCGGAGTTTTTGGAGTTTGTGGAGTTATTGGAGTTTTTGGAGTTTTTGCTTGAATCCTGTGTTTTGAATGGAATGCGTTGTTAACAATTCTCCGCAAACTCCGCTAGCGGAGCGGAGTTCATTGCCCACTCCTACACAATATCGACCCCTGCAAGAATATCGTCGACCAGAATATCGACATGCAGGTAAGAAATATCGTTTTTGTTAATATCGAAGTTAGTAATATCGTTAGTCAAAATATCGTTGTTAATAATATCGAAATTTATTTTAGTGTTCTGTATTTTAGTATATGTGTTAAAAGTATAGTTTATTTTTCTAATGTATGTTTGACATTTTTATAAGTAATTAATTTTATGTTAAGTAATTTTTGCGTAATTTAGTTCCGTAGCGGGTTGTGGGTTTATAGGGGAATAGGATGGGAAGTAATTTAATTATAATATATTTATTAATACATTTTTTGAAATTATTAATTCTTTAAGAAATTAAATATTGCGTTTTAGTTCCGTAGCGGGTTGTGGGTTTATAGGGGAATAGGGTGGGAAGTAATTTAATTTAAATTAATTAATTAATAATATTAATTAATTATTTTTTTTGCATTTAATAATTTATATTGTTAATTGTGTTAATTAATTTGTTATTAATTAGTTATTAATTGGTTATTAATTATTAATAATTAATTGGTAAATATGTTAATTGTGTTATTTTTTTAGGAGCGGGTTGTGGGTTTATAGGGGAGTAGGGTGGGAAGTAATTTAATTCAAATTAATTAATTAATAATGTTATTAATTAATTTTTATGTATTTAATATTTTATGTTAATTGTGTTAAATATTTTGTTATTAATTAGTTATAAATTGGATATTAATTATTAATAATTAATTGGTAAATATCTTAATTGTGGGTTTTTTTTAAGAGCAGGTTGTGGGTTTATAGGGGAGTAGGGTGGGAAGTAATTTAATTATAATTAATTAATTAATAATTTTTATTCATTACTATTTGTGTATTTAATATTTCATATTGTTAATTGTGTTAAATAATGTGTTATTTATTAATTAATAATTGGTTATTAATTAGTAATAATTGGTAAATTTGCAAATTGTGTCAATTTTTTATGAGTGAGTTGTGTATTTAGAGGGGAGTCATGTGGCAAGTAATTAAAAATTAATATAATTTTTAATTTTGTTCAGATAATATTTATTTATTGTTATTTTATAGACTTAATAGTATGAATTAATTTATTACTCATTGTTTTTAATTTTTTTGTATATTGTTATTAGTTAATTAATTAATTGTTAAGCAATTTGTTAATTGTGTCATGTTTAACAATAGTGGTGGTGTTATTTATAGGGGTATTTGGTGAGAGGTAAATTATTTTTTATTATTTAAGTATTTGTTAATTAATGTTTATTATTTTACTGGAGTGGGAATAGTAAATTATTCACCTCCGCTATCCAACACTTTCCCTATTTTTGCAATTGTTGGAGTGGGAATAGTAACTTTATCCCTCCACTATCCAACACTTTCCCTACTGTTGCACTCTGTGGAGTGGGAATAGTAAATTATTCCACTCCGCCTATCCAACACTTTCCCTACTGTTGCACTTGCTGGAGTGGGAATAGTAAATTATTCCCTCCGCTACCTAACACTTTCCCTACTGTTGCATTCATTGGAGTGGGAATAGTAATTTTATCCCCTACGCTATCCAACACTTTCCCTACTGTTGCACTCTGTGGAGTGGGAATAGTAAATTATTCCCTCCGCTATCCAACACTTTCCCTAATGTTGCACTTGCTGGAGTGGGAATAGTAATTTTATCCCCTCCGCTATCCAACACTTTCCCTACTGTTGCACTCTGTGGAGTGGGAATAGTAAATTATTCCCCTCCGCTATCCAACACTTTCCCTACTGTTGCACTCCCTGGAGTTGGAATAGTAAATTATTCCCCTCCGCTATCCAACACTTTCCCTACTGTTGCACTTGCTGGAGTGGGAATAGTAATTTTATCCCCTCCTCTATCCAACACTTTCCCTACTGTTGCATTTGTTGGAGTGGGAATAGTAATTTTATCCCCTCCGCTATCCAAAACTTTCCCTACTGTTGCAGTTGCTGGAGTGGGAATAGTAAATTATTCTCCTCTGCTATCCAACACTTTCCCTACTGTTGCATTCCCTGGAGTGGGAATAGTAAATTATTCCCATCAACTATCCAACACTTTCCCTACTGTTGCACTTGCTGGAGTGGGAATAGTAAATTATTACCCTCCGCTATCCAACACTTTCCCTACTGTTGCACTCCCTGTAGTGAGAATAGTAAATTATTCCCATCCGCTATCCAACACTTTCCCTACTGTTGCACTCGCTGGAGTGGGAATAGTAATTTTATCTCCTCTGCTATCCAACACTTTCCCTACTGTTGCACTCTGTGCAGTGGGAATAGTAAATTATTCCCCTCCGCTATCCAACACTTTCCCTACTTTTGCACTTGCTGGAGTGGGAATAGTAAATTATTCCTCTCCGCTATCCAACACTTTCCCTACTGTTGCACTCCTTGGATTGGGAATAGTAATTTAATGCCCTACGCTATCCAATATTTTCCCTACTGTTTTAGTTAATGTAGTGTAAAATGTTGTTTTAAAGATAAATATTTATTTTAATATTTTATTTTATTATATATATAATTTATTTTTATATTTATCTTACAGGTTTATGTATATATATATATATGTATTTATAATTTTTATTATGTTTGTAACGTTTTATAATTTATTAATATTATTAAGTATATATATATATAATGTTTTTATATATGTATGTTTAATTTATTTTTATATTACATTTATTATTTATAATTTTTAACATTTTTAAATAATTCTAACTATGTTTTTATTAATTATATTTATTATTTAATTTATTTAATATTATTTTTAAGACATTTAAAAAAATGATATTTTGAACAACGTTATTTTAAACAACGATATTTTGGTTTCAATATTTTTGTACTTACCTTTGTAGAGATAGAATGTCGATATTTTGTCCATCGATATTCTTGACACGATATTCTGATAGGTCGATATTGTTGTCGTCGATATTATGTCAGTGATCCCTTTGCAACATGTGAGGGGAAGGTAGTTATTATGGAAAACATGTTTTTAGAGAGCTAAATATAGATACTGAGAGATTCCCTACTTCATGCCTTCTACAACGGTGTCCTCAAAGTAGCTAGGCTCTTTGTCACTCAATACCTCCTTATTTTAAATATTAACGTTTTGGTATACAAACAATGTTTCCTTCTCTTCCTCTTTCATACATTAGAGTAGATATGCTAGAGGAGGAAAGATCAATAGGTAAGTGCATCAGCTTCCAACATATTTATTGTGCAAACAATATAAGGAAATAAAAAAACACGGATGGTTTATATTATCTGTAACATGTATCTGCATCTTCACTTTATATGAGACGGTATTCAAAATTAATTAATTCTAACATATTTAAAAATAAGTAATAATATTGCTCTAGCGGACTTGTTTAACCATGCAGTAAAACACTTTACAGAATGCCTGGATCATAGAACTCTAGATGACATTCAAAACTTAACATCCAACTTCTACACGTGTCTAAAATAAGTTAATTAGTTTGTAAGCCAAAAGAACATGCGCTGTCCGTTCTTTTGGTATTTCTGTAGTTTCTTGTATTTGTGCTCTCTGTAATACTTTGATTGATTGATTGACTGTAATACAAATTTTATTTTAGCTCATTCTGTAATGCTGCTTTGCACTTCACAGTATGATGCTGACATGCAAAGTTGTCTAAAATAAACACTAAATATTGTCCCTTCTCTGGCTATTAAATACTAAAAAAAGCTTCTGGGTACGAGACATTGCAAGTATATGGTTATGTTTGCTTCCTACCACTTTTAAAATATTGGGAAAATGGTCATGCATGACACAGAATAAAACAATTTTCACAGTTTAGGAAGACTTATATAATAAGACAAACCCATAGAATAATAAGCAATATATATGGGGACATCTTCTTACTAGAACTTGTGGATGCAGAGATGAAAACCGTTTTCATGTACATATTCTGCCTTTTGCACCACAAGATGAAGGATTCTGAAGGTGTCTTGTGCAGCGGAATGCCTCCTATTACAGGCACATTCTATATCTTGTTTACACTCTAATTTGTATTAGAGCTCTGAACTTCAAAGGCTTCTGAAGAGTGTCAAGGTCTAGCAATTTGTGGACTGTAAATGCAAAGAGGTTTGTCTCAACATCTGGCCAGGAATGACCTGAGCAGATTGCAATGGTTTGCATTTCTACTTGTTTACTGATTGTAATATCATAATGTTCAGGAGGAATTCAGCCACTCTATGAATTTATTCTAGGGATGAATCTATTAAGAGGTTGACAAAATCTACTTAGAAAATGTGAAATAAAAGTTGACTACTTATTTCAGTGTCTCTTATGTCTCCTTTAATTTCACTAATTTTGAGTACAGCATTAAATAATGTAGACGAATTAAATAAAAAAGTTATTTTTCACTTAAACATGCCAGATATGTACAAAGAAACACGTATCCTAAAGCTTCAAAATGAAACATTGGGAACCAACCATGTAAACCTCAGCCAACATATGATATGTAAGCACAGATAAAGGTAGGTTTAGTGAGTCAATGGCTGTGTCTTCATGGTTTTCAAATGCCCACATTTTGTGTAAGAATATGTGGCTTCTGTGACCATTAACTGTAAGAAACACGCCTGACCAATTCTCAACACAATGAAACATCGAAACAGAGTTGTGTTCCCATTTGTTACTGCATTTGGACATCAATCACAATTGAGTACAGCCATTTCTAAGCCCACTGGCTAACAGTTCTGCGCCATCTGGCACAAGTCCACATCAACAAAAACTGATTGTATTGAGAACTAAATTAACACATGCACATGTATTCAAATGAGTTCCGGGGAATGTCAGTCTTCATAGAGGGCCTGATTTACATTTCGGTGGAATCAGTACCGCCGTCTCTTTTCCATTGGATTCACTGTCCATCTAGTAGCCTAGAGGATACGGCTTTGGCTGTAGCTGCGGTCAAGCCAGCAAAAGCGCCGGGCCCCGATAGATTACCAGGGGACCTTTTTAAGCATAGTGAAGAAGTTTGGGTACCATATATTAACGAACTATCAAATGCTATAGCCAGGGTTCAGCCGGTGCCGCCCTCCTGGAAGGGAGCAGAAATAATCCCCATTTATAAGAAGGGCAAAAGGGACGACCCGGCAAATTACAGGCCTATAAGCTTGATAGACGTTTTACAAAAGATTTATGCCAAACAAATTTTAAATAGGCTCATAGAATGGATAGCCGTAGAGAACATATTGTCACCATGCCAGGCGGGATTTAGACAGAAGATCAGTACAATTGATCAAGTATTCAGACTCTTTATCCTGGGATGGAAATATACTAGATTAAAATCGAGCCATTTATATGTCGCCTTTATAGATTTAAAGGCGGCTTTCGATTCCATCCCTAGAGCTCAGTTGTGGGAAAATTTGAGCCAGAGGAGATCTTAGCCCAAATCATTAGGCTACATCAAGACAATTATGCCAAGTTGCGATGGGGCAAATATGGCGAGCTCACAGAGGAAATTCCAGTTAGGAGGGGAGTGTGCCAGGGCTGTGTCTTAGCCCCAACACTGTTCCTCCTATATGTAAATGACTTAGGGGCCGATTCCGATTCGGGCCGGAAATCTCTCCGACCAAGCCGGACCCGGAGAGATTTCCGACCGAATCGGACCCGTGCAGCCCGACCGAACGAGTACGATGCGTCCGTATGCTATCGCACTCAAGTCGGTCGGACTCCCATTGAAGTCAATGGGAGCCGGTCGTACAACGTGTACGCGGGCTCCCATTGCCTCAATGGGTGCGAGGCGAACAAGGGCGCCCCCTACAGCGTGTACGCAGCAAAGCGACTCGCGCCGTACACGCACAGGTAGGGGGGACCCATGGGTCCCCCCTGTGTGTGACTTGCGTGGCTACGCATACAGGGGGGTCCGTGTAGTACAGCTCCGACTGCTCTTTCGAGCCGGGCGGCGCGTGTCAGTCGGACTGCTCGCGGCACGCATCGTACTTACCCGGCCGGGGAACGTCTCCATTGCGCGGTGCGAGTCGTGTCCGAGCGAGTCGGTCGGTGCGGTTCGACCCGGGAATGTGTCGGTCGGAGCGGTTGGGACACCCGAACGAGTCGGTCGGCGATTTCGCATCGTACTCGCTCGTCCGGACGCACGTACGAATCGGTCGGGAAATAGGGCTCCGAATCGGATCCGGTTAAGCCGAATCCGATTCGGAGCCCTACCGGCCAAGATCGGAATCGGCCCCTTAGTAGAACATCTTCAAAATTGTGCTCATGACTCTCCAAAATTAGGGGGCAATCACATCTGCGCTCTAACTTTTGCGGGCGAAACCATCTTGTTGTCCCAGACACCTAACGGCCTGCAGAACCTACTCCACAGTTTTAACAATTACTGCAAAGGGAAAGGCCTAGAGGTGAATCCAGCAAAAACTAAATACATGACGATAAGGCCTCATAAAAGTTTTAAAAGTAAAATCTATTGGAATGGCATTGAACTGGAACGGGTACCTAATTTTGTATATCTAGGGGTTACCATAGACTCTAGACTTTCTTGGTCTACTCAGATGGAGAAGTCAAAAGCCATACTAACACAAAATGCCATCCCTATCGTCAAGAAGTTGGCGGTGACTTCCTCTAAGGCTATTACACTGGCACTGGAGGTCTACAAAGCAAGAGCACAATCCGCAGCGTTGTATGGAGCAGAGATCTGGGGTAGTGGTAACCTTAAGACTTTAGGCATCATGGAGAATAAAATATTGAGGATGTTTGTTGCCCTCCCCCAAAATACCCCGCTGATCCCTCTGACATACGATCTGGACATCAAACGTTTGGAGTCTCTTGCAGTTTGGAGATCTCTGATGTTCTGGATAAGAATCTGGACAACTCCAGAGTTAATTGTATATAGAGAGTCTTTAGCTGAACTGCAGGCACTTGATACCTATCTCACATTTCCCTGGCTAAAACACATCCGAGGGTGGCTCACTGATTAGGGACTGAGCCGATATTGGTCGAACCCGGGGCTATTGACCCATGAATCTAAATCGGAGTTTAAGACTATATATTGGGATTTTATTAGAGATAGGGAGATTAGGAGTGGGACACAAGGTAGGCTCACTGTTCAATTCCTCCAGCACAAGATGTCCCCTAGCTTTGAGCCATTCCTTGATGAGGTAGAACCATAACAAGCAAAGAGCCTATATTTGAAATTCAGATATGGAATACTGCAACTAAATACCTTTGTTGCTAAATGGTCTTCTACTTCGCTTGAGGATAGGGAGGCCCATTGTATTTTATGCCAAATGGGGGTTGCAGAAGATTTGCCACATGTTTTGTTCTTCTGTCCTGCATATTATGGCCCTAAAATAAAGTGGATAAAACCTCTAGGCAGGTATTTTAATGTTAGGAGAATGGAGGATATGTTGAGAATTTTAAAAACAGATAATTCCCGCCTAATAGTATTTGGTGTTAGTCGTTTTCTATTGGCCATAAACTTCATCAGGAAAAGAAGGGCAAAGATTATAGTCTGCACACGAGTTGGGCTCGAGGAATGCTTATCTTTTAGTAATGACGTGGGTCTGTTAGAGAAGTGGTGTTTGGACACCACTTTTAATTTATTATTGTAGAC
This sequence comes from Calotriton arnoldi, assembly GCA_963921515.1. Lineage (NCBI taxonomy): Eukaryota > Metazoa > Chordata > Amphibia > Caudata > Salamandridae > Calotriton > Calotriton arnoldi. The sequence continues at coordinate 41,647 of CAWUFW010012543.1, read as the reverse complement.
CCGAAGCAATTAGTAAATTTAACCAATCAAAGGACTGATTGGTGGGGTTATAGGGGCGTTGCAGTAACCAAAGTAGAACTGCAACGGAGGTATGAAAGCCCCTTTATTAAGAAATAAGGGGCATAAAAGGGAAATCATGTTCATTTGTGCAAATATTGCACTACTTTGATAACAGGAGTTTTACTGATTTCTTATGTCCGTAATGAAGTGTACAATTTTAAGATTTGATAGATACATTGAATTCATATCTTACTGATTTTTTGTATGAATATTTTAGTCCAAGTTGGAATTTTTAAATAATTGCGATTTTGCACAATTGAGGTAACAGATGTTCCTCAAAGGAATGACCACAGGACGGGTTGGGAATAACCTCCCTATTTAGTTTTCCTAGTAACTCAAATTATACTCCTCTGAGAAGACCAACGAGCCAGGGAAACATATAACAGCCTTCTTTAAATCAATACTGCCTGTAAGCACAAAAATGTTATACAGATGAACTGAAATGCATAATGGAAGAGTAAAGTTTTAATGAATTGTATATATGTATATTGTATTTTAATGTGTTTTGTACTTTAATGGTCTTGTAGGCCGAAATAAAGTATATTGATTGATTGATTGATAGTAGGCGGTTCATCCACTCTATTTAGATGCTGGCATGTCAATGGATGAAAGGCCGTTGGAGTGCTGCTGTCTCTGCCAGACTTTTTCACCTACATAGAGGATGCTATTGACAAAAGCGGCTATAAGAGGGAATACAGCCAGTTTGTCCCCTGGGCCAATCATGATGTGCCTTCCTACTGACGTAACTGTGGCGGGGAAACCTCCACCCCTGAGTTGGTGGATTGGAACAGATATAAGGCCAAAAGTTACCTTATTTCTGTTTCCCACTTCCTTTTCCACCATGGATCCTATAGTCCAAGTCCTGCCTTTGCTGCTGTCACTTGACCACAAAGCAAATCAACCCCGCTGTCACAGGAATCGAAGGTAAGCTTCTGTTCTTACTTGTTACCATTTGACTTGTCTGTTTCCATTTGATGTTGCATATGTGTGTGTGTAATGTTGTCATTTGAGAATTTTAAAGCAACACACCTGTATAATTTTATTGAAATATTACATTTGGTGCAAGATGCCTTCATGACAATGGACACTTACACAAAAATGGACATCAATCAAAAATATCTAAAACTGAGCATACAGGTGTGTTAACTTAATTCTCCTAAACTATAAAATCATAAACATATGCATTACACATTATTGGGATAATTGAAATGTAATCTAATGCAGAAATTGCACTTGACCAGGTAAAACATTGGTTTTAAAATAACTGTAAAATCAATGTTATTTCCAAACTTTAATCAATTAATATATTTATCTATTTAACATTTCCCCTTGTCTAGTGCTTTACTGTATTTTATTAAATGTTATTTGAGTCATTATTGTTTTAAGGTGCAATGCATATGTGGTTATTTTCATCACTTATCAAATACAAATAAGCACATCTGTATTAACTCTTAAAAAAATATGACAAATCCATTTGTTGGTGTAAGTGTCCATCATCATGATGAATTCTTGCACTAACTTTTAAATGTCCATCGCATACATTTTTTACTAGTGTATGGACTTTAAAAATTTGACATTATAAAAACCTTTTGCATTTTCTGTCATAATTTTAAGTTTAAATATGTAAATCACATTTAAACCAGTAACAGTTCTAGGAATCAAAGAATTGTAAATGAGAAATAATATCAGGACAAACTTGGTGAAACTAAAATATTTTTCATTAAGAAATGTTATACTTCTCTCAAATCAACATAATATATTGCAAAGCATAAAACAGTAAAAAAAAATGATTGTCACAAAGACATGATGTTGGAGTGTTGCCTCGATCTTGCCTCCTAAACAGACTGCAAAAGGGGAACCTCCTCAGCAAGGGGCATCTGCTGGGCACAGGGAAGGCACCTCATGTATCTTTATTAGGGGGGGTGGGCTGGGTTTGACAGGTGTTATGGCCAGGTAAGACATTGACTTCAGGAGGAGGAGTACAGGTATGAGGGTGGGAGATGATTGGGTTTGGGAGGTAGAGGGAGCTGCAGTGTGTGATGTGTGTGTGCCTTTTGGCTTTGCAGTTGCATGTGGGTCTGGTGTATGTTGTGTATGTTTGGGTGAGTGTATGTGTTTATGTTTGGAGGGTGCTGTTTGGTTTGAATGAGTCTGCTGTTGAGGTGGTTGTGGTGTCTGTGGCTGTCGGTGTGTGCTTTGCAGTTGCATGTGGGTCTGGTATATGTTTGGATGTGTGTGATTTCTCAGGTTTTTTGTAATGGATGAGTGTTTGCATTTGTGTTTGGTTGGTATTTTTTTGTGTATAGGTGTGCCTTTTCATGAGTCTGCTGTTGAGTTGGTTGGTGTGGCTGTGTTGCTTGTGGGTGTGCTGGTGGTTGTTGTGGGTGTGCTGGTGGTTGTGGATATGCTGGTGGGTGCGGTGCTTGTGGGTGTGGTGGTGGTACTTGTGGGTGTGGTGGTGGTTGTGGGTGTTGTGGTGATTGTGGGTGTATTGGTGGTTGTGGTGCTTGTGGGTGTGGTAGTTGTGCTTGTGGTTGTGGTGGTGGTTGTGGGTGTGGTTGTGGTAGTTGTGGGTGTGGTAGTGGTTATGGTGCCTGTGAATGTAGTATCAATAGTGTCTGTATGGTGTTTGGGTGTTTTTGATTGTGTTTCTTTGTATGTTTGTGTTTATGTGTGTGTGTATGAGTGCACAGCTTGTGTGTGCTGGAGTGGGTGCCTGCAAAGAAGTGAGTGTGCTTAGAATAGGGATGGGACTTTGGAATTGGGATGAGGAAGGGACCTGAGTTTAGGCACAAGGTTGGGCTGGATGGAAGGCTGCAGATAGCGAGAATGCTAGTCCTGCAAATGATCTCTGCAGGCCAGACATAGAACTATGAATGGCTTTCAGTAATGTTACCATTTGTTGCATTTGGCAACTAAAGCCCAGGATGCCATTCAGGAGTGCAGTCTAGCCTACAGAGATGCTGAATAAGAGGTCAACAGGGGCAGGTGATGAAGTGGATGTGGAGAAGGTGACCCCAGCCATTTTAGGGCATGGGTTTGGCCAACTGGGAATGAGCAAGAGGGAGGGTGGAGATGGGTCTCCAGGTGGTGGACAAGTATGCAGGTGGTACATTTCCTATAGGATTCACCACCACTAGGGACTGGCTGCATTCGGAGGCCTCCGAGGATGTTTATGAGCTAGTGGCCTCTGTTCCAGTCCCCTCACCCTCTGTGCCACTGTGTCAATTGGAGTCTGTGATCTAACCACCCAAAACACAGTGGCAAGCTGTTTCCCTACTTCCATGGCCACTGTCTCGTTGCCTGCTCCTGAAGATGCAGAAAATACATATACATTAGTTTTATTGTATCTGTGTAAATAGAACTGATCATGAACCTTTTTCTCAAAACATTTTCAAAATTTTAAGATTTCACCTGCTTCAAAGCTTTTAACAATTGGTTAATGTTTTTCTTATCTAATGCATGAAGGGAACATCTTCAGAAACCATTTGGTCAGATTTCTGTAAATTTCCATCATTGCTCCTATATTATTTAGGATTTTGTCTCTTAACCATTTTAAATTCACTCCAGGAACTGTTTTAACTGTTTAACTGTTCTGATTTGTTGTTTAGAACAGTGAATGTATGTGACAGAAATGATGTAACGGAAAAAGACCTTTGTGCAGTGTGCGTACAAAGCAAAAAAATCTAAAATACATTTATTTATAAAAATTCAAATATGAATCGATGTGTGTTAACCATTACTGCAATGCTGTACCAATATTTGTAGAATCTGAAAGTCTGTTGCCTTTGTTTGTGCATTTCACAATGATAACACTTACTTCAAGAAACGTAGGTATTTTAAAAATATTAAATGGAATCAGTACTGAAGTTGCTTATTAATGTAGCAAACCCTATATATTCACTTACGCTGTAGATGAAATGAAGAAATTATTTTTGGGGGATTTGCAAATGACTTCTACAGCATAAGTAAATCCATAGGGCTTGATACATTTATAATCCGCTTTAGTGCAGAGCAAACATATTTTTACATTTGACTCCAAAGTATCTGAAGTTATTTCCAGTTTGTTTTCCCATTGTGAAAATATGAAAAGAATATGTTGGTTTTCACTATAGGCAAACATTGGTACATCATCACAGTAAATATGTCATACACTGATTCATAAACAATTTTGTATTCAAAAATGTAAATGCAAATCACATATCCAACAGATCAAACCTGGATGCATTTCGACAATTTCATAATGAGTCATGAGTTGTGCCTAATTGTGAGTTTTCAAGAAGGGATACTCCAACATATATATATGTGACAGAACATTCCATCTGCAAACGTCCATTTAAGTATCCTATTTTTGTTCATCATTGATTTATCATTTGGACATAACAAAGGAATTTCTTTTTTTTAAATCATGGATATGTGTTACTATGTCACCAATGTGTACACAGTCCTGTCTGTTTTATCAAAAAATGTACGCCTATCAAAATATTTTTTCAAAATACAATGTTGCTTGGATATTAATTTACTTTGAAAAAATGAAAAGACGAGAGGCGTTTGGCAAAACAGGAGCAAGTTGTTTTAATTAAACGCAGCAGCCGGGAGAGCATCAACAGAGTCGTGTCTGAAGACAGTCTCAATGTACAGAAGTTTTGGCCGCAAATATATACAGGTCTTAAGAGTACAAAAAAATGATTTCACATTCTTTGAAAGCATGGAGATCCGGGCCCGGTCATAAACCATAAATGTAATCATCTGACAAGGGGGACACAACTGGCTCTCGATCACGGGGAGAGCTGGTGTAGGCCAGTGTGGATGTGTCCAGATGTCTGGCATGGGGAATATGTGATCATTTCGTATGGTGTGCATGCTGTATCCTTATTGGCCGAGCGCTCCTAACTGCATGTGGCATCTAACTTTGTGGTATTTTAGGAATGTGCGCCTTTGGCCAATCATGTTTTATTGGGACCAATATCCTCGGACCTGTTTGTGGTGTAACTGCCTATCTGTGGGATTGTTTGCCCGTTTGTCTTCAGGTGAAGCGTAACACCACCTGTGATCTATCAATCATTAGCCTTAGGTTTAGGTCGCAGGGCCTTTCCGACCACATATCTCTGACTCTGGGTTTATGGGAGGTCATCTTGGGTGAATTCAACAGCAATGATATGAGTTTGTTATTATGTGTACATATAACATGGCGGTCATTGATATCATTTTTACCGACATTCTCATTATTATGTGTACATTTGTCATAGTGTACATCAACATTGTTTTTACTGGTATTGAGAATGTTATGCGTGCATAGACTATAACGTATATCTACATTGCTTTTACTGGAACTGATGTTGTTATGCGTGCCTATATCATAGTGTACATTGACATTGTATTTACCGATATTATCATCATGCAAGTCTCTTACTTTTAACATAAACTAAATAGTCTTTTTGATTCAAAATATATTTGTGAGATGCTTTTAATAAAAAATGTGGGCATTGAATCTAATGTTTCTAGTCATTTTGGATCACATGCTCATTATTGTTTGTTTATATTATACCTATTCACCAATGTGATGTTTGAAACATCCACTGTATCACAAGTGCGTTTAATCCTATGTCACCTGTAATTGGACTAACATAACATCCTTCACAATTGTAATGGAGCATCACACCTTACACAATTATAACTTGTGGCCTGTTTGGTACAACTCTTCCTTATAACACCTAAGAAACTCATGCATTTTTGTTGTTTAGGCAGGAATGTGTCTGCTCAAAACAGTCCTTTGGTACTGAGCAGAAATATAGCGGAATCATTTTCCACAAATTCATATACAAAACACATCATCATACACCTTGTGCAAAACTTACACCTTCGAGAACTCTTCTAGTGTGTTGGACACGTGTCAGTCTTTATGGCGATGCCATCAATTGTTGCTGTAACAAAACATAGTTATAACATGAAAAACTCTGAAAATAACTTACTTCCTTGATGCTGCTTCTGGGCTCTCAACTGCCCATCAAGCTAGGAATAGGCTGCTGCAAGCATGCAGGCCATTAGGGGGGTCAAGTTGCAGTGCACACTCTTCCCATCTTGGGAGGACTGGCCAAGCTGGACTTCAGCTGACTTTTTAGTCCAGCGTCCAAGGTCCTCCCACCTCTTACTGCAATGGATGCTGAACTGCTTGTAGACCCCCAGGGTTTGCATCTTCTTGGCAATGGCCTTCCAGATAGATTTCTTTTGATGGGCTATTGTTTTGTGACTTTTGGTTTGTTTGTATTGATGTAACACAATTTTGAGAAATCAACCACAAACATTAGTAAAAAGTTCCAACTGCATTTTTTGGTACATTTATTAATACAACTAAACAAAATTATAGTAACATGTTGAGTACCCTTATCCCTTGTCATGTCCTAATCTTGCTAATCCAGGCCAGTGACATCATCTAGGCCAGGGGTCTACAACATTTTCTGTAGTAAGAGCTACTTATGATCAGTGAAACACATTTTGAACTACAGAAGGCTAAACAACTTGGGCATTGTTACGAGACACCCCCATGCCCAGCTTCATTTATGTTAAGGACAATGTCCATAAGCCACATACTATGGTTTGAACAACATACTATGACTAAGGGAACTATTAAAGGGCTGCCATGTGTGTCTGTGATAGCGCAGTCTTTAAGGGATCTGTGAATATGTCTGCGAATGATTGGGATATATTTGTACGGGTGGCTGAGCGCCTGTGTCATATGTATTTGCAGCACAGGATATACCTTTTGTCATATGTGGGACCTTTACATCAATAAATCAAACATACAAGTTTATTTTTTTAATGGGAGAAATTTAAAGAGCAGAAAAATATTCTGCCAAAAAGTTCATAATATGGAAAAAAATTCTGCACTTCAGATTTCTCTTTTTAAAAAAAAAAAAAACATGGCTGCATTTTTCCGTTATACTTATGGCAGAGTGTCCACTGGGAGTAAGGGGCCTGCTGTTTGTAAATGCAACACTTTGTCATGGGAGGAAATTGAAATGAAGAATTAACTTACTCATTTAGGTAACTTTCCATTAATATTTTCTCCCATTTAAAAGCAGGCATTTATAAACATCATTTAGTTCACCACTCCAATACTGAGTTGACCAGGACTTTTATTTCAGAGTTACATACCTCAGTGCTTCAGTTGTTCACCCCAGTGACCCAGCCCCAGGCTGGGGCATGAATCTAACTGTGCACTTCTCATGTCAGGCCCTGCTATCTGCAGCCTAATGATAAAAATGTAAAATAAATACATCCTTCCCTTAATTTTGAAGGAAAATATGACCTTGCACTGCTTTAAAAATTACCTCAAGGATGTGAGCTACTCTGAAGGTGTTTGGGAGCCACTAGTAGCTCACGATCAACTGGTTAGAGACACCTGATCTATGGCTAAGTGATTTGTCGGATAATGAAACAAATTGGTATTAAAAAAAATGTAGGTAAATTTGTATTGATAATGTAATGTGTTTTCTAAATTAACATGATGTTAAGTTTTTAGAATTCATATGCAATTATCAAATCTACATCTATATACATAGCAATACACACCAAATAAAACAAAGGGTGTCAAACACACAAGTCATACTAATGTTGTGGTGTACTGTAATAATCATGTGCTTAGAAATACACCCCATCATAGTTCTAGGTAATTTGAAAGGAACTTAAACTTCATTTCAATCACTGCACTTTACTCAGGAACTAAAAGGGACATTTCAGCCTGTATTTATTTGATACATAAAGGTTAGTCAGAATTACATATTCATTTTCAACATGTACCTGTTCCTCTGGTGAGCCATACCGCTGGCTGTACAGGGACAGGACCTCTGTAGCCAGAAACTCCATCTCTTCTGGTGAGCAGGCTGGGCCCTGTCACCTGCTTTCCCGAGCATCATGGCTTCCAGAGGTCAAAAACAGTAGCAAAAGTTGAGGAGGCAAATTGTTGGCTGGAGTGTTAGGAGGTAAGTGAGCTTTTTTTGAAACACAGCATACATATACACTATGTTTGCGATTGTCAATGGAGATGGACACATCCATTGGCTTTCATACATTGCTATCACACATGCTAGCCAATGCCTGGGCCCGCCTTGGTGTATCACACCTTCTACCGGGACAACTTCTGCCGCGGCTGTCTGATAGCAAATATTCTGATGGCGAGGTCAGGTGCCTACCATTTTAGATTGTGAAACAGTGTGTTTGTGAATGTGAAGTGCATCACCACCACTCCAAATGGTGGCCACTTTGATTACATATACAAAATGCTAATGTTGTTCATTTATTTTCCCCCAAAAAGTATTATGTAGTGCGTTAATGTGGGTTGATGCAATATTTATGTTGGGTTGTTTATACCGCAGTTGATAGAATTTTAGATGGCCAAAATAAAAATAAAAAATAAGAATGTGTAAATAATACATAGATGTAGTTGGGCCAGATGTAGTTGGACCACAGAAAGGGGAAGATGTTGGTGGCAAACCCCTGCACATATGGGTGAAAATGTCATGCAGCACCCCAGTCAGGGAGATGAAATTGCAGTTCAGATTCTCTATTTGTATATTGTGGTCCCTGGGCAACTGCTTCATCTCCCGGAGCTCTGTCAGGAGCTGGCCCATCATGTCTTGGGACTGATAGAAGGATCCCAAAACTTGGTTGATGGTGGCTTGGGGGGCAGTGAACTAAGTGGTCTCACTTTGCTGGCCCACAGATTCCCTCCCACAACACGTACCCCCACTACTCTGTGCACTTGACCCAGTGTGTCTCACCCTACTGGTTCCTGGCTGTACTGGAGTTAGTGGCAGTGGTGTATCAACAGCAGGCAGGACTGGGGGCACAAGATTGGTGTGATGTTGGTTTGGACACAGGAAGTGGAGGCATCCATAGGTGGAGTTTTGGTAACAGCTGGGGGGGAGGTGTAGGTGTGGGATGATTGAGAGTCACTGTAGTTGTCTGCCCAGACAGACCAGATGGATCAGGCTGTTCCTCGACAGCTATACTTTCAGGAATGTAGTCCTCACTGTAGTCTTGATTCTGGTCTGGAGTGGAGGTTTCCTCAGTGGTAGATGGTTGTCCATGTAATACGCCTGTTAGACAGGTCTGGGCGTAGTTCGCAGAGTTTTGCTACACGGAACTACATGAAGTGACAAAAAAACTCAGTGGAGTTCTGCAAGTGGCAGAGTGCAGTGCGAACTGCCATTCGCGCTGGTCTTCCTGCTGCTCGGGTAGAAATTCTACCCGAGCGGCAGCTCGCGCTTGCGAACTTACCATTCACAAGCACTACGCGGAGTGGAGTTTTCTGCACTTCGCGAGCTGCGCGGAGTGCAGAAAACTCTGCAAACTTCGCGAACAGAGCCGAGTTTGCCACCCAGGCTTAATACAAAATAAAACAAAAAGAAAAATCTGGATGGTTCATCTATTTATTTTGTAGCAAAAATATGAAGCAACCTAAATGTAAAATGTAAAAGATTATAAGGATTGTACCTTTCCGTTGTATCATAATACGTTATGCAAACAGTTTAAATGACACACAAACCTACTTCAAAAAAGCAAGTGAAAAGATGTCCTGAAATGCAATAGGATGACTAGAAAGTATACATAAAATATACCAAAAATTTCACACAACACTGTAGAGAGGTGAAATGTGAATACAACCATTCCGTGGCATAGTGGCTAATATTCTGACCTTTACGCAACTTCGAAGGAGATATAGCATTAGTCATCATATGAACATTATAGAGTACATTTTCACAAAAATAACCACTTATATACAGCATAAAAAATTACATACCTTAAAGTTTTTTAGTAAATAAACTTTGATTTGTGAAACAAATAACATCAATTTAATCAAATAACAGGGATAGGACAACATACAAAATCAAACACAAAAACATTTCAAAGCATAGCAGGATATAGAGATTGCGCCATACATAACACTTTGACGTGTGAAAATGTGACAGGAAAGAGAGACTGAGCAAGATAAACATTGCAATATTATTGTCACAAAACAAAAACAAGGCATCATGGTAGTTGTAGTAAATTCAATTAAACATTAACAACACTTTTTAGTTGTAAGTTAAACATACCTAGTGAAAATATTCTGGTAAAATAAAAGACATTTACAATATAAAAAACAATCATGAACTATATTATTTGTTGTAAACACACTTTCAAGCAACATTACATCATGTGAAATGTTATGGATATTTAAACCTGTAATCTTTTATTCAACAAAATACATTCAAACAATCAAACAAGACAACAAAAGAATTGAAAACAATGATTGTGATTGTATGTTCTGTTCCCAAAAGGTGCAAAACACATTAAAAACAGCCATATAGTGACACATTTAATTTACCAGTCTTGACTCCACCAGGGATTCCTGTCGAGCCTTCAGGATCTAGAATCTGCAAGACCTTCTACTCCCAAGGAAAAATTTGTAAGAGGGCTGGGAGAACCGCCACCAGTCCTCTGGGATTCCAGGCAATGCTTGGTGGGCAGGGTACACACTCTCCCCCACAGGTCATTCCACCTCTTCCTAATTTCCTCTAGTGTGCGCAGGTTGTTTGCTACAGCATTCACTCTGTCACCTATTCAGGCCTACATTTGACTTTTCTCAGATATGGTTGTATTTTATACTTGGACTCCAAACAATTGTGGCTCTACTCTAATAATTTCATCCACCATGACAGACAATTCTCCCTCTGCAAAACGGGGATTTCTCCTCCCTGCCATTATCCAACAAACAAATATTAAATACATGTTATAACCCACAAGAAAATAAATGGGCGAAGAAATAAGGGACAAGAAACTGAGAAAACAAAACAAAATAAGCCTGACTTAACCAGCAAAAGTTCTGCTTGAAAATGTTGTGGTGCAGTGGAATGGCAAAGGATCATGGTCTGAAATGGAGCGTGTTTTATAGTGTGGATTGTAGGTAAACACAATTAGCCAAAACACATCAGGTGTGTGATGCTAGCCTTGATCGTACAGCAACAGGAATAGTCCAATGTTTAACGTGTCCCATGATGGAATCACTCAGTCATCAATCCACCGCTAGAACACAGCCAGCACAACTGTGAAATCTAAATAGGCTTGGCGCAATCCCTCCATCCTAATGGCGATGGAGTAATGTTAGCCAGCAGAGAAGTCCGCTGCATCAGAAAACACTCACTTGACGTGGATGGTGATTCCGGGATTCCGTCAGCTTGGCAGAGAACTTGCAAACTTCACCGCAGAGGGACAGCAGGTGTCCTGCTAAGAATCAAATCAGGCCACAGCAGTAGAAGCTTTTAGGGATGAGCTGTCAGAATGTAAAGAAGACATTTTTTCCTGTTGTAGAAGAAGTAGAGGAGAAGAATACCTAAATGAGATCCACTAACAAAGGACATTTTTAATGAAGACAATGTAACGTATGATCCTCCCATTAATACAATGCGTAAGCCTCTCTTTGACACTTCTCAATCTGAATTCAACCTCAGGGAGCAAAATGTTTTTTTGCTAACATAATGTTGTGACAGAGCCAACTCAGCACAGAACAAACATATTTCATTACCATGGGAAGCAGACCTGTGGAAAGTTAACAAACAGGTTTCAGGTCTCTATATGGATGTGTATAAAGATAAAGAAAGAAGTTTAGGAGTGCTGCTAATCTGGCCAAAATGCAATTTTTGTTGTGGGATTGTTTGAAAAGAATCTGCAATTATTTTTAAATTTAGAAAAGGAAACTGTTTTTGTTAGGTGCGTTGAGCCTGTCATGGAAATTGCACTGTTTTCCTACTACTTCTGATTCTTTCTCCTTCTTCTTCTTTTACTCTCACAACCTCCGTTTATCCGAAGGTAATTGCAATACAGTCAAATTTGCAGCCCTGTTGTTGGCAGTGCTCCTTATGAATCTGAATCTTTGCTCTGTCACCAGCCTTCCTGGAAGGGCACCTCTGGAGAATACAAAAGGCCCAGGCCCCATAGGAGCTTTTCTTATGCTGCATCTGCTTTCCCCTAACATTACCCATAATGGCAGTGCTTAGGAAGGGCTAGTTTGCAATCACTTGCTAAGTAGGTCAGATTACATTTGTAATCCCTTTCTTTGTCCATTCAAAGAAAGAATAGTGATAAAGAGAAATTTGTATTTCTTCCTTATAGGGCCAACACAATGAGTATTTGTTATGCAAGGTAGCACAAGAAAGAAATGTTTAAGACTATTCTGCTTGAAATTTGTTAAGTGATGTTATTAAATATTGTTTCTTCTTACTTTTGTTTTATCCTGTTGTGTGTGCTTGGATTAAAGGTGCTTGGTTTAGAAGCATGTTTTAGATCTGATCTGTTTAAATGCTGTAGAGAATCTGGGAGTGTTAAAATCATATTTGATGTTTTGAAAGTGTTTAATTCTATTACTGATTAATGAAATGGCTAGCTCATAAGAGTCTTGCCCAATATGTACTATCACATTTATCCCAAGGACACAGAATGGTTAAAAGTCTTTGATATGTCTGCCCTCTCTTCTAATAAGTCACTATTGGTAGCAGATAAACTGATAAACAGCCCAGGCTTTAAACAGTCAGTGCAATGTGTAGGGACAGATACCTTTGAAAAGAGTTCATTCACCATGCACATGGACAGGGGTGATAATATGGCACCAGAGGTTCATAGCTGAAGGGTGTCACATTTTATGTGTGATGCCTCCATCTAATCCTGTCTTTTTACCCAACCGCACTTTACTATTGAGCCCATACATACAAAGTTACCAGAAACATTCCAAGTCCCAGAGTACAATGTGATCTTAGTAAAGTGGTCAGTATTGACTAAGTGAGACATTTAACAATAGCAGCGCCACCTTAATGCAGTCAGGCAAAGAGTGTTAAAAAGCAGTGGTGAGCATGCTTAAACATCAGGTTTCAGGTGTCATAGAATGCAAGGCTACAAATTAATCTGGTGTAATTCAGAATTTTAAAGCTTTAGGTTTCACAGGGTACTATGTTGTTGGCAGCATTGATCACTCCTACAATATCATAAAATTGAACAATGGATAGGTGATTGACTTCCAACTGTGTCCAGAAATGTGCTTATCAAAACATTTGAATATAAGTAAGTGAGTAAAAAACTTGTAAAGAGCACGAATGCCGAGGCGTCTTGGTGCTGTATGTAGCCTGGGAGCAGGTATCGGACTAGTATAAGCGGCTTCATTCCCTAATAGGGAAAAGCCAGGTGTTTAGCATTTTCCTGAACCGTGGTCTGGAATTCCGGAACCTTATGCTGGATGGTAGCTCATTCCAGAGCTTCGATGCTCGGTGAGAGAGACTTCTACCTCTGCATCTGGCCTGATGGATCCTCGGGACCTTTATTAGCCGATCTAAGCTTCCGATTTGGTGAATACCACTGAAAAGGTTTCTGTAGGTCCTCAGACCCTCCCCCATACAGTGCTTTGTGCACCAGGCCTTAAACTCATATATATACTCAATATAGCACTCTTACTCTTTTAATCCATGAATAGCCCTGTAAAACCAGACAGAGTCTTGACAGAGTGTGTGCAAGATATAATGAGATGTGAAAGAGGATAATGAGATGTGAGTGAGAGTGCAAGACAAAAATGTTCCGCGCTTAAAGCAATCTAACATAAGTGTGTTGGCCAAAGTGCAAATAGGAATACACTATGCATCTGCATTACTTCTCTTTTAAATTAATTATGTACTTTACAACTGTATCACTGCAAAAAAACATAATTTTTTGTAAACATTAGAATACACAGTTTATTCTATTCTGGGGGTTAGGTACCTGAATAAAAGCTGAATAAAAACTGATAAGCACTCATTTCAAAACGTTTGGGAAACACTGAGAAAACACCACTGAAAACCACAAAATAACCACTGAAAACAGGACAGCCTAGTTATATGCATGCCTGACCACAGGGGTGGAGTGAGATAGATGGCAATGGTCAAGACAGGGAAGGAGGAGTAATCAGTATGTGGAGGAGTGGTGGAAACGGGGGTTATCCCTAAAGGCATGTTAAGCGTAGATCCAAAATGATATATATATGACAAGCCAGATGATGTAGTGGTGCAGTTGAGAGATCACCATGGGGTACTCACAATGGTCAATGTAGAGGGTTCAAGAATCACCACAAATTGAGTGATAAGTCTCAGGGGCGTAGCACAGGCCTGTGCAGCCCCTGTGGTATAGGGAGGTCCAAAACCATTTAGGGAGCTCCCATTGAGCCCACGACCAATAAATATGCGAGATAATGCATACTAAGGTGCCCCTCATCACATACTGCAGGGGGTCATCATTTTGTGTTACGCCACTTATACATTCCTAAAGTAGGAAATTGAAGAGGTGGAGTGCTTGTAGGTGAATATGCTGTGTGGGGACAGAGAGGGTGCCAGGGTTGATAGTAGAGTGCCATAGAGAGGCATGGAGGAGTTATATAGGAGAGTAAGTGAAATAATGTATGTATTTGAATGTCGATATGGGGGTGTGGGCTCTGAAATTTTGGTCTTCTAAGGAGCTTCTGAATCAAATGTTCAGTCTCTTCCAGAGGCAGTAGCCAATGTCATGGCTAATGAGGATCTTGTCAAGGATTCCAATCGGGTGGGAAGAGTATGTCATCCCTAAGAGGCAATGAAGGTGCATACACCCTGTGTCCAACCCCCTCCTGCTTCCTCTCTGTCACAACCCACTCTTGCATCCTTTGCTTAGTGGTCTAAGTTGCGTGGCTCATGTTTCTTTACCCCTATGGCACCCTATGCAGGCTATGATATCATAACTGATTTCCCCCCAGCTCCCTCATGACTGATGCTTCCACAGCATCCCTCATAAATGATGTTCCCCCAGCTCCCTCAGGACTGATGCGCTCTCAGCATCACTTGTGTCTAGTGTTCCCCCAGCACCCTCATGACTGATGCTCCCCCACCATCCCTCATGACTGATGCTCCCCCACCATCCCTCATAACTGATGTTCCCCCAGCTTCCTCATGACAGATGCTCCCCCAGAATCCCTCATAACTGATGGTCCCCCAGCACCCGCTTAACTGATGCACCCCCAGCATCCCTCATGGCTGTTTTTCACCAAGCACCCTCCTGATTGATGGACCCCTAGTATCCCTCATGGCTAGAGTTCTTCCAGGTCCCTCATGACTGATGCTTTCCCAGCACCCTCATGACCAATACTACCCCAGCACCTGTAATTTCCCTTACGCTTGAATCCCTGCAAGTATTCACCACATCCTGTGAACCAATGGATTAACTGCTCCTGCTGTTCCTAGGGCCTTGGTGTTGTTTTCCATTAAATCCCTGCAAGCTTCCGCCAGAATCCCGCGAACCAATGGCAAGCCTTGCTCTCGCTGGTACTGGGGCCTTGGTGTTGTTTTCCATTATGCACATTAAAGTGAAAATTATACATTTGTTTTCTGTTATTTGGTTCTGATCAGCAAGTTGCACCTGCCCATTCTGTAAGGTCATAGAGAGTGTACTAACACGTGTTTCCCCAATGTTCGAGAACCTTCCAGACAGCCGTGTGCCCCACTTGCTTCACATGATCTAGCTACATCTATTAAGCCTTCAAGAGGGTATATAAACCCCCCAACCTGAATCGTTGCTTCGCCTCGCTCCCTGCAGAACAAGCTTCTTCCTTCCCACTCACCTGAAGAATCCTGCCAGAACCAAGAAGCCCTCCAGTCTCCTTAAAGTCCATCTGAACCAGTGGATCCTGTGGGATCAGCTCCCTCGACATCTTCCTTCGAGCTTCCTCCTGCATGGCTACTCTGGACCCCCACGTCTCCCTGAGTCAAGGCTTCGAGATCTTCTTCGAACTTCAGACAAGTTGCAGAACTAGGCTAAGTACTTGATTTCAGGTTAGTATTTACTAAATATCCTACAGTAGAAAAATAGGATTGAGTTTCCCCTTCTTCAAAGATTATAGATTTTTCCTCTGTTTCCTCGCTGTCATTTACTCCAGCGCTCCTTGTGTGTTTATACTCCGAATCCACCCTACAACCTTGATGCTAGAACTGTCACCGCTCAAGGATTAAAGACTTTAGTCCGGTGTTTCTCTAATGAACATTAGTGCCAAGAGAAAGCACTTCAGAGTCTTTGCTATATGCATCAACCTTGTAACCCACCCAGCATTTGGAGTGTATCCCAAGGAGTGCAAGTCACTCCAACCTTTGCTCTGAATGTATCTTGGGGAGTGCCAATAACTTCAATCTGTATTTCAAGTTTATTCTTAGGAGTGCCACACTCCAATCTGTTATTTTGATATTTCTGCTCTGATGTCATGCTGCTGATAAAACTTGTAAGTTTGTGTCACTAAAGTGAATGCATGTTCATTATATGTAAAGACTTGTCAGTGTACTGATGGTAATTGCCTCCTCTTTCTTTTCGTTTTTTTCTAAAGGTCAAAAGGGTACTTTATTCGACCACTAAAAGCCATAATAGCAAACATTAAAAAAAAAAGACATTTCATCAAAGATACAATCAAGTTAATAAAACAATAAAAAGGCCAAATCACACAGATAGTATACTAAAATCAGCTATACAAATCAATAAAAGGACAAACGTTCTTGTTTCCAGGGCTAAGTTTGTAAACAGCAAGGGATGCAATGTGTAAAGTGCTACAGTGCTGAAACATAAAATCAATTGCTGTAATCAGTATAACATGATGAACACGAGATGACACATAATGATCCCTGGACGCAGCCAGGAAAGATGGGCTAGCTACTGCAAAGGCAACTTCTTCCTGTGTCTAATGGCCCCTGTTAAAAAGCTTGCAACCCCAAAACAGACCATGGGAGAAGATAGCATTTGAAGATATGATATTGCAGGCCTGACTTGGGCAGATTGACAGTTTCTGAGCAGCGGATGTATAAACTTTCTACGTAGGGGGTCATAAAGGTCACAGAAAAAGATAAAATGTAGGGTGTCCTGCTCTGAGAAGTTGTCACATAGACAGGGATTTAATGTACCAGGTTTCGCATATCCTTTGGGGAATGCCAATAGCCAGGGGATCAGGTTTAAACAAGATCTAGTTAACACAAAGCGATGATACGCATTGCTAACGAGGAGTAAAAACGGTTGTGCCTGTGGGCTCAAACTCAATGTGACAAACCTTCTCACGGAGGGCTTAGCTAACTCCTTCTCTTCCCTAAGCCCCTGCTGTATGTCCAGGAACTGCTGTTTAATGTCTCTAATGGCTATCTGGCCCAAAGACCTGGGGTTTAGGTACAGATCAGGGCAGCCAAGCCATTTTGTCTGTTCCATAATGTATTTTAGGCAAGGAATGTGTAAGGCCCCCTCAAGGACAGTATAATCCATGATTATAAGTTGATTTAGAGTAGCGGTAGGACTAGCCCAAATTCTCAGCCAGCTCAACAGTGGAGCTACCTCTATCAAGTCTGAGATATACCCCACCCCCAGTTCCTCATGTATAATGAACGCCAGGGTGGAGGACGGGACTGCCAGGAGCCTGCGCATAAATTTGTGCTCAGCCCCCTGGATGTCCCTCACATTCTTATAGCCCTAGACATCACACCCATATATGGCCATAGGGATACATTTTTCCTTATAGATCTTCAACAGGGCTGGGATAGGTTTTAACCCCAGTCTTTTGGCAAAATCCAGTGAGGCCCCAGCCGCTCTAGCTAAGACATTCTTTTTATGTATTCTTTGTGCGCACCAAGACCCTTGTTCATCAAATAGCAACCCTAAATATGGGAAGGTTGGCACTTTAGTTAATTCTGCCCCCTTACAAAAAAACTTAGCTTTGGCAGCCTTTCGGGGTCTATTGACATGGTGTGTGATTTAGTAAAATTAGTGGCCAAGTCAAGTGAATTCATAAAAACTATAAATCCATTTAAAAGTTGTTGAAGACTCACAGCGGTTCTGGCAAGTAGGCCAACGTCGTCTGCGTACAGGAGTGTGGGGATCATCTTGGACCCAGCTCTTGGGATGTCCTTGCGGCTGGATAATAAAAAGTCCCCTAGCTTGTTGATATACAGCGTGAACAACAAAGGGGCCAGAATGCACCCCTGTCGAACCCCTCTCTTACCTGCCCAGGAATCCGTCAGGCCTCCGTCTTCGTTAAATCTTACCGCTGCCGAAGTATTTTTATGGGCAGCATGTAAAAAGGCCACCAATTATGTGTCCAATCCCATGACACCCAGGATCAACCATAATTTGGACCTGTTTACAAGGTCAAATGCCGATGTTAGATCCATAAAAGCCAGGTGTAAAATTCCCTTCCTGATCACTAGGTGCAGGTTAAGGCATTGATCCAGCGTCCCTTTACACTGCCTAAAACCACATTGTAGGTCTGAGATGACATTAAAAAGATCAAGCCACGCTGTTAGACGATCCAATATCACTTTCCCCATGATTTTAGCTGCCGAATCTAAAAGCGAGATCGGTCTATAACAGGCGGGGTCATCCCTTGTGCCCTTTTTAAAAATGGTAATAATGACAGCCATTGCCCACGAGGGGGGAAAGCCGCAGGAACAGGCCGCATTAAAAACATGAGCCAATATCTTTGTCCAGATGACAGGGTCAGCCTTGTTCAGGTCTGCGGGTACCCCATCTGGACCCGGTGCTTTCCCTCCAGATGTCAAGCTGATGGCTTTGTGGACCTTGTCTGCACTAAAGTGAAGTGGAGTGCTGGCTAAGCCAATAACCCTTTGCACCTCAGGCTCTTCTTGATTGTCTCCGCTATATATATTTTCAAAGTGCTGTACCCAGCGGATATTTTACAGTCTGTATTAGAGTTGGCCATGTCAGAGAAAAAAGGGCTATTAACCACGGTCCAGAACTTGGAGCTGTCAGCCAAAACACTTGCTTGACCGAGGGCCTCCCAGGCCTGTTCTCTAATTGACTTCTTCCTCTCAAAAACTGCAGACTTATAAGCCTTCCTACAGCTCCTGACTACTGCTTCATCCCTCGGGTTTTGTTTGAGAGCCTGCAAAAGCTTCCTATGGGCCGCAGAACAGGTGCCATCGAACCACCTCTTGGTCTTAGTGCATTTGACCCTACTCTTAGTAGTTAAATTAGATGCTATCTGCGTAGTTATTTTATCAAAAGCCACTAAAATAGCTCTAACTTGCGTAGGAGGGTCCATATATGCTTGAATCTCTGTGGCACAGACAATGTACAGATTATCCAGGAAACTTTCCGGGATAATGCCCTCCCACTTCAACCTATGTGCTTAATCTTTGTTGCTGATGTTCGTGTTTAAATTACAACTAGCCACTGACCCTTTTAGAGCGGTGGAGTAAGACAGCTCGAGTGTGAGGGGATTATGGTCGCTGTGGCAATTCCAGGAGAGGCTCAGTTTCTCCACGACCAAAACTAAGGATGCGGAGAGCATGATATAATCAATAGTGCTGGAGCTACCTCTTCCTATATAGTTAGGGACCGATATGGTCACATCTGTTTGCTGTAGGCAGTGTAGGTTGTTGGCTGAGAGGAACCCTTCTATGAGAATACCTGATGGCGAGTGCCCAAAGTGATTAGTCAATGGTAAGGAGTCCTCCTGATCCATCGTGGGAATGCAATTAAGACAACATTGATGGGTATTAAAATCCCCTAAAATTATCGTGTCATAATAAGCATGTTTGCCCTCGCCGTAGTGTTCCAAAAATTCCTCTAAAGCTAGGAGATGTTCTATCTCATAACTTCTGGAGAAGGAATTTTAAAAATTGACGACTAGCAGGGAGGGATGATTCTTAAATAACAATTCCACTGCTAGCACATGGGGTAATTGGCATTCTATCAATTTAGTTCTACAGGAGAGTTTAAGTGAAAATGATAAAAGGAGCCCCTCACTTGCTCTTCCCATATTTGAAGGGGCTGCATGTTTACAAAATTAGATTAATCCATCCAGGGAAAAACTGTCACTGGACTCCCAGGTTTCTTGTAGGGCAATAATGTGATGTGTTAAAAGAAAGTTTTGCCAAGATATGTCATCCCTTTTTGACCTGAGACCTGCTATGTTCCACGAAAGTACCTTCTTGCAGGACACACCAGAGGTATCAGATATAAAAGAGGGGTTAAGTGGGTGGGTAGGCGTTGGTTCAAGCAAAGATACAGGTAAGGCTGAGTTGTTAGTGACCTGGGCCAGCAGCTTGTTACCCTGCATCTTTGCTTCAGCTGGCATTAGTCAATCATTTTCGTCAAGTGTCTGTAGACTTACCCGAGTTTGGAAACGATTGGTCATGGGTAGAACCGAGTCCACATTTCTAATCAGGACAGGCTTAGCAGGTTTAAGAGGCAACTGCCTTTGAAGATTAACAAAGGTTTGAATAAAGGGGTAGAAAGACTATAGAGAAACAATCCTAATTGTTGTTTTAGTGCTACTCCTGTAGTGGCATCCCACAAGCGCTTTAGTCTGCACAGGGTGCTTAAGGCTAACTATAACACAGTCCCCCTCTAAGTTTTTCCTAGTCCTGCGGCCAATCAATCCTACTCTTCTGGCCATAATGATATCAGGAGATATATTTGGGCCATTTACCACATTGTTGTTACACCAATGAGTAACCTTGTGGATGAGGTCCAGAGAGGTTTCCTTCAACCCTTGTGATAGTGGGGGAACCCCCACTAAAACAGAGGCCAGGGGAGCTGATTCTGGGGGTAAGGCAAGAATGCTCTGACTTTCTGCCTTGGGCATAGTAGGTTGAGGCAAAGTGCATAAATCTGATAGGCCCTCCTTGGATGTTTGCAACCCATCTGTTTGAGCCCCCTGAGCTGCAAGAGTTGAGTTTCTAAGGGTACAGTTGCTTCTGGGCCTACAAGACAATTCCTCACCCGGTGGATCTGAGTAACATGCCACCTGTGGCACTTGATTTGTGTTGCCAGGCATGATACATGATGCCCCCGCCCCCCAATCACTGTCTCTGGCCCTGTGGAACAATTATTGCACGTGGAAAGGAAAGAATTAAGTCTCACCTCAATCCCCTCTAAATTTTGTGTTATGGGTGCTATGAGTTCTTTAGTCATTGACTCCAGTCTAGTGAAAAGAGTGTCTAACAACAATTCAAGGTTGGACATGGCTGGTGATGGAGACTTGGCATGCAGTGTCTTCCTTGGAACTCTGTTACAGTCGATTCTCTTCCTCTTGGGAGGGGGGACAGTCCACGTTTGAGTCGTCTCCTGCTGTTGATATGGCTGTAGACATAACTGTGGACGTAGCCGTCTCAGAAATGGAGGCCCCTTTGATGCGAGAACAGGTGCAGACGGGCTAAGAATGCCCACTGTGTCCCCTAATGACCCCAACGACCGTCCATTCTTAGCCACAGTAGAGCCCTGAACACGTTTATCTGTCTCCAGAGCTAGCCTTCTCTCGGTCAGCGCTATCTCCTTCGATATGACATTTGCAGCTCTAGTCAAAAAGGAGTCGATGGTCGCTAACGTGTTACCCCCTGGGGGTCCCCCTTGGACAGCAGCCATTTTCCTTTTGACTATGGCTGGGAGAACTGGAGTCACAGGTCTTATATGGGCTAAGTGGCAGACCTCTTGAGGGGTCAGGGAAAATAGGTAGCACGCTCACTAGGCTGAAGTCAGCTTAATGGCAATATACCAGAGAGGTCGGATATTAAAAAACCACAGTAAAAGAAGTGTTCTTAGTACCTTAATCTTGACCTTAATAAGATGTCGTAAAAACAATATCCTGGTAGTCCGAGGACCAAAGAATTCCAAGGAAGAGCCAAGAGTCCTGGCCCAGCCCAGCCTCTGTCGGCCGATGATGGGCCCGCTTTTGGCTCGGGCGCACCAGCACACGTCCTGCGCTGCGGGAGCCCTGCAGAGGCTAAATGTTCCTCCTGGCGTGTCGCTTTGGCAGCGTGATGCTGCGGTGGTGCTTGGGGGCTGTGGTCCTGCTCCCCAGTGGCGGAAACAGCAAACTCAGGCGCCTCTTGTTATTGCCAGTACATTTTGTCATTGCAACGCCAGAGGTTCTCGTACAAGGCACTTCTACCTTGCAAACGTAGACAGTCTCAGAAGTGACAAATCCTGTTACGCAGTTTTGCACAGCCACTGAGCAGATCCAGTACCGCAAGTCTCTGTTTTTTTATTTTATCCCAACCCCCTTACCTCCAGGAGGACAGTGTGAGATCTAAAATTTCAGTTCCTTGACTTGAATTGTCCTCTGGTGGGATAGGAGGTCCAGCATCAGCTCCAATGTCATCTCGCGGTCAGGAACAAGTGAGTGCATGACAACCTTCAGGAGGTGAGTACAGGGGCTGCAATTTTCTATTGTACTGTTGTAATTTGTTTGACAATAATACAAATAATTAAAAAAAGAGGATGTCATCCCCTATATAGAATGGTATGAAGGGAATATTCATATTTAAAAATAATCAAGTTTGTACATTAGATTATTTGTGTGGTCGCTGCAGACCATGGCTTATCGGTTGAGGTGAGAAAAATGAATATTGTTAGAAAATAGAAAATAATGGAGGGAAAGCAATATTACCAACAATGTATGATAAATAGAAATATGACTGGCATGGTAGGCATAAGTATCATCAGTGAAATGAAGGAGGGCAATAAAGGATATAATATCACTGATCATCAGAAAACAAGTGAAAGCAGGAAAGATGAAGATGGCAGGGAGGGAAAAACCCTGGCACTCATTTAGTCATCTGTCCTGGGAGCCAGTTGCACTGTTCTACATTGTTTAAATATCAGCTCGAGGCTGCAAATCAGTGTTGACATTTGGGAAAGGTATTTGGTTTCAGTGGCAAACGTGATTTGTCCCTGAGGTAGCATGCATTATTGCCTTAGGTCAGTCAGGTGGCCTTCCCTTTTGAGTCATAAAGTCTTCACCAATGTTCATCATAGTGTACTTCTCCTGAGACAGTGGAGGTATCTTGTCCATATCCAATTTGGTCAGGGTATCCAAAACTTAGACTAACTCTGTTGTATCGTAGTAGTCTCTGGACTTTCCATCCATTGTAACCTGCATTATGGCCTTTTCTAAAAGCTGATATTTGAAGTCCCATTTTTATAGCTGTGGTTGTAGGGCCAAAAAGGCCCTTCTGCTTTGTGGCATTTGTATTTGGCGTGAAATTTATGGTGATCTGGATCTGACTGCCATCAACTTCAAACGGACCATGTTTACACGCCTCTAGAAGGATCTGGTGTGCACCCCTTGGAGTAGAAAGCAGGCTATTAGAGGGCAGCCTGTTAATGTTTTTATTAGGTGGGAGCTGGGCTTTTATTCTGCGTGCCCTTTAGATATTGAGTGAAGGATTAAATGATAGGCCAGTGATGTGCTTCATGATTTCAAGTTCGAAGTCTTTTGCATCATGTTTTTACATTTTGTCTGCTATACCATAGAACCTGATGTTGTTGAATCATGATTGGTCCTCCAAATCAATCAGTTTTTGTTTAATGTGGCAAAGCGCTGGACCTACTACCTCCATTCACATTGGTTGTTCCTTCGTCATAAAAAACTGCTGCTCTATAGCATCCACCCTCGTATAGAATGACCCCATGTCTGCCTTCATGGTTTTCACATCTTGAGTAAGGTTCATTATCTTCATATCCATGGTGAGCACCTGGGCCCCTATTGTAGTGATTTCTTTGAGAATGGTGTCCAAAGGCACTTATGCAGGAGTGACAGTTGGCTTACTACACTCCCTACTTCTGTAAAGATTAGTTGTCATGAGGTTTTGCCCAAATCCATCATTCAGTGGTTGGTCAGTGGTAAGTAGAGATGCAGGGGAGGTAAGGGTGACCGTACGGGTTCCATTACTTAGATAATTATATTTCAACAGCTTTCACTTCGCCACACATTTTCTCATTGTCAGAGCTCCGTTGGGGCTAGTCATCCCAGATCAAGTGCAGAGATTGTTAATTTGAGTTTTCCTCAAAACCAGAATGGGGGTGGGTACCATGTAGTGTGGGGAAGGAGGGTGCCAGCTAGAAGCCTTCAGTCATTCAATGGAGATGACAAATCAGGTTTCATAGACCATACCCACATGCAGCAGTTGTTAGGGGGTGATGACTCGCCTGGTCTTCAGGAATTGGGTGACAGGAGGGAAACTCAGCAATCTTTTGTCAGTGGATCCTGTGCAGATCAACAATAGCTAAAGTTCGCCTCCATGGACCAGCTGTGACATGAGTAGAAGTGCAGTATGAATTTGTTTCGTCCCCGAGCTCATCAGTGAGGCATATTCACCCCTTCTCTAAGGATGCTATGTCATCCCTCTCTTTGCTTTCATTCTTTGGTAGCAGTCCCTGTGGGATTTAGGGACATACTGGGTAATGGCAGAAAAAGAGAAAAGTGCAGTAGTGCACTCACTGAGATGAGGTAGGGCAGGTTAAAGTACATTGCGGCCCGAAAGTGCCATGCAACATTTAGCAGTCTGGTGGCAGTCAGGCAACTCTGACTCCTCCTTCTTTTCATGAGATTAGGCCTTTGACGTGTCATCTCGGGAGAAGTTAGCAGCAAGAGAGGAGGGAGGTGCACTATGGAACAATTGCGCCTGGTCGGGTGGATCCAGCAAGTACCAGCAGCAGAGTGGAATATTTGTTAGTACAGCAGCAGTACTGTAGGCTCGCCTCAGATCCGCAAGGATTGCATTAGCTGTGTCTTCTAGCTGAAAGAAAAGCTGGGGAGAGAATGCACACTGGTGCAACAGCCTGACACCACTTTTCCTTCAGTTGCAGGAGGCGAAAGCTCTTGAATTTATTCTCTCAGTGTTCTCTCACATATGGGAAGCAGGCAACTATCCCCAGATCAGCAACCATGGCGACATGGGGTAATTCAGGCCATCTTCTCACATCGTCCGTTCAGAGCTTCAGAGAGAGACAGTCATCTTGTTCTGTGGTTTGACTCCGCCCCCCAGCCTCTACATATGTATCTGCCATTCTCATGCTCTCCTCTGCCCCTACTCCCTTTTAACATTTAGACAGGTGAATAGGTGCACAAGTGCACTACGACATGAGAACAAATTCACAGGTGGGTTGGAACAGCAATAGAGCAAGCTCCAGTGCTCAGGCCCACAGAAACAGCAAAAACATGCACTCTGAGTCAGAAACCATACACAGGGAAAGAGCACTCAAAAATAGACTACAGATTTTATGGTTCTGTAACCATTCAATCAAAATATAGTTTAGTCCCCCTCATGTATAAAGCCTTAAAGTTTATTTAATGTAAGAGGGAGATGAAGGCCATCTGATGATTTAAAATAAATCTTTAACTTAATGGATCATGCACCAAACATGGATTGCAAATCTGTTTGGATAACAAACTCTTAAGTGCACTATCTTAGTTGACTTAAAAGTTAAATTATTCTCCTATATATCACCTATTTGGCTACTAAACAGCATGTGAGGGTTGCTAAACTAGCTATTCAACACATATGTCATAGTATTGGGGGATTTTAATTTTGAACTGACTACCACGGTCTCTCTTTTACCAAAACATACTTTCAAATATAGCTGTCTTCGACTGTGGCTGGTGACTTAATACCCTTCAAACAAGAAAGGCTTCATGTTGGATGTGATTTTCTCTGACAAAACATTAATTACAGTTGATCCACCTTCCATTTTAGTGTTCACTCCATTTCACATGCCACTTAATACATAATGAAAATTGATATCCAACACAAAGTAAGCAATTACATAAGGGCCTTACACTAAAATCACAGGTTTGATTAAAAAGTGATTTACAAATGAAACCCACTGGGTTATGTTTTCCTATGTGATGTAGACAGTGTGAGCTAAGTTCTTCTGGATACTGCCAAAACCTGTGCTCCCACCGAAGGTGATGGCCACTACCAAGGGAGTAAGCAGAAAAAGAATATACCAGCACACCTTGAACAAAGCTTTTAAAGCAGAGTGAGTGAAGCTATTAAAACCAACCCTTCATAGAAAGGTTCCTTTGGCCATCATATCTACAATTCTATACAATCATCCTTTCACCCTTTTAATCTACCCATCCACTTATCTATCCTTTCACCTTTCCTTCCTTCCATATATCTTCACTCTCCATCCATCCACCCTTTTATCACTTCATCCTGGCTTTCACCAGTTTCCATCCTTTGTCCATTTACACATCCATCAATCCATGCATTCTTCCTTTCACTCATCTATCACATGCCCATCCTCCCATTGTCCAGCATTGTTAGAAATGGGGTTTCTGGTTGTCATAGTATGAAGGAACCACCACTCTAGTCAGGGTAAGCTAGATACACATTAAAAGGTAGCCTGTGCTCACCCTCTGAGCAGTCAGGCTTATCTATGGAGGCAATGTGTAAATAATTTGTGTAACACACACACAGTAACACAATTAAAACACCACAAAAATACTCCACACAGGGTTAGAAGAATAGATTATAATATTATGGGTAAAACAAGACCAAAATGACAAAAAAATCCAATACGTAGAACTGGAGTTATGAATTTTTAAAGAAAAAATCAAAAAGTAGTGCTTAGAAACATGATGCATAGGGGTTACTTGAGGTCGTGCTGGACCAGAGGAAATCCAAAGTTCAGGCTGACCGCGATGGAGGGCAGGCTGGCTATAGGACTCACGCAGGTCCCGCTGAAAAAGTACCTTGGATGGAGCAAGTGTCAATGTCAAAGACTCAATGCGTTGGTTCTGATCTGCGCAGGTGAGGAAGGCTTCATCAACGAACCCCTTTATGATGCAGGCGATGCAATGCCGTCGAGCAGCACTGTCCATCATCGTCAAGCTGCGCCATCTGTCGAAGCAATGTCATGGATTGGCTCCTGCGTCAGCATCAAAGAGCAATGCTTTTGTTCTGATTGCGCAAATATGTCACTGTTTCAATTTTGATGGTTCTAGACAGCAGAAATGAACTCTCGAGGGCCCAGGACTGGATTGGCACCATTTGGCAGGTCAGGACTCACAAAAGGCAGAGTCTAGGTGCTGTTGTAGAGTTTAAGGAAGTCTTTGATGGCTCTGAAAAAAATTCCATGTCAACACTGTGGGTACTTCTTAATTTGGAAGAAGGGGCACTGCCAGGCTGAAAGAGGTAAGTCCCCCTCTGTGTTTTGTCAGCTCATGAACCACATTTTTGCTTGGTTATGAATTTACCTTAAAGAAATGAAAATTCAAGAGGCGTTTGGCAAAACAGGAGCAAGTTATTAATTTAACGCAGCGACCGGAAGAGTATCGACAGAGTTGCGCCTGAAGAAAGTCTCTCGCTGTACAGAGTTTTGGCCAACAATATTTACATCTTGTGAGGTACAATAAACCAATTCTGCATTCTTCGAAAAGCATCTTAGTCATAAATAACAAGTATAGTCATCTAATAAGGGAAAACAGGTGGCTCTAGACCTTGGGGAGAGCTAGTGTGAGTCAGTGTGTATGTGTCCAGATGTCTGGTGTGGGGAGTACGTGATCACTACATGTGGTGTGCATGTTATGTCCTGATTGGCTGAGTACTCCTAACTACATGTGACATCTAGCTTTGTGGCAGTTTGGGGAATACACGCTTCTGTCCAAACGTGGTTTATTGTGGATAATTTCCTCAGACCTGTTTGTGGTGCAACTGTATATCTGTGGGATCGATCAAGGTGCGCTTTTGTCTTTGGGCTAAGTGAGACCCCACCTGTGACCTGTCACCTAATAGGTGTGGGTGGGGTTGGGGTTGCAGGTCCTGTCAGACCACATATCTCTGACTTGGGGTTGATGTGAAGGTCAGATTGGGTGAATCCGACAGCAATAATATGAGTTTGTTAGAACTTCTACAAATAGTGTGGCAGTCATAGATATCATTTTTAACAGCATCCTCAGTATTGTGCGTACAGTTGTCATAGCATACATCAATATTGTCTTTACTGATATTGATATTGTAATATGTGCCTAGATTATGGCACACATTGACATTGTCTCTACTGGTATCAACACTGTTATAGAGGTATAGTTTATGGCATACATTGACATTGCATTGATTGGTATTGACATTGTTATGCAGGCATAGTTTATGGCATAAGTTGACATTGCATTGATTGGTATTGACATTGTTATGCAGGCATAGTTTATGGCATAAGTTGACATTGCATTTATTAGTATTGCCATTTTCGGGTATGCATATATCATGGTATACATTGACACTGTATTCACCCATACCAACAACACTTCCACAGCAGCCATTTGGGGATCATTTAGAGTTAGAAGTTAACTGAAAATCCAAAAATCCACAGTCTGAATTTCCTCCTCAATACTTACCTCATGATGATGGAAATTCAACATTTGGATTAGACTCCATACTTACAGTTTGTTTTACAAATTGGGAAACTTTCATTTACAACTAAACCCATATTCAGGCCCTAAGACTAATTTTGACGAGTGTGCTGGCTTCTAAGTTGGTGGATGGTGGAGGACATGCCTTCACCAGTCCTGTTGAAAACCACCCATTTAAAGTTCCTTGTCCTAAAAGAGTGGGTGATTTTGGACACAAATGCCTTACTGAGATGGGGGGAGCAGGTTTATCAATATGGCCAGCCAGTCTGTCATCTTGTAACAGTATAACGGAGTGGATAACATTTTTTTCAAATCACAATGACACAAACATAATTGTTTTTGAAAAATTGAAATTAGTTTCTAAAATGAACTGGGAGTATTTACTACTGCAGTGGTATGAATTTCTTGCTCAGTATGACCAAATATGGAGGAAAAGGCTTGAACAGCTTGTGTTACTACTGTGAAGTTGTTGCTGATGAGGTGTTGCCATCAGAAACATATTAGTTCCCCACCTCTAAATGAGGCAGTGTCATCAATATATGACTAGATAAGACATCCACTGACTTTCAGCAGATGTACCTTTACCTGCATCTGTACGTGTAACCTTCAGAATGTGACTTAGATCACAACAGGCCAATCTACCTACCTGTTGAAGGACAACCTTCCACATTTTCAAGATCCGCATCTGTCACTGCTACTCATATATTGTGTGCAGAGCAGTGTTCTGAGTGGGCAACATAATTTGTAGGCCCTGTCACAGATTCCAAATCCAGTGTTTCCATCAGTAGAGTGAGCAGAAATCCTGCATTTCCCAGACCTATAAATAATCACTAGATTAGTGGATGAGGCATTCACGATATTATAGCAGATGCCCACCTCTGACAAACTCAAATTGACCCGCTCTATGTATTAAGAAGAACAGATTGAAAAGAAAAAAGGGTGAGAACTGAAACTGCTTATTTTGGAAGGTGCACAAAAAAATGATTTTATGCCCCACCTGAAGGAGTACACTGCGGATCTAGTTTGAATTTCTCATGACAGAGCTTTCCATCCTGATGTGAATCAGCCTATGAAGCATTGTTGCACCCCACCAACAAGCTGGTGCCAGGCATAAATATGGCATCCATTGGCACCCTCTACAGACACTTTCTGGATCTGCAAAATAACAGAACATGACTGGGCCTGCTCTCTGTGATCGGTGAGTAGCCATTAAGGAATGGACCTGATCCCTCTTGGACCCAAGACTAAGAAGTGAACTCCAAGGGTCAGTTGATTGTGTAGCAACAGGGCTACAACAAACTGCAAGAGGCATTCCCCTGAAGTTTCCTGCTAACCAGTAGCAACTGGGCCTGTACTGGAGCCTGCTGGTGGCCTTTGCTGCAGTGAGTCTTGACACCTCCATTGCTGTTCCCTTGAGTGTGTCTAACTGAACTTCTCCTACCCCCTCTGAAAATCTTGAACTTAAAATATGTTTGGGTTTCCAGACCTCCCTAAGACCAGGATCAACCACCACAGCCTAACTGCCCAAGGTGGGACCTGGCTGGGCTATAAAACAGGTCTCTCCGGCTCAGACCTTCTTCACAGCAGCAAATCCGGTTTAGCTGACCCTTCGCAAGAAGGTATCCAGCCTTTTGGAACTCAACGTCAGAAACAACCACTGGCTTGCTCCACTGAAGGATTCCATACTCCAAAAATGAGACTGAGTCCGAAGATAACAATCTTGCCTCAGCGAAGGTCCAAAATTATCTGACTGG
Source organism: Calotriton arnoldi (assembly GCA_963921515.1). Lineage (NCBI taxonomy): Eukaryota > Metazoa > Chordata > Amphibia > Caudata > Salamandridae > Calotriton > Calotriton arnoldi. The sequence continues at coordinate 11,626 of CAWUFW010012543.1, read as the reverse complement.
CAAGAGAACTTCCCTGGGTGAGAAATTTGGATTCCACCCACTCTGAGCTTTTCCCACCACAACCAATGACTTTAGCAGGACCTGGTCTAATGTCTATGTGACTTCATTGGATACAGTCTGCAGCCTTACCCAGTTGGAGGATTTTGACATCTAAAAAAAAGAATAAGTCCCAAGTTAAAACATCTGATTAGGTTGAACCTGGTTGGTGTATCCAACATGTGCTCCAATTTTGCTGAAATTCTTTCTAACATTAATAGTGTGTTCTAAATGTTATATATCATTTATAGACATATTCCATTGAGAGTTATATTTATAGAGTCCGAAGATAACAATCTTGCCTCAGCGAAGGTCCAAAATTATCTGACTGGCAAGAGGACTTCCCTGGGTGAGAAATTTGGATTCCCCCCACTCTAAGCTTTTCCCACCACAACCAATGACTTCAGCAGTACCTGGTCTAATGTCTATGTGACTTCTTTGGATACAGTCTGCAGCCTTACCCAGTTGGAGGATTTTGACATCTAAAAAAAAGAATAAGTCCCAAGTTAAAACATCTGATTAGGTTGAACCTGGTTGGTGAATACAACATGTGCTCCAATTTTGCTGAAATTCTTTCTAACATAAATAGTGTGTTTTAAATGATATATATCATTTATAGACATATTCCATTGAGAGTCGGGTGAGTGCTCCCTATAGCGATCACAGCACATGGATCCAAACTACACAGGGAGCCCGTTGGCAGACGGAGTTTTTGCCTACTTGGTGCTTTGAGGCCGCAACTGAGTGAGCACCGGGGAAGAAACGGGTGAGTGCTTCGTCTCCCCGCCCCCGCCTCTTCGTGGAGCTCGGAACTGGCACAACTGGGGAAAGACTGCCCCCGGAGAGAGCCGCTGGCTGGTGGGTTGAGGAAAAATAGGGGGGGAGCACCTCCTCTAACTTCTCCACGCGACGCAGAATCTTTCTCTCTCTATCTCTCTGCCCCGGAGTCTCACGGCCACACGCTTCTGCGCCGCAATGATGCATTGGGCCTCGGGACAACAGTGAGGTTTCCCGGTTTGGCAGTGTTTGAGCCGGTGAAGAGTTCCTTCGGGGACGGAGCTTCCGATGTGCATGGAAGTAAGGTTTGGGAAGGGAAGAAAGAAAATAATGAAGGGATTGAAGGAGAAGGAAGTGGGTAATAGGGAATGAAGGATGCAGGACTGTTCATGCCAATTGCCTGAGTGTTACAACTAGCCAATAAATCTTCCCACCGTTTTAGTTTGCCAACTCTAAGAATCACTCAACCCACACAAGATGGCGCCCCCCAGTGGCCGGAACTGAAAAAAGAATACCTTCAGACATAGAAACTAAAAGAGGACTGCTTCATATACCAATTCAAAAATACCCTGCAAAACGGGCAGACATCTTAAAAAGACACATTAGTCATTGGCAGACCTTCACGTTTGGAACTAGACACCTGGGAACGATGGGAACAAGCTCTTGACAAGAAGAACTCTATATTCCCCACAACTCTAAATTACCACTAACAGAGTTATTAGCACAATTTCTATGTTCTATACTGCTCACGTATTCCTGCATTAACCTTCAACATCATAAGGGAGGTCAGAAGCGCCATCCTAGAACTTTCACAACCACAGGAGGTACCTCCCAGTTTCAAAGAATGGATATAAAACTGGAACCATCGGGCCACAATGCCTTTTCTATCAAATACGCCCCAGCCCCCCAAAACGCATAAAAAAACTCAAACACCAATTACTCAAAGCGCATCCAGAAACGCTTATCTTAGACCCTTATTTTAGTATCACCAAGGGAACAAGAACTAATGACCTTATATTCCATACAAAAAAAAGAGCCCAATGGAGAAATATTCTACTCTCCATGATAAGCATCACAGACACTAGAAAAACACCTCACAGACTTAGATTAGCAATATCTCCCTCTCCCCTTTGCAATGCAAATGCTACCATATCCATTTACAATAATGGGGTTATACTAATACTTCGAATGAAAATCTAACCGTAATACACAAAATCTTCCACATTCTAAAAAAGGGGGTCTACAACAAGCCCAATCTTCCCACCCAAAATCGCCCTAACGTGCATGATGGAACACCCTCAGCCTCCCTAACGCACATGGCTACTCCCATCTCAATCAACTCAAGTCCGGTCCCAGGTGATTGCAGACCCACCCTCGATGCCACCACCCTCTCTCCAGAACCATCCTCCCAATCAAAGATTGAGATCCCTACTAGGAATAGTGGAACCAACTCCCCCGCTCACCCCCCCCCCAATATCAAGACTAGCTTAGACCCCGACTTCTTGGAACTTCATCCCCCCCACTCACCCCCTCACCTCACCAGATCGCACAATGAGGGCTCTTCAATCACGCCCTCACTGACCCCCATCCAGGGAACAATAATGTCTCCAAACCCACAGCCCCTCACCAAATCAACCTTAGATCGACTAGATCCCCTAACTTTTTCACTAACTCCAATACTACACTTCCTCCCATCTCGTCGAATCATCCTCATACATATACACAACAAAAATTCCCAGCTAACAATGACTCCCTCTCTCAACTGGGCACCCCTTACTACAACACACCACTATCGGACCTCTCTACGCAACCCACCGCTACCCTTAAACCGGAGTATTGAGTAATGCGACTCAATGAAATTGATCGTTGCCTAAAACACCTTAAAGAGGATATGCAGAGACTTACATCCATCACAGCCAATCTTTGGCCCTCTCGCAGCTCAAATGGCTCCACGATGACCAGAACTGACACCCATACAGACATCACCCCACTCCAGGCCACTCACACAGCCAACCTTGGATCGCAAACTACACCTTCCCCCAACGATGCTTCTCGACCAAAGAGATCAAATCAAGATCTATCAAACAATGAGATCCATGAACTTCTCATTTATTATAAGTCCGGAAAAAATACGAGCAAGGCTGATTGAAATCAAATCCAATCCATCCAAGCGAACCCATTCAGCGAACCGAATCACAATCACAGAGGAATAAACAATAACAACCTTAAGCGAGTCACTTTATCAAAAATGGCCTCTCATCATAATAATAAACAGCTAAAGTGCATGCTCCTCAACTGCAGATCAGCAAATAAACACGCAGCAGATATCTACGACCTAATTCGCTCACATAAGTTCGATATAGTTATCCTCACGGAAACGTGGTTAAACAACTCATCTCATCCCATCATAGATCTACTAGTCCCACCTAGTTACAAGATCATTCAACTAGACAGACCAGAGAAAACGGGTGGTGGAATAGCATGCATCTACCACAATACTCTTTCATTACGCCAATTGGAAACAATAGCTGTAACAACATGTGTATATCTTAGCATCAATATCTCTTGCAACAGCTAATCCTTTTGTAATTTACATGCCTTCTATCACCCCCCTGGGCGATAACCCTTTGTTCATCGAACAAATCATGGAAATCTTCACAATAAATGATAATCTTCAAGGACCCCAGATCTTCCTGGGTGATTTTAATCTGCACTGGAATGACCTGAATGACCCCTCAGTGAATAGCTTAAAATCTTTCCTATTAAACCATGAGTTGTCCAAAATATGCAACACACCTACACACAACAAGGGTGAGACTTTGGACCTTATCATCGCTAAGTCGGACACTATCTCCTTAGAGTCTATTACCCCTTGTGATTGGACAGACCATTATCGCATCATCTTCCTCATCAACTTAAAGGAGATCCCAAAGAATGGCCAACCGAAGAAAATCAAACTTTGGAAAAGGAATCTTCATAATATAAACCACAATGAACTAACCACTCTATGCAATAATACCTTGATCCCACAGACCAACATGGAGGATGTCAATGACCTCACAGACTACTACAATACTTCTATACTGGAAGTCATGGACTCCATTGCGCCCCTACAAGAGAAACATATTTCTAACAAAAACTCAAAGCCATGGTTCGATGATAACTTGAACACAGAAAGACGCAATCTAAGAACAGCAGAAAGAGCATGGAGATACTCCCCATCCGTGGAATCGCTAAAACTCTTAAGATCAATGAGGAACACATACAATAGAAAAATAAGACAAGTGAAAGCTAATTTTATCAGAACTCAACTCGACCAAGCCAGAAATAGGCCCAAAAAACTATTCAATATTTTCGAACAGCAGTCACGCAACACATCAAACTTGTTAGACTCCGGATCCAACACCCTACCAAATTGCGAAGAACTGGCCACCTTCTTCAAGGATAAAACAACAAAGATAGAGAACGAACTTCAACTAGCGAAGGAACTACTACCGGCTGCCCCAGTCAGCTTTTCATACACCTCCCAATTTATGGAAGGGAAGGAACCACCTTGGCCCCCCTCCAAAAACAATGCCACTTGGAACACCTTCTCCCCAATCAGCGAACAGGAAATGTAGAACATTCTTTCTTCTTTAAATCCATCTAACCACTTCACGGACCCTCTACCTCCAAGCATATTCAAAGAAATCAAAACCTGTATTCTCCCACTATGGTCAAAGATTGTAAATGCCTCACTAGGTCAAGGCACTATCACTGACTGCCTACAAATTGGTCAAGTAACACCCATCTTAAAAAAACCTATGGCAGATTGCTCTGATCCTAACAACTTCCGGCCCATCTCCAACATCCCCACGCTGGCAAAGCTCTTAGAAAAATGTGTACAGAACCAACTCTGCAATCACATAGAAAACCTTCAACACCAATCAGGCTTCCGTCAAGATCACAGCACAGAATCTGCCCTTACTCATATTGTAGATGACATAATAAAAATGCTGGATCATAACAAATCATGACTTCTAATATTGCTTGATTTATCTGCTGCCTTTGACACCGTCAAACACAACAACCTACTGAAACTACTGGAACAAAGGATGGGATTATCATGAGTCGTATTACAATGGTTCTCTTCATTCCTCCAAAACAGATCCTTAAGAGTCAAAATGAATCAATCTCTCTCTAAGTCCCAAGTGATAACTCTTGGTGTTCCTCAAGGATCCTCTCTCTCCCCCATTCTCTTTAACCTATTCCTAGAACCACTAGCAAACCTCCTAAAATCTTCTAACATCCACTACCATATGTACGCGGATGACACTCAGCTATATCTCAAAATCCCCCCTCCAGATGACATTATATCCCTAAATTCCATCCTACAAAATACACACCTCTGGCTCACGGTTAATCACCTCAAACTCAACGCTGATAAAACTGAATTTTTTCTCATCTCTCTGCTGAATAACAACCCCAAGATTGATCTGTGGTTGAAACATCTCACAGCCCTCAAATGCTTGCCCCACATCATAGACTCTGCCAGATCCTTAGGTATTACATTAGACAAACACCAAAATATTCAGGATCACATTAGTGCAGCCACCAAAGGAGCAAACTACCAACTGAGCATTCTGCGGAAACTTAAACCCTACCTACCACACGAAGATCTAAAACAAGCGGTCCAAGCCCTAGTACTACCCAGACTGGATTATGGTAGTGCCACTCTATGTGGCCTACCTAGATACAAACTGGCCCCTCTAAGAGCCTCCCTCAATGCAGCAGCAAGACTTGTCCTCGGAACTAAAAGAAATGCGCACATCTCACCAGCCCTAAAAACCTTAAATTGACTACTATACGAAGCAAGATTCCAACTGAAAATTGCTTGCATGACGCACAAAGCGTTACACTTCAACACCCCCAGTTACCTGGCACAAAAGCTAGAAAAATCAGGGGGCAGCAGACCCTCACGAAGTGCGCTCACCTTGCTTCTGAAACCCCAACGAACCCAAAAAAAGAAAACTGGGGCTAGAGCATTCCCGGCTATCGCACCCAAGATATGGAACTCTTTACCACCGGACCTTCGCCTAATTTCCTATACCTCCGCCTTCAAAAAGGAAGCCAAATCTTATCTACTGACTAAGTTCTTACCCTAAGTCAATATATCAGTGACATTAAAAAGGTATAGATACCAAACTCTTATGTAGATTGTCCTTCCTAGTACTGGCTTTATTCCAGTCCAATCCCTGTTAACCTATTTTTAATTTATGATATGTTCGGCTCTCACGCATATGTTTGCCTATTGACCAGACCAATTGTTAATCGTATTCTCTTTATGTAAAGCGCTCTGATACCCATAAGGGTCACGTTCGCGCTATAAAAAACTTTATAAATAAATAAATAAAAATAAATAGTATACTCCAAAGGTGAGACACTTAAGTTAACAATATAGTACACAATAGTTATGTTAGATGATATTCTGACTAGGATATTCAAGTATCAGACCCATGGGAGTTCAGTTTAGATAGACAAAATTGAAGTCCATACCTTCTTGCCCATCTTTTTTCCTTATCCATTTTCAAATAGGCTATCCCTACCACACACTCAGAAGGCAGTACACTGAATCTCATTATTGCATTGTTTCCCTTTCTCAGCTGTCCAGAAGTGATCCTCATTATTGTTTAATTACCATTTCTTACCCTTTTCGCTTCTTCACTCACTCAATCTACACTCAGTCAAAGATCACTGTGGTCATCACAAACACGCCAAGATTACTCTCTGCTGTTCAAAAGAACACCCCCATTAACCAACTGCAAGTAAATATCACCTCATTCCCAACCTCCCCTCACCCATCACAGGACATTAATACCCCCCCCCACTTAGTATTCACAGAGATGAGGAAAAACAAGGCTGGGAACATATTAGGAAAATCTCAGTTAGGACATACCTCACTGCAGAATAAACTGATGCCAAAACATGCAAGCTTGCCACTGTCACTGTGATAACAGACTATTACTTTCATACCATATGTGGAACTACCAACAACAATAACACATTGTTTAAAAGTGGAAAATTATACTTTATTCATGCCCCCTGCCCATAATTCACACACATCTGTCATTATTCGAATAAGATGAGCACATTATACCACCAAGTTCATAAACACACACTCAGTTAATATCACTAGCTACCTGATAGATAATGCACTAAATATGCAGGATCAAGTACGAGCTCTCTGTGGTAAATGTTTTGCCACACTAAAATTACTTAGGAGACTTTTCATGTGGATCCCTCTGAACTGGAAGAAAACCATTACCCAGGCCCTATTGAACAGCAACCTAGATTACGGGAATGCACTTTATGTTGGCACGCCGACTATCTTTTTTCCCGTTTACAGGTTGTTCATAATGCTGCAGCCAAGCTGGTTCATAACAAAACCAAGAACATTTCGACCTCGGCCTGCCTGAAAGAACTACACTGGCTGCCCATCAGACATAGAGACAAGTTTAAGCTCTTGTGCTATGCATACAGAGCACTGCATAAACTTGGCCCTAAAATACTGCAGGACAAATTGGAATGTTATGTCCCCTCTAGAGATCTCAAGTCAGGCAGTCATGCTCTAGCCAAAACCATTCACATCGAAAGAGTTAGAGTGGGGGGTTGCTACTTTACCTATCTGGCAGCTACCCACTGGAACAACCTCCCGCTAGAGCATCATCTCACTGAGGATCACGCGAGTTTTCAAAAGAAGCTGAAGACATGTTTTTTTACAGGACTTAAGTAGCAATACCCTTGGATCATGGCTCCAGACTCGCTGTCTTTATCATTTACCATACCCTCTCTCTAAACAGGTTCTCCGTTTATCCTAGTGCCATGATGTCCCTTGGGATGAATGTTGCGCTTCACAAATACAAATACAAACACAAATACCTAAAATATTCTATCACTGTACACCAACATCTCTCTTAGCCCAAATGGCCTAACAAATATTATCACCTCTGTAAAGGCCACCAGTTGGGAGAACAACATCCTAAACACCTCAATCTTGACATTTTTTTCCAAAGAAGCTTTTACTGTTGTACTCAATATAATCCATGCCTAACTCACTTCAGTAACAATCCCCTCAACACTGAAAAAGGACAATTCTACTACTCATAAACAAATGAAAATACTGCAGCAATTAAAGTGCAAAGAGTCATTCAATGCCAATCCATGTTGCATTCCTGCTAATTCAAGGTGTTACTTATTTTAAAGAAAATGTTATTGTTTTCGTATAACAAAAACACAAAGGATATTAGCTGCCAGGACATAGCACTTTAGAGACAGTGTTGTGTAGTTCCTACCAATCCATAGGATCTGCACATTTGTTGGACAACATAAACTTTGGGTTAGGTGCCTAGACTGATCCCGAACACTCCCGCAGGATATGTTGGCCTAGAGACCAGGTAGCTCACAGTGCCACCATAATCTCCACCATCCTTACCAGGGAGAAAATGGCTTCTGGCAACCACTAAACATGACAACCCTGACACCTCAGGGATTGTGGAAACAGATCATAAACTTTAGTTCAGCCACTCGTGCTTACTTGTGCTCAGAGAAATATACATAGAATACAAAGTGGGATATTTTCAATATATTTATTGCACCAATGTTATTCTTGTGTAGAATACATGTGCTGCAATATTCAGTAGACAGAAGCAGATGAAATTGATTACAAGCACCAAAAGTGTAAATAGTAAATATAGTTCAACTATGGTGCTAAAACAGTGTATGTATGCAGGCATATACACAAGTCAGTAATCAGGCATACTCCTACTATGCAAAACCCTACTCTGCATGTACCCAGATTGTGTGTAGGTGTGAAGCCAAGAATCCCCCAAGGGTCGATCGAACCCCATTACCTGGTGGGACAGAATATAGGAGCCCGTCTTGGCCATGAACTGGACCCCCCCTCACGGAGATATCAGGCCGCTGCGTGGTGATGTCTTAGCATGCAGGGACACTCAGTGTCACCTGAAGTGCCTCCTCTGCTAACCTTTTGGGATGCTCATTATTTATAATAGAAAGCATCCTTGTGATGTGCATATAGATCAGCAATGTTATGGATATGTAGATAGCCCTGATGCCTCCTGGATGATGATAGAACGACATTTGTACATAGTGCGTCAAGAGGCATTGTACATGATAATGTTATGCAAAGATAGATGTGTAAACAAAGTAGTTTCAGAGAAGCTAATCCAACATTGTTATGCACTCATATATGTGCAAAAGGTCACAGCAGAAATGTTATTGAGCAAAATTAGGACAATGGTAGAAAAATGTGTAGCTCCATTACTTGGGCCTAACTTGGGCACATAACAACAGACAATGATCTATGTACTCTGATAGTACAGAGCGACATACATTCAGGACACAGCATGTCATAAACAGACAGTGATCTTTGCATAGTGGTGCAGAGTAGAACCGTTATAAGATGTGCACATCTTTCAAACTCGTACAGCCCAAGTGCATAACATATTAAAACTTGCCATTTCGACTTTCCAGCTAGCAACTAACAAACAACAACACCCCCACCTTTAGTTAACCTTTACCAAGCTGTCACATATTTAGTTCCTCCTTTTCGAGCTGACATATATAGAGTTCCATAACCCCTTTCCAACTTGTGCTCCAGACTGTAGTACCAAATCCCACTCAAAGCTGCTTCCCTAAAATCAGTTACTTCCACCTTCTGAATCCTCCAGCAAAAGCTGGGAGCTGTCATTTTTATCTGAGCCAATGTCCGGAGCCTGCAGGTCATCTACTAAATGTTCCCGTTATCTAGCCCTATCAATTTTTCCCTGCCCTCTCTTCAATTCATGAAACAATACAGCACTCTCAAGTACTGCCCATTTAACCAGCTCACCTTACCATTTAAGCAGTTGTGGTCCTTTAGCAGATTTCCGATGCATTGTCAATTCTTGTTTTGCAAGTTTCAGTGCCAAATCAACAAATCTAGTAGTGTTTTGTTTTTGCTTTTTAGGGTGTGGATAACTTTCAAGGAGACAGGCCAGGAGTGTTCAAGGGATTTACTTTAAACAGATGTACAATGACATATTCAGGATTACATAACAAGAGACATCTGCCTATCTGGCCTCCTGGACCTTTCATAGACATTTGACAAAGATTCATCAAGTCATCCTGACCACTTTCTCCTCTTGCAAAAGGGCATATCTCACCCATTCTCAATTGGTGTCTGTAAGAAAATGGGTTACTGGTTGAGGGAGGTGAAACACTACTCAAGCAGGAACCACTGTCCTTCTCAGAGTGAAGTCAAAAGCAAACCCTAAATTAACCTGTGCTCAATCCTTGGATAGCTTGGCACAGAGCAGTCAGGCTTAACTCAGAGGCAATGTATAAAGTATTTATGCAATACTTCAAACAGTAAAACAGTGAAAACACACCACAGAAAGATTCCACACCAGTTTAATAAAATAGAGTACATTTTAATTAATTAAACAAGACCATAATGACAAAACTCCAATCAGTAGGACTGGAGATATGCAGGTTTCTATGAAAATAGCCCCAAAAAGCACAAAGTGCCAGCTGTGGACATCCTGTCTCAATGGACCAGGACAAAATCACAAGTTCATGCCGACTGCGATGGAGCGCATGCTGGCTACAGGGACCCTGTTAGGCTCACTGAACAAAAGTACCTTAAATTCTGGTAAAAGAGCGTTGCGAGGTTCTGATCTAAGGATGGATTGCACAGCTGAGGCAATGCATAGGTTCAGAGGGGCTGCGGAGCTACAATACAAGGTCCTGCACTGTCATCAAGGATCTTGTCAACCAGTGCTTGCGATGAGAAGTGCGGGTTTGAGGATGCATTGCGCAGTTGGGCTATGCGTCAGTTACAAGGAGCTGTGAGGCAGCGATGCAAGAACCTGTGTTATTGTCGAGGCTGCATTGGGATAACTTCACACAGGCAGCAGTTCCAATGTGGGCTGCTAGGTCGAGTTGGAGTCTTTTGTGCTGGGAGAACCCTTGCAGCAGAGGAGGTATGTCTGTTCCGCTTGGGGTTGTGTCGCAGAGCAGAAGAGATGTGTTGTTCTGCTTGATCCATAGATGGGCTGGCAGAGCACCTTCAGGCCCACTTCCAAGGGTCAGGGACTGGGGTGGCACCACTTAGCAGGATAGGCCTCTTAGAAGGCAGAGCCCAGGTGCTGTGTACATGGTTGTTGGAGCCTTCTGTCACTGAGGCTCTAGTCCAAAGGCCAGCCAACTAGCCCCTGGGGTCACTTTGGGGTCCTGGGTTCAACAGATGCAGGTACAGTCCTTCTCACTTAGGCAAGACAGCAGCAGGTAGCAGGTCAGCATAGCAGGGCAGCAGTCCATCAGAGCAGAAGTCCAGCAGAGTGACAGTCCTTTCACCAGCACAGCAGTCTTCCTGGCAGAGTATCCACAGGGTCTCAAACAACAAGAGAGGGGTCCACCTTACACAAAGGAGCAGGATGCCAAATTGACAAACAATCAAAAACAACAATTCCCTTTGTCTGTATTTGGACAAACCGATAATAAATCATACACCATTCATCCAAGCATAGTGTGTAACAATGACAAAAAATTAATGTCTATGATATTCTCCCATGTTAATTTATTGTGATTTTTGTAACAATGTGTATGATCTTTGTGAAATTTTGATGTGGCTCTCTATTTAGAGAGTTATTTTATCTTGAAATAATCCATGTTTTTATTATATGCACTCTACACATGACTTTAACTGATTTTACAGAATAAACATTCATATTTTGGATTTTTGCAAACGATCAGCACTCTTTGGTGATATTGG